>JPFL01000011.1:0-321838 GCA_000733385.1 Paramecium biaurelia
GGCAGTTTATTTCAGTAGAGACTCATCATCTCTTCATAATAATTATTATTATTCATTCATTCTCATTTCATCACTACACTTGTCAAGTAAAAATATATAAAAGCCAAACATAGAAAACTTAACCGGAACCAAACTATATAACAAAGTCGTAGTTGCTTTTTTTCCGGTGCAAAATTTCTTAAGTTTTTTTCTTCCAAAAATTTTTACAGCTTACCTAATCTCATTTAAGTAGATTAATCTACTAATTTCAAAGATTTCTCTTCTCATTTCAAAGGTGCTACTACTAATTATATAAAACCAAAACCCAGAAAAAATCAAAACTATTTTTCCAGCATTCCTCATTTCATTTACAAATTACAAATGTTTTTCTATCTCTTTTCAAAAGGTGTTCATCCTAAGTTATAACTACCAACCAAAATCTGAATAAGAAGTGAGAGATCCAATAAAATATTTAAAAAAGGAATTGCTTTTAGAATTTGACTTTTCTACATGTTATCCTTAATATGTTTTCATTGATGATACTTATAATAATTTGTTAATTCAAATAAATCAAAAAATGAATAAACATTAAAAAATATTGGGAAATTATGATTAATACAGAATATTAACTTATCTTTCAAAATTCATCTCCTAACTTAATAGGTAAAAAATCAAATTTGCTTTTCTTATTTGGATTAAAAATCAATTAAATGAGTTTTTTTTGATATATTACTAAAGAATTTGATATTTGACCTAAAATAAAATAAACTAAAATAAAATATTTACTTGTTATTAATTTGTTGTTTTTGGTATCCAACTGCCAATTTTAATTTCATAAAATTTTACCTAATTTTATTTTCTTTCTATCTTAAAAGAATGAGTTGACGTCTTAAATATTTTATAATTTAAGAATTTGGTCTAAAAGTATTTACTAGAGCAAGTAAGAATTCTATAATAGTTGGCTTAAATCTTTTATAATACTCTTGGAGAATGACACTAACAAAAGGTTGACTCATTGTTAAACAAATCAATATTATTATCATTTGAAGGATAGCTGAAATTGAATAATTATTTGATTAATCACATGTGTATTTTATAGATGATATGAATATTGCATAAGAACATAGCTAACTAGTTTATAGATCCAATTAATTAAATCTTTTGAGGAGATAAGGCTTGAATTTTTCTGTAAAAAATTAATAAATCTACAAGCAAAATCCTAATAATGAGGCTTTCAATAATATTTGAGTTTCAAAATTTATTAAAACTATAATTAGTATTGTTTTCTTCCACAATCTTATCCATTCCCAATAATAGTTATTTTAAGTATATTCATTATATAGATAGCCAAAATGTCGTTTATACTTTAAACATTTAAGCTAGTTCCTCTTTGTATAAAGGAAAATAAATAATGAGAAAGGTAATATGAATCCAATCAATGTCAATCCAGGCAATATAAATCTATATATCCATCTATAATGATTATCTGATCCATAGAGTAATGATACGTCACCTTATATATAACTAACTTAAGAAATGTTCCTTATTGCCAGAACAGAAAAGAATCTAATCTTAAGTTATAATTTTACTAAGTAATCATAGATGCGTAATTTTAAATATATAGATTAAGAACAGTAATGGAAATAATTCTGCTTCTATGTCTATAAGATGTTAAAAATTCTAATAGTGAAGATCCAGATTAGATGAGGAGTATTTGACACAATAGTAAACTAATGGTAAGTATAATTCTACTGTAAATCAGTTCGATTCCTTCTAAATCTGATAAAGAGCAATCAAAAAAATTAGCCATAAAATAAGAAGTGTCAGTAGATTATTTAATAAAACCAAAAGAAAATGAAAAATTCGTATTAATTGTTTAGATAAGTGAAAATATCCACAAATAATTTAAATATAGTTTTAGCAAAATACTTACATGATCTAAGTAAATTTGATATTTACCTTAACATAAATTAAATAAGATATCTGCAAATTTTTATCTTAACTTAAACGACATAATTAAAAAGTTTGATTTTTCTATACTTCGTATAGTCAACAAAGTTGATAGCACAGACCTAAATTATTGAATTATTATACCAAATTGAAAGTAACAAAAAAGCTATTAACCTTTTTGAAGGCTCTTAGCAATATTAACAAACCAGTTACTATTAATTCTTAAAGAATGGTCCATCTCCTTTAATATTTAATTTATCGCACTCTTCACACAAGCCTCCAATATATCCTATATTGCAAGTTTCGTCTCCTACAGACCAACCACCTAAACACTAATTAATGCTTTTATAACAGATTTCAATTTAGTCAGAAATATAATTAGGTCTCCAATAACCAGGTTTGAGTTAAATTTAATTTGAAGTTATGGCTTAAAATTTATTTTTATCAAAAATGGAACATTTTGTAGCATTGTAAGTGACAGAGTAAAACCCTTAATCTGGTTAACATTTTAAACAAATGTCCTATATATAATATTCTCCTAATTAACACAAGAAGATATTGACCCTCATTTAATAAAATAAGATTTTGTCTATGTATTGTGTTTTGCAGCCTAACTTTATTATAAATATTTTATCATTCTATGAATAGGGGTCAAAATTGAATTATGTCTAATCTAAATTAAAACTGTTTGTAACTGGGTTAAAGGAGATACTTTACAATTATGCAGTTTCTATAATTTAGTGCGATTAAATATCAAAAACATTTTATGTTACATTACATGTTGAATTAAGATAGTTTAATTATTTTTCATTCATACTATTTTTAAAAATTATAGAAATTTCTTTTAAGAAAATGACATACTTAAAAATTTTTGGATTATAGAGCTGGAAATTAGATATTATTTACCCACTCGGTATAGTTAGGTACTTTGTTCTTTAAATTTGATTCTAAACTAAGATGTTGTACGGATTTAGTTCTAGAATATAAATTGATTAATTATCAATTTTGTGTTCAACAGAATGCATTTCTTGATTATTAATCTATAGACCTAAATGAGAAGGTAATTCATTGATATTATTCGAGGATAAAGAAGCAGAATTATATAAATTAAGCGATTTAAAGAAAGTTTATTAATTTAAACTACTATTTCCTTCCAGATATATGCCACCTCCTTCTTTTGCTAAATTCTAGCAAACTAAAGTTTAATTTAATAAAAATCCATTAGAGTATAAATTAAAATAAATTCCTCCTCCTTTTTCGAATGCAAAATTATTAATTATTCTAGAATTGTGTAAGGAAATTTTTTAATTTTAAACTTATAATCCAGCTCCTTTAGTGCCATTGTTTGAAATAAAGTTTAAATTTTCCATTTTTATTTATCGATCTAAAATTTTCTCCGATATTATTAAAATGCACCCATTCCTTTTAATAAAGTTCTTTATACATGAGATTTCATTAATTTTAATAAATTTTAGTTCTGTCAAATCAAAAAACACTAATCCATTCCAACAATTTTAACAATCATTATTTTGAATTTAAATCTTTCTAATTAACATTTGAGTTTAATTTGTAATGCTGCTGAAGTAAATCAGGGAACCCTTTTGTTAAGAGTACTATTTTATTTTCTCAAAAAATGTATTGATTGACTGCAATCCTTCAGTTGGAATTTCTACAAATTAACTTATCAAGGCACATTCGTTCATTTCTTTAACGTTTAGATTAGTTTAATTGTAATTAATTTGGTATTTATTGATCTAAAATGAATTTTCATTTATTATTGAAATATTGTTCATTATTAGATTTTATTAAAGCACATTATTAAGCTAAGAAAATTCTAATAAATGCAATGAATAAAAAGTTGATATATTTAAAAATTAGGAATCAGTAATTATGATTTAATGGTAATCAACTATTTTAATAATAGATGATAATATTATTCCTTCTATAATAATTCCCTTAAGCAAAAACCATCCTCCAACTAAATGTAATATGGCATTTTTTTCTACAATATTTTAGATTTCTACAATACTTACTCTTCCAATCGATTATAAATAATTTATAAATGCATTTTCAGATTAAATAATATGTAAATATTATATTGACACTTTGTTTTATTAAGGATTATTAAAATTGAACTCTAAATATATTAATTGATTTTAAAGGGAAAAGCAATTATAAGCATAAATTTTTTTTAATTGAATGTTATTCTTGATAGATGATGGATATATTGAAAAGATTGAGGACGATATTCTATTTTATACATAGCTTAGATTTAAATTTTCAATTTCGATTGTTAATAAGCTTTTTGTAGCATCAATCGTTATTGCTCCATCAACTTTGGATGTTGAGATCAATTAACTTTAAGAATTTTCAATATTACAATTCCGTATAATCACAATCCCATCACCTTACAAATTAATATTGAAAATCAAACTACTTGATGCAATAATATTACTAAAAAAACCATTCATAAAATTGAATTTTTATGCCTTAATTGATAGAGCTCCACTAATTGATTCAATTTTATATGTATTTTTTATTATAGAAATAATTTGGCTCTAGCTAAATTCTTCCTAAATTAACAGTTAATAATATTTATTCCATAAATCAGTATTTAAGTAATTATGATTTGCTGTTTAAAAGTCTTAAATGTAAAGTTCATTTGTATAAATAGATATAAATGAATTTGAAGAATTGGTTAAAACATTGTGAGAACAAATGATATTTTTTAGTGATACATTACTTGAACCTGAATTGATTTGTATTAGACTAGCAGAGTTTTGAGATGGATTAATTTAGTATTAGTGGAAAATATTTTCTTAGAAAATGATACTCTCCATATTGAGGATTTGAGTTATCTCAGAATAAATATCTATTAAGGAAAGTTATATCATTAAACTTTATTTTAGAAGAATGTTTCCAATTAAAGTTACATCCCTTATACTTACATATTCAATTGTATTCAAAATAAACTTAGAATTGGACTGAATTGAAATAATTGATAAATCTATACTGATTTAATTTATTATTGTTATTTATTCTAAACTAATGCTCGAAAACCCTTATACAAATAATAACTATGATTTTATGGCACCGTTTTTGTAACAATCAAAATTAATTTCAACTTTTTCTTATTAATACTAGTTTTCATAAATGATATTTTATATTCTAAGAAAAGGAATAGCAATGAAAGAAAAAAATCTAAAATTAACAGTATTTTTTAAGATGAAATCCTATATTACCAAGTTATGGCAGTTGATTTAAAAAAGGTATTAGTAATCTTTTTGTGCATCTTGAATGTTATTTTCAAAGTAAAAATTCTAACATTTAAACTTAACTTGATTTTCCCCAAAACTTAATTCAGTAACTACAATTACAGAGCTTGATATATTATTCTTGCAGAGTTGAAAATTTTAAATTCCAATTAATGAATTTCTATTATTCGATGAGATTTAAATTAAAAATAAAGCCTCTTGAATCAGATTTTCCTCCACTAAGATATCAGTCAAATAAAAGTTTTTACTGAAAGAAATAAACCTTGAACCAATAATTTAGCAGCTGAAAAGTTAAAATTTTGTGATTGTTATATCAGAATTTTCATCGCTCAATATGAAACTTGACTCTGAAAACAAAGAATTCTAAATATTGACATTATTAATGATAATATCAACTATATTATTGAGGCTGATATTTGATTAGATTATTGGTGAAGTGTAAAATTTACAAGAGTTAATCACAAGATTCTCAATCATAATTTTCCTACTCAAAGTTGAGAAAAACAGCAAAGTTGAATTTTTGAATGTGCAATTTGAAAGTTGCAAATTACTTATCTTAATTATATCTCCTTATTCCTAACTTGTAATTTAAAAAATTTAAGAATTTTCGATGATTGCATCAAAAATAAAAATATTTGATAACTAATAATTTTAATAACTCCCCCCATAAATTTATAATTGTATGCTGTTTGATTGTTGAGAATAAAAGCTCGTGTCTGTAATCAAAAAATCAGTAGTTTCTCTGTTATTAATTATCAATTCAAATTTTGTTTGAATAAGAAAATGCACATTCTTAATCGTAATTGAATTAAAATATAAAATCTCTATTTAAGTTTCGAAGAAAAAAGGTTTAAACTCTCCCTCAATTATCAATTAAACAAATTATATAGAAAAAACATTATCTTTTAAATAATTAGCAATTTAAAAATATTTTTTCCTCATATCCAGGTAAATAAAATTAAACTAATAGATTAAAGAAATCTCTTTTAGACCAATATAATTAAAATACTAATAATGCTATTCACCGAAATAATTTTCTTGAAATATACCAACCTAAATTCTTAATAAAAAATACCTTGTACTCAAAGAGATAATTGCATGCATCATTAAAACAGTAGTGTGCACATTATGAGTATTAATCAATTATGACTGTTGCTAAAGGAATTTTTTTTAAGCATTTATAAGAAAAAATGATATTTTCAGGAGTTAAAATAAAATATGGATTAATTTACTATTAGAATAAATTACATTATACTTTTATTTCTTCAGTAGATCTTTGCTCGCAAATTTAACAAAAAGGAGGACATTCAATACATTTACCATCAATTTATACTCTATTAGGTATTTTGTAGTAGTTCAAATCACATTTTTAACATGAGAAATAATACCTTTATCCCGCATTTTTCTTGCATATCTAACAATTATCATCACAATATTTATAACATTTTCGATCGATTATTTGATATCCATCTAGGCATTCAAACTCATAGATCGAAAGTGTTCCTACAAGATTTTTTTCTACTGTTGTAAGATGCAGGAATTTAATTTTGAACCCTTGAATATACCATTTCCAAGGCTCTTATTCTCTATACCTCCATAGAAGGGAAATTTTTGAAAATGAATTTACAATTACAGTGCAAATCCCATTATATGAAGATGCCATGTAGCCATCTTCACAAATCAAGCATTTTAATACCAACTCTGGTGTTTAGATACATTGCTTGCAATTTAGAATGTGGTTTTGACAATTTATAATTACAGGAGCAATGCTAAAATCATCTATCGCAGATAGAGTGCAAATTTCTTATCCGTCTTTTTAAAGATATGACATTAGACAATTTGGATGAGAAGGACTCTTAAAAATACATTATTCTAGTTTAAAGCTATAAATGAAACCATCAATACACTAAGCGCATCCAGTTTTAATTTCTTCTCCAATTACAGAGTAATTAAATATAGAGCCTAAGGTTGTTTTTGTTTAATCAGTTTCAAAATAACCAAAACAATATTAACAATAATTAATAGGGCAAGAAGTACATTATTATTCGAAATTGATAAAGTTAGGAGCATGACATTTTTAAAGAGGAGTAAAAAGACCAGTTGGTATATCTTCCGTTATGCTGTTATTTAAAGGAAGAAAATCAAAAAGACCTATATCTAATTCTGGATCGTCAGGTAACTTAAATCTTACACAGAGGAAGTCATTTATTTTTTCAAATATATTTCCTTCATTATCTGTATATAAAGAAATCTAGCAACAAAATGTTGTCTTCCAATTCTTAGTATTTTATAGACATTCAAGACAGGTGATTAAATTATCACTTATTCTAGAGGGACTATTTTAATAATAAGAAATTATACCATCTTTCACAATTACTATCCTGTTCATAATAACCATATTTGCATTTATTATTTATTCTTTCACCTGGGAGTATATTTAAATTAAGACTTTTATGATAAAAACAGATATTATCTTGATCAATTGTTCCATAATTGCAGATACATTAGTTAAAATCTGGAATATATGTTCTATTTGAAGATTCAAAACATGATATACAATCATATTTAGTTGGACCGTCACATTCCTTGCAAGTTGGATGGCAATTTATAGTTTAATCAATTATTGTTGGGCAATTAAAAAATGTAAAACCATTAATTTGAATTTTTAAATATTATTTGAGAGATTATAAAATATTCCCTATGTGCAATTAAAATTAGACACAACCAAATTATTTCACCTCTTATTTGAACTCAAGTTTTTCTTAATTCTATTTATCATAAAATGTTATTGAAATAGAAATATTTCTTTCTTATTTCCAAACTATCAAATAATGCCATCGTTTGATATCACTATTAACATCAAAAACATGTTTAATTAAATATGGATTGTTTGAAAAATCAGTCTTTATTAAGGGAAAAGTATAACTATAAGTAGTGATAATAATCTAGTTTCCTTTTGAAGTTATCTTATATGTTAAAGTAAAAGCAGACAAATTATCATCGATTAATAATGGATTGATAAAATTTCCAGATAGTTTCATAAATTGATAATAAAATACATTCTCAAAAATCTAAATTTCTTCTATTTTAATCCAAGTTGATAAAAAAAATTCTTAACAATTAGCTTCTTAAGAAATAAATAAAAAGTCATTTTGCCTTTCAATAACTTTATCAATTGCTGCAGAATTATCATTTTCTGAACATTTACAATCAAAATATTAAATATCTTGAAACATAGAATCACAATTCAATTTTCCAACAATATACTAATCATAATAAATTTTTCCTGGGAATTATGATAATTTTTTATTATATGATGTCTGAAGTAATTAGTTATCATTTACTACCAAACCTCCTCCATAAATTAAATTCAATTATTTATCGTAAAATGGAATAGTCAATACTTCAATTGATTTAGTAGGTTATCCTGGGGATTAATAAAAAATAGTAAATTCTTTTTAATTTGGAATCGTACAAAATGCAATATGCTGCCAGGTTGACTCATAAAATTCTTCAGAAAACTGTATTTTGTACTAATGATCTAAGCCAGCATTGTCAATAAATTATAAATATGTATATATTGCTTTTGTGTCTTCTTCAAGACACAAATAGTATAAGAAGTTTATCCTTTCGGTTGTCCTATCTTTTACATGTAGAAGATGAAAGCAATTACTATCTAGAATTCCAATATTTCCAATTTGGGTGGTATTACTTAATGGAAGATATTTACTCCATATTCCAAAATAAGCATTTTCTATTTCTATTGAATTAGGCTCTATCTAAAATATTTCTAAAGGGTATTCAGGATGTAAATTCAAAACTGCTCCAAATGCAGTCTCTAAAACAATTATTAAGAGTAAAAAAAAGGGTGTTTCTCTAAACATATATTAATAATAAATAAGATTTCTATTGATATTTCAAAGTAAGAAATTGCTTAAGCTATCGATTTTCATTTACTTAAGGCTCATATCAATAAAGTTAACTTAATCGAAAAAAATAGTTATATAAAATTGTATTATACTTACAAATAAAAACTCATATAAAAACTTGAACTTTCCTGATTAATATATTTTAAAAAAAACATTGCTACATTTATAATGATAACTGATTAAAAAAACAAATTAATTAAATACTTTTTGTTTACTGAAATAATTTTCTTAGTTATAAACAATAAGAAGTTCATTTTCTCAACCAATTTGAATATATCAGAATCATTGAGAGATATTCTTCTTGACAATTTATATTCTCTGTAGACCTTGATTTAATTATAAAGAAAACACTTTTTTTATATGATAATCGCTTGATTGTTGCTGATCATGCGAATAATCAGATCAAGCAATGTTTGCATTTATTAAATAAGAATAGAATATGATGAAAATTTATTTTCGATTTAAGTCAAAAATTCATCTTACAATTTTATGTGGATTAAACTAAATGTGCTATGAGGAAAACAAGAAATTTCTGTTTTACATGCATTCATAGCTTTCACAATTATTTCATAAACGATACTCGACTTATGCTAAAGAATTATAATAAATGAAACCCTCGCCATAACCAAAGATTATTATAAAGTAAGCAGAACAGTTTTCAAAGCCTTAAATAATGAAAACAAAATAACAATAAAATCTAAAGCCTACTTTAATTATATAATTAGTGATGTAAGGTAATATTAAAAATTTAAGGCGTGATTGACATATGAAAAAATTCTCCAAGTCCTCTGCAGACTAACCAGGCTAGGTACTGCTGTTTACACACCTTCTATTAAACTGACAGGTCGTTTTTGTTATAAAAAAGAAATTCTCTTTAAATCATTATCTTGGGAAAAGTTTTTGAACTATTTTTTACAGGATATTGTTATAATTTATTTATAATTATATTTGATTAAAGTTGGTTCTTGAACTTGTTGTACTTCTTCACGAAGGTGATAAAAATTATTTTGTTCATAACACAGGTTTGTATTTTGATAAATCTCAAAAGCTGGATTTTATCTGTTTTTATATACATGAGTGTTAATTATTTCAAAAACTAATTAATCTGTCTAAATCAAAATGACTAATTTCACTTAATTGGGCAAAAGTACTCTAAAAACTATAAAATGATAATTTTAAATTATAGTTAATAAATAAAGGTGCTTTTAGAATGATAATTTCAAAACATCTCTCATATGTTATAAATATTACTTATGATTAGGTAATAATATATCGAGATAATTACATCCATTCTACTAATAAAAATTTAAGTATAACTCAATCTTTTTTCAGTCTTAATTTCACTATTATTGTATTGTCCAACATATTAAAAAAATATACAATAACAAATTTACATACCTCTTAATTCATTCAATCAAAATAGTTTCAAATTTAACCGATTTTTTTTTGGGTAATAATAAATAAATTACCCCTATAACTTATGGTGTACCCATGAATTTCACTAGTAACTCCCCCTTGTCACTATAAACATTGCTAAATTACGCTATAAACCTCCTTTTCTAAAACCTTATATAATATTTTAATCGTTTTTCTATATTTATTTATTTGCAATTTTTTCATATATTAAATCTTAACTTAAGGTTATGGTTATAACCTATAACTTGACCATTTTTCATCTGAATTTATCATCATCAACCTTCACAAAAATATTTACCTGATATATTGAATTTATTTTAAAAATCATCATTCAATCATTCAAGAGAATTTATAAATACAATAAACTTATAGAATAAATTTAAAAAAAAGAGTAAAATAATCTTTGTAATAGCAATTAGTTTCTTTTTATGATTAGAAAATATTTAAATCTTTTTTTGCTTCATTTTAAGTAAGTACCCTTTTTAAAATTCGTTTAATAAACAGAAAGTAAGTACTAGAATAATTACTTTTTATAATAGTTATTTTTCTTAATTTTTCATAAATAAATTTAGTTAAAATTTTAGTCATACACTTCATCATAAATAGATGTTTCTAATGATTTAAATTCTATAAGTTAAAAAAGATATAGTTCTTTCACTTCTTCTTCATTCTTTTATCTAAATTTATAAATGAATGTTTAGAAAAAATTCATCCATCAGCATTAACAAGTATATTTATTATCATTTAAAGATAATCCAATATTAATTTTATTTACTCTTCTTCAATCAGAAGATTTCAATAGTATTTATGTTTCTTAAATATTATAATTCTATCAATATGAATCAATATCTTCATTAAGTCCTCATCTAAATTGTTAAAAAGAGAAAAAGAAATTCGCTTCTAATAATAGAGGCTTTACAGTCTACCCTCAAATCTTCGATGAAGGTAAGTTATTATGAGACAAACAATATGTGGATTGTCACAAATAATATTTTGAATTTATTTTCAATGTTATTTTTTTCAATTATTAGATTTTTTCAATACTGAAGTTTTACTTAACTAGAGTTGTATAACTCATTGTAGTTGAAGTTATCTTAAATAATATCAATTTTAATCAGATTAGAAAGGCATTAATTTTATTAAATCAATTTAAAGAACCATCAATAAGAAGATAAAAAGAATATGAGATATTTAAAACCTTCGTTGATTTATACAAGTACTTGGATGATCACAAAGTTCCCAGATTTTGAAAAACCTAGAGTAAAACTTAATTCAATATATTTAATTGTATTTTTTCTAAACTTAACTGGTCGTTAGATTTGATATTTTGATTCTAATTCCCCCTTTGACTTTTTGACTGACCTAGCATCTTGATAGTCAATAAATTTAATTTGCTTGAATAGAGTTCCAAATTGCAAATAAAATATTGTATTAGTCAGTGATGATAGTTTTAATAAAATTCTGATTTAAATAAAAATAGGCATATACAAATAGATTTCATAATTAAATAATCACCTTTTTTTGAAATAATTTACATTATTATCTTGTTTCTTCTAATCAATTGTACTCTAAATTCTTTTCTGTCTATATTGAGCTTCAGTTTTGTATTTTGTAGTCCGACTCTAATGGAAAGATACAGTTTTTGTGTGGAAAGGGCTGAACCCTTGTGAGTCGCTTTCAAGGATTCCACTTTATTTATATTGAAATTATTGTTGCCTAACATAATTTTTTTGTTTTTTTACTAAATTTTATATAAATCTACGGTTTATGTTTCTTTCTAAAGGTCATTTTAAGTAGGCAACGGTTTAAGTAAAAATTTCATTTATTTATTGCCATTACATTTATATGGGCTATTGCTACAACTAGTTTTTGCATTTTGAGTTAAAGAACTATCCAATCTTTTAATCGGAGCCTTTTAATTTTTTTCAGGATATTCTTTCACAATTTTTATATCTGGTAATAGATTATGAAGGAATTATAATTCACTATGGCTATTTTCTTATCTTTCTATGCTTTTGATAATTATAGGAGAAGCGTTTGTAGAGGAATAGTCACTCTACTTTGATTTCCAAACTTTTTATCTTATCTTTAAGAAGTTTAATAAGTTTGAAGTTTAATAGAATGGTGAAGAGTCCTAATTATCATCACTTACATCAGTTTTGGTTAGTTTTTATTAATTATCAAATAAAGTAAGATATCTTTACACTGATATTCTGAAATTGCTTTTTAAATGTATAATAATCATCAAACCCTTTATAAAAAGGATGGTCTTCTATGTCAAAAGCCAAAGATCAAACATTTCAGTAAAATTTTATGGAATCACCTATCTTTTCTCATTTATCCAAGGATGAAGTAAAGCTTAATAGGCACTGTATCTTTTAGTGGAATCTAATTCTGTCATTCTTTGAAATAAAGATATCTATTAACTATATTAAATCAATTTAAAATACCGATCCATGTTATAAAAGTTATCCTCTTTATGCATATTTTCCATATTTTTAATTAACTATTCTTGATTTTACCCATTAATAAAATATGGATGCTAGCCCTTATTTAGCAATTAATACAAAATAACTCCTACACTCCATACATCTACATTCTAATTAAATAAAAATCATACTTTATTATAAACTTTTTTTAATAACAACTCTGGAGCCATGTATGTTATAGTTCCGCATTTCTTTTGCATTAAAGCGTATCGATTATGATGAGAACTCAGTCCAAAATCAGTTATTTTAACAACATATGCTTCTTCTCCTATTAGTATGTTATCTGGTTTTAAGTCTCTATGAACAAAGTGATTATCATGAATGTATGATAGGGCACTCAGGATTCCTTAAATAATTTATTTAATTTCTTTAACTTCAAACCATTAATTATTTTTCTTCTTAGAATCCATCAATTTTTATAATGACCCTCCATCTATGATTTCCATTTCTATCAGAATTTTAGTATCTGTTCGTTTAATATCATAAAATTTGACTATATTTTAATGATTTAATTATGAAAAAATAGCAGCTTCTTATTCAAGAGCCTCGAATCTTTTTATAGTTGCTTTTGAGATAATCTAAATTATAGAGTATATAAGGTACTTTTACTGCTACTAATGCTTTTGAGTTATTGTTGACCGCTTTAACAACTAATCCAAAAGCTCCTTACCCTAGAGTTTCGACATAAGTATAATAATCATTAAATCTAGTTTAAAGATCATTATAATTTAAAAATTCTTCCATTCTCCACTTAAAATAAATTTTTATATATTTTATATTTATTAAGATTTACATCTTATATTTCATCTAATTTATCAAAGTTAAGAATGAAAGAATTATTTGCTCATAAAATATTTTATAAATTATAAGTCTAGTTGTTTGATGCTTAATATTCACTTGTATAATATCAATCTTTTTTTTGAGTTCCTTAGTTATTCTCAAAAATATTTTTTTAATTTTCACCTGTTATATATAATTTTATCTTCAGGTGCTATTTGATGTATTTCTTTCTATAATTATTGCAATGAAACGGTTGCAGAACCTAAAACTTATAAATTTTTATACCTCTCGATTTTGCCTTGGCCTGTAATTCATGATACTTTCAATCAGCAAAATAAATTTATTCAAATGTACTATTCACATTCATATTCTCATTCTTAAATAACGATTCATAAATAGCACTTACGCTTTAGATTGTCTCCTTAAAGCACCTATCCTTTTTAAATCAATCCTTCACCTTCTCCAATACCCTAAATATATTGCATCAAATGATAGATTGAATTAAATTCATAAAGACTACATTAGTATAATAAGGCTACTTTCTTTCTGTACATATTGTAGGTAGAGCATTGAAAATCTTGTTAGCAAATTTCCCATTTTTTTTTATAGAAATGAGGGAGACACATTTATGAAACTCCTCCAAATCTTTCATTTTCAGCTAAAGAGCATGATATTCGCAATCTTAGAGAATATCTGTACCAAATATAGATCCAATTACTTAAAAAACCCTAGTAGCAACAAATAGGAACTAATAATGTTTTATTATCATAAGTTATCATTTCAGGGACCTTTTTAGATTTTAATTTTCCTACTAATTATTCATCATTTTTTATTTCTTATATGGTCTATTTAAAAAATCCAATTCAATATCACATAAACATATGGTTTTAGGCGAAAAAACTAGTATTATTAAAATTATAGACTGCTAGGCATATTTTATAAGAATTATGCAGCTCCTTCACCAAAGTAGACAATATTGCCCCCTACTATTTTCGATCGAAGATAAATTTTTACAAAAGTAACGGTCGATTATTTTACAAAAATATTTTCAATATTTGTTCTTAAAGCATATTATCTATGTTTTTTCTCTATCAAATATTTATTTGGTTTTAAAGAACTGGATTAATTAAAATAATTTGAAATTTTGTATAGCATCAATATTAAAAAATTAAAATAAATATAACATATATATCTTTTTGTTTTTGATCAAATATTGAATTTTTGTAGTAATAGATTCATTGAACGAAGTTGCTTCACTTTTCAAATTCTTCTATAATTTCAGCTACTAGACTGACTAAAGTTGTTTACTTAATTTAATATGCTTTGACTAAAATTCTGATTAAAATTGCAAAATCATTTTCATCAAATATCCTATTATCAATCGCCAACTATTTTATCCATCTTTTAAGTGGATATTGAGGACCATGTAAACTACTAATTAAATTAATCCAACTAATTTAAGTTTTAGTATTTTAAGGTATAAATTTATCAATCTCTATTTTTGGAGGGGGCATTATTTTCCCATTTTACAGTTTATCTTAAGTTGATTTGGATTTTATCGTAGTTAATTTATTAAAGATTGAATTTGAATTTAAACTTTAAGGAGAAGGCAATCTTCTGAAAAAATAAGAAGGCTCTTTATTACTTCTATCCGTTAAGCATTCCTTTATGTTTTACAATTTTTTTCTATGTATTGCCATATTGAAATCATCTATTCTTGTAGAAATTGGAAGTTTTGAATTTTCATTCTTCTTTTGAAATGAACATTTAATATCTGTATTTAAATGCCTTTCTTTAATTTATTAAAGGCATAATCTATGACCCCATAATTAGGATAATATTAATTATCGTCCTCCCACATTCCGAGTGTCGGGAGTGAATTGCATACGTTAATAAAATATAATAAATTAATATTACAATATTAATAATTTTTTGTTCGATTTTTCAAATTACTCTAGATCCATTATTCCATTCTTACTCTTCATCCTGCCCACCTTTCTATTTTCTAATTCCCTTCCCATGTTATTTATCATTTTTCCAAGGTCCAAAATAACTAGCTCCGTTATTATAAAAGAACGCCCCATCCCCATTTCTAAGATCATTTTGAAATTAACCTAAATCAGAATCCTGTTTTATACTACCTTTGTAATATCTACCATCAGGATAAAATAATTCCCCTTGGCCATTCATCATGCTATTTTTCCAATTTCCGTTATATTTCCTCTTATCCGCCCAAACAAAGGTTCCATATCCTAAAATTAATAAAAAAAATAAATTGATACCTTCCATTTAATCATTTGCTACACTACCTTCATAAAACGACCCATCTGTCCACTAAAATCGGCCTGTTCCATATTTAACTCCATTATCATAACTTCCTTCGTACTTCGTCCCATCTGGCCATGTTTCTTTGCCAAAACCATTTTGTATATTATTTTTGAATTCACCCTCGTATTTTGTTCCATCAGCATATTTATAGGTTCCATTCCCTTCTATTTTACCATTCTGAAAATCCCCTTGCTATGTTCTTAGCTTCATTATATACATAAAAATCTCCAGATGCCATAATTAATCTCCCATGAAAATGTTAATAGTCTTATGAAAAATAACCTTCGTAAATCGAACCGTCAGAATAAATCAATTTTCCTCTGCCTTCCCTCAATCCATTCATCCATTATCCATCATAAATTGAACCATCTTCTAAGAGCTGAAATCAATGAAAATTGTACATAAGGAGTCAATAATCGAGACTTTTCAAATTTTTCATCAAAAATTGTATTGTAATTGTATTCTTCATATGCAAGTAACCTCTCTTTTACAAAATAGTTGCATGATTCTACAGTTCCTATAAAAGGCTTTATATTTTCATTTTTTGGCTTTGTATTTTCCAACTACTCTTTTTCTTGCCCAGCCTTGATATTTTAGTTAGAACTTACTTCCTTTCTTGCTTTCATTCCTCTAAATCCTGATTAAATTTTAATAACATTCTATTCATTATAAGATGATAATGGTAATGCCTCTGCCTAAACTTCTTCCGGTTTATTCTTTTCTTGAAGTTACCCTTCTTCAAAACATATGCTTCCTCGTTTATCAATATCAGTTGAGACTGGATGTTGTGATATGCAAGGACCCATATTATTAATAAATAATAAATTCAATGAAAAAGAACCAAATATTTCATTTGGAATAATTAAATTATTTCCTAAACAGCTTGAACCATCATTGGATTTTATCAATGGTCTCATTCATCTAATAAAAAGATTGAAAATTAAATGATTAGTAATAAATATATTAGTATTTCTTACAAACAAAAACGACTTACATTGCCAAAGGACTTTTATTAACTAATACTTTGAAATCAATGTTATGTTGTAATAATAATCTCAGAGTAATTATGATCCAAAAATTAATGAAGTCTCCCCATTACAAGTATATACTTTAAATGTATGAACGGAGTTGCATCATTTCTCAATAAATTAATTAGAGGTTTGCACTTATTTTTCTTAGTTCTTTTATCCTCCTCCTTTCTCTGTTTACTCTATTAACAGCTTATTGAATAAGTAAACTATATTTAATGATTTAAAGAAATACTGATTAAGAGGAAAATTACTAAAAACTCTAGAGTCTGAAAATGAGTTTTTGTTGGTCCAGCCTAAACATAATCTAAGAATGAATAATTGTAATTTATTAACTTATTCAATTACAGAGCAAAATAAAAGCCTCACCTATTAGATCTATCATTATCCCTTTTGGATACCTTTACTTAAATATTAGTCTGATATTTTTTCTAACGAAGAAGTATAAAGATTATAGGATGCGTCTCAACAAAATTAAAGTCAAACAGCATTGCATTAATACATAAAGAAGATATAAAAAAGAACATATTAATACTGGACATTGGTAGACAGAAGGACATACAGCTTGTATAAATTTCCTTAAAATATAAGTCTAATAACTTCACCAAGGATGAAAAATACTTTAAAAATATTTAAATAAATGAGTAAATTAATTGGAACGAGAACTCAAAGCTAATTATTATCATTAAAATTTACTTCTTAAGCTTAAAGAGGTGAAAATGGAAAAAGACGGCAAGAACAAAAACAAAAACAGAGCTGGAAGGGAAAGGAAGAAAAGTTTTCAATATTTCTAGTTGAAATTAACATACACCATCATTATGATTAAGAATAATTTATAAAGATGTTTGAAAATAGCATCTCTTTTATCCATCAGTTCTATCATATGAATAATAGTATCACTTTTGAAATAACTATGATTAATAATATTGTCTAATATTAATTTATTATTTTGTAAAATTTTTTTGAAAAAAATAAAATATTTAGATTAAATTTAAGAAATATGATAAGACAAATCGAGCTCAAATTTATCTAAGAAATAATAAGGAGCTAAATGATTAATAGCCTAAGAAAATAAAATAGTCCTTAGTTAGTGAATTACTAAACATTACAACTTTAAACAAAATTACAGATCTAAGCATATCAAATTTTCTAAATATTCAGTAAATGAGATTAATTATACATTTTATGAATGAAAAATAGACTCAGAAAATAAATTACAAAATCCTTATATAGATACTTTTTCAAGATAGATATATAGAAGTTTAAATGGCTAAATACCCAAATTTAATAAGCTTTGACATTAGGGTGAGAGTAGCCATATAATTGGAGCTTGAAGTGGCTTTGAATTTTATCTAAATAGATTTTTTAAAGGATACAAAAATAGATTTCACTCAAGGATTTTTTGCGTAGATCAACATTAGAAACAGAAAATTGGTTCGGGTTATTAATACCAATAATGTGATTAATTTTACTGTTGTTTTCTAAAATAGATAGTGTTTGGCTATAAATGGATATAGATCGATATAGGGGTTTTTCAGTCTTGTTAAATAAGGATTCAGATATCTTATTCAAATATTACTTTGATTTGGAAACAACAGAGAAGGTACAATTGAATGATTAATTATAAAAAGATAAATTTGGATCAAATCAAGCATACTATAGAGATTAATAAAATGGAACATAAATAGGATTACAAGAAAAAATGTCAATATTTTGATTTTTTTTATTTATGGTGTTTCCTCTTTTGTTATATCTCAAATTTCTTGGGATAAAATTACTATTAGAGAAATCATCTATGATATTCAAGGGATTCTTATTAATTGTTATTTTTTTCTGACAAAACTCATCATATTATTGATGGATTTTTAGAGTAAATTATGATAGAAAAATTTAGAAATGTTTGCCATTATTTCATTCAATAAATAATCTAACGTCAGAAACAATTGTTAATTTTTATGATCTAATTACATCTGACATTTGCACCTTTCTTTCTTTAGAATTTATCTATTATTTCTTCAACAGTATAAAATTTTTGGAGCGAAACAACATTGCAGTTCTGCTTAGATGATGAATCATTGAGTCATTTTTTGAATGAAACAATCAATATGTAAGCTTATCTGATAATAGGATTGATAGTCTATGATGTTCTTTAAGATTTACTAATTTAATTTTAAATTTAATTGGCTGATACTACAATTGCTTTAATTAGTTAAATTAATCTTATATTCATCGTGATATTAAATTTAAGTATAATATGTTTACATGCAGTTATATAATCTTATTTCTATAAGGAGTTTTTCTCATTAAGCATTTAATAAATGACTTAATATGATAGATAAATTTATAAATTGATATATGATATATGTAGAATTCATTTTAATTTTGCTAATCGTTATTCAACAATCCTATCAAGTCTCAATTATTATTTGAGTAATTCTATGTCTTTTTTATAATTAGTTTGATAAGTTGTTGAATCATCCTAATGTCGCTATTCTATAGTGATTTTATCGTCATTAATGGAAATTTAATGTCTAGAAATAAGACTAATAAAACTACTATTCTGAATTTTCATCCTCATTTTCTTCCTCCTAATTGTGATCAATTTATGATTTTTAGCTTTCGCTTCTTAAATCTAATTCAACCTATTATACATTTTCTGTGAATATCACTCCATCAGGATTTCTTCTAATCCATGGTGCCTCCGGTTTGTTGTCCACGTCTGTAGACTATACTATTGTAATCGAATAATTAGAATTACTTGAATTCCTTCTATTAATTTATTATCAAACTCTGGATTCATAGATGGAGGAGTTATTCTAGGTAAACAAAATGATAGTCTAGTTTCTAAGTTCCCAATTTTAAAAGTTGGAAAAATGCAGCACAATCTATTTGAATAAGGAAAAATGGTTGCACTTTTAGGTTAAGTTGAGTCTAATGCTGCAAGAAAATCTCTAATTGTGGTTTCAAATGATTCTTAAAGTTGATCAGCTAATTAATTCAATAACTCCTTGCCTTTCCTTTTTATTTATTCTTTGTTAAAATATATATTTTACTTATATTGTAGCAATCGCAACATTATAATAATATTCATACATATTATATGTTCTATCCTCAAATTCCAACTCATCTAATTCACTGATTAATCTATCCTATTGTTCTTACTATGAAATTAATGAATTATTAGACTATTGACTAAATTCTTTTATTTATTATTTCAACCCATATGATTTTGTCCATGAATCCATTGCCTTTTTATAGTTTCCTAAGTAAAATTTCATTATTCCTCTATAAAATATTATATCTGATGTTAGAAACACATGACCATCTGACCCTAATACTATTAATTTCTTAAGCATCTAAGATGCTAATCTGAAATTGACTTATTTATTTGATCCTTGTGATAACTTCAGAATCATCATCGATTGGGATTCCTCTGGGCCAACAGTGGATGTTTTCAAGGCTAATAAACATTCCTTATCTATATAACTTTTTTATCTCCAGTCAATTCTATGATCCGATTTAAATCTGACATTGCATAATTTAATTCTTTTTAAATTATGTAACATAGTGCTCTGTATCTTAATAATTACACATTATTTTGTATATCTGGAGAATGAGAATAAGTTTTTATTGCATGCTCGTAAGCTCCTATTAAAAATAATAAATTTCCTGCCCATAAATGAATATCAGGATCTTTGGGCTTAAGAGAAATGTAAGTTTGTAAATCATTAAATGCAGCAGTTCTATCTCCTAACAATGTAAATACTTTGGCTCTATTTAAATATGCTTCAGCAAATTTTGAGTCCCAATTGATAACAATGGTGAAATCATTTAAAGCTTATTAAGGATTGTCCAAACAGGCTCTTACTAATCCTCTTGCATAAACATACTTAGCAACTCGATCTTCATTTTTCTCAACTGCTTTTGTTAAATCAGATAATGCCAAATCTATTTACCCAAAGTAAAATCTTAAAATTCCTCTATGATAAAGAAGGTTAGAATTCTAATCGTTAAGAGTTACTGCTTTATCTAAATGTTTTAAAGCATTTTTAATATACTTATCCTTGTCCTTAGGTAGATGCTTGTTAATAAATTATATAAGAGTTAAGGACTTATAAAAATGTGGCTCCATTTTACCAGGAAACAATTTAGAAGCTTTCTGAAATTGTGATTAAGCTTTTTCAAATTGGCTGGATTAGGACATAACAATTCCTTCGCATATGATCTTATTATATAACGATTATTAATCTAATTCTTAGAAGTTTTAAACATAAATCAAGTCGTTTAATGCTTTTTAAAATTTATTTAAACAAATAAAACCTAAAATATTGAATAACATTTACCATAAGCTCTATAAAGAAAAATAATCTTCTTGATGAACTCTCCCAATTAATAATTATTAATTAACTATGTGAACACATTTACACCATCTTAATATTTTCTTTTCATTAAGAATATCACTCCTTCTGTAAACTATCTTAATTTCATGATTGATTCTTTATCAACCTCTAAATGATCCTCTCTTTGCAATGTATAATATGCAGAATAGAAATCCTTCTGATCAATTTTAATTTTGGCTATTTCTTACAAAGATTTTGTAACTGCTTTTCTACTATTATTTTATTTAATTGATTATTCAAAGCTTAAGATAGCTTCATTTAATTATCCTTTATTTATATAAATTTGACCTTTCATAAAGAGTGCTTCTGAACTATTTGGGTCATTTATTAGAATTAAATTTATAGCTTCCATTGCCCTATCTAAGGACTATAACTCTATATAACAATGTATTTTTCTCATTAAAATTATTTCATTCTCTGGAATAGTTTCATAAACATTCAATGCTTCAGCTATTTTACCACTCAATCTTAAGCAATCTGCTCTACCTAAAGTACCTGAAAATGATATTTAATCATTTTCTAAAACACTTGCCTAATTGAAATCTTGTAAAGCTAATTAGTATTTTTTTATTTTCATTAATAATTTTCCCTTATGAATTAATGCATCATAATAAATTGGTTATAATTTTGAATACTTTTTAGATAAAAATTCCTTTAATACAACTATTGCATCGCTGTAGTTCCCAATTTTTTTTAAACACAATGCTTGCAAAATGACAGTATTTCCATTTAAATCCCCTGATTGTCTTGCTCTTGAAAACTAATTAACAGCTTAATCATATTGACGACAATTCATATGAATTAAACCCTTAAAGTAAGCGATTTCTTTTATGTATTCTGGATTTATTTGAGGTTAGTCAATCTCTTCCAAATCTTTTAAAGCCTCTGCAAATTTCTATGCCTTAATCAACTTTTCACAATTTAATATTCTTTTCGCGGGAGATTATGAGAAATATTGATGAACATGGTGTTCGCTTGTTGTGCTATTAGGGTGTAATTTGCTAAATTTAAAATTTATTTGTTGTACTTCTGTAATGATGATTTTCTGGTTGATAGTTAAATTGTCTTTAGGTTTTTTGTATTAAATGAACTATTTAAAGAGGCTTTATGATTTGTCATTGACTTATTTTTCTTATTATTGACTATACTACCAGATTTTCTTTTTGAATCATCATTTCTAGATTAAACATTCCTGTGATCAACATCTTCAGTTTTCAAATAACGATTTTAACTTCTTCTTATAGTTTATTGCTATCTGCCTTCCCACATTGAAGGGGTGAAACATTTTCTCCTTGGAGATAAACTACTTCTAACCAGCATAATTTTGTTAGTTATTTAACTTATAATATATATAAAATTTGAAATCTAATTCACATTTACATTATAATTAATTGTTTTATAATCTAAGATTTTTAAATTCAAATTACAACTCACAAAATCTAAGAGAATAGAATTTGATTACAACCATTGTTCGACTAGTTAATATTTGGTATCATTTCCAATGTCTACTAGCAAACAATAAAATAAGATCTTTTTAATCAAATTTTGTTTGTATTGAATTTAATTAATAGATATAATACTGTTATTCTAATTATTAATTTGTGTTATCAATGTCATAAGGCCTCTTTTTAATAATATATAAATAAATAATTTATAATGTTAGGGTACTCTCTAATAAGTGATATTCTTTTTAAAATGTGATATTGATAGTCTCTTTACTTAAAGCATCATTGAATTATGAATAAAATAATCTCTCCCTCTTTTTTTAAAGCAATTTTTATAGACGTCATATAAAAAAAATCTTCTAAATATGAACAAAATTTGAGAACTTAAAGATGACACTATATATTATTTATGATTTGATCTCTAATAAATTCCCATGAATAGCGCATTTCTATTAATGTGGCTAATTTGCTTCTATTTTATATAAAAATATAAAATGATAATATTTTCATGGATTTCTTTTAAAAGATAAGGTTAATCTAATTGAACTTGGAGAAATAAGTAGAAAGCATTAAAATAATAAAATTTTATATGATAAGATTGAAAAAAGATCTTTGGAAAAATTTTTAATTAATTAAAAGCATAACATTACTATATTCATAATGACATCATCAGGCCATTATTTAATGTCATCATCATAGAGTTTAAATCGGAGTGTATCAAAAATCAATTTACTTTAATTATTTTTATGTAAAAAACATTATTAGTCGCAGGATTGACACTCCTTTTAAGCACTATTGGCTACATCCAAAATTAATAACCAGTTGACGAAGCCTCAATGATGTTTCAAAATTTTAAAATCTAATTTAATAAATCCTATGCTTACTTAGAGGAAGCCTACAGAAGAGCCATCTTTGAATAAAACTATGCAAAAATTTTAGCTCACAATGCTGACCCAACATAAACTTATACAACTGGTGTCAATCAATTCACTGATTTAACTTAAGATGAATTTGTTTCTATCTATTTGACCTATACCCCACCTGAGGGATGGTAACCATCAGATGAAGAAGTCGTTTAAAAAGGAGTTGAACCAAATGACTCTGTTGATTGGAGATCATCAGTTCGTGTAAAGAATCAAGGTAACTGTGGTTCTTGTTGGGCCTTTTCTGCAGTTGGTGCTGTAGAAGCTTACTTGAAAGTCGTAAAAAGAGAAGATCACAATTTATCTGAATAATAATTAGTTGATTGTGATAAATCAAGCAAAGGATGTAATGGAGGCTACCCAGATTTAGCAATCAAATATATTGCAAAGAATGGTTCATAAACAGAATCTAGTTATCCTTATTCTGGTAAAGATGGCTCATGCAAAGTATCAACAGGAAGTGTCACTGTTTCTGGTGCTTAAAATATTAAAAAAGATAGCTTGTAAGCAGCAATCAAGTCATATCCAATTTCAGTCTGTGTTGATGCCACAAATTGGTCAAGTTATACATCAGGAACTTTCAACAACTGCAATAAGAATATCAATCATGCAGTTATGGCTGTAGGTTATGATGCCTCAGGTAATTGGATTATCAAGAACTCTTGGGGAACTGGTTGGGGATCAAAAGGTTTTATGACCTTGTTAGCTGGAGATACTTGTGGTGTTACCTAAATGGCTGTTAAGGCAGTTTGAGATAATATTTACATAAATTTAAACAATAATAATCATAAATTAGACATGAATCTTTATAAAGCTTGCTCTATAATCCATTATTCACAAAAAACCCAAAATGAGGACATTAATCCTCTATTTCTGTAAAATACATTTTTTTTTGTCTGAACCCTATTTTCCCTGTTATTTGTTATTAGTTAATATGAACTTTTGATGTTCTTAAAAAAGTTATAAAATAATTAAAGTGCTTTTTTTTTAGCCATATAAATCATCCCATCTGTATTTTCTTATTCTTATTTTGTTTCTTCTAAAAATATTGGATTGTTATTAATATATTTTTAATGATTAACAAGGTATAAAAATGTTTTGTGATTTTATCATAAATCTAATATATTCACATATTTATTTCAAATCATTTAAAGATAATTTTGCATTCATGTAATTAGTCTAATATTTAAAATAGCCATCAGCTATAAATAAGTTTAGGATTTCTCTTAAATTATTTGTTTTTGGCAATAGAATATTGGTGATTCGCTTTAAAACCCTAAAACTCTTATTGAGAAATAAAACATTGTTGAATTAGCATAATTAATAGATTCAAACGCAACAAAAGGATTATCTCTTCCAATATCTATACTCATGTAATCTAAAAATGAATTAAATTTTGTAGAGCCAAATCTTATCAATTTTAAGTTGCATTTTATGTATAAATTCTTTCAGATTAGATTTAAATCCAAAATCAAGACAAATTTAAGAACTACTTAAAATTATGATTTAATTGTGATAACTTATTTGTCCTTTAACAATGCCTAATAATTACTTGATAAGGTTGTAAAATGATTTAAAAGTTCTTGGTTTTCTATTGATTCATTCTTTTTCTTTTAAATATAATTTTTCCCAATTTGCTTAAATGTATTAATCGTAGCATTTGTATCTATTAAATGTATCTTTTAAATTTAATTTGAGGAAATTTATAAGTTAAGTCCAAACATTCAACTCTACTCTTGTTTTATCGCCTTTATTATTAGTATTATTTTAATTTTACAAATAATTGCTGAAGTATTAATCTTCTATTTAAACTATTATTAAGTTCTCTAGTAAACCCAAAAAATTTATGTAAATTTATAAAAGTTTAATACCTATTCAGAATTAATTTATTAGTTGTAAACTTTCTAAGATAAACAGATTTCCTTAAATTTTTGTTTGCTCAAATAAAATTGAAAACACTTCTTAAGTTTCCAAACAAGCTAAATCTAGAAAATTAATTGTTTCAAGTAGATACTTATTTGTCTTTGGAACATATATTTAGATTATCCTAACATCTATAATTAAATGACTATAAACTGTAACAACACCATATTCTACTGGTCCATTCTTTAAATTACATAATTAAGAGTTTTTCACACCTACTTGAAATTTTTTGATAAAATGGACAATAACTCTAGCTTCTTTTAAATATGTTTCACAATAGTTCTGAGCAACTTACTCCTTTGAATCATAAAAAAAATTCACAAACTAACAATTATTATGCCTTTCCAATAAATTTAAGTTATTAATTTAAATGACATTTCCTTTTGTAGATTTAGGTAAATCACCACTTATAGAAATGCTTCTTTAATAATTTATAAAAGTTTATCTAGTTTTTTTTGATAAAAAGTATCGATGAAGAAAAGTGGGAAATTAATATCTAAATTTTCTTTTCGTATAAGTATTGTTCAAATAATCATAGTCATCTTCTCAATAAATTTATCATCAAAATAATAAATTGATTAATATTATTCAATACAAATTTTGAATAACTCTATCAAATCTTAATGAGAAATTAACATTTTAAATGAGGAAGTTTTTGATGATAAAAGTATTTCACCGTCAAAATAATATATTCTTTCATTTCTTTTCTGATCGATAATAAAATTATTTTATTTTTTATTAAAGCTATAATAAATTGATGTATGAACAATAAACTATTAATTTCTATTGATGAAGAATCTGTAATGATTAGAATTAAAATGATTTGTTAGATCTTTCTTTTTACTCATTATCATTTTATAGCAGAAGGTAATTAGACATTCATTAATTTTATAATTCAAGCTTTGTTGAATTTTAGAAAATTATTTAAGACTTCCTTTTTCATAAATTCTAGCTTATAATATTTTCTAATTATTAGCCATGAAATCTGGTTCTTCTATTATTTAGTTTCTTTGATATATATCATCATACTATACTATTGAATTAAGGTGGCGATACTAATTTTAAACAATTATTCTAAGTTTAATTCTTTCTCATTAATAATTTTAGTATGTTTTGCAAACCATTATTCAATTAGGGATATTGCATACAAATAAATGGGTTCTTCTTTTTAGATCAATTTTAAAGACATCTTTTTTGTTTTTAACTGATTATCATTCTTTAAAATAATTTTATTTTAAATTAAATCTATGCCAAAACAAGTAAACAAAAATAGATTTAATAATTCTTTCTAAGTTTTTGAATATTCTAATTAAAAGAGTAGATTATGGATTAATGATTCAAATTTAATATGCTATTATTTTTTTGGATCTTTCTCAAGATATTCTAATAATTAATGAAATAATGAAATTTATAGAGAATAAGGTTCTATAAATAAGTTACTTTTATTATTGTCTACAGCTTTTTCCTTATTAATTAAATTTGAAAATACTATCAATTATTTATTTATTTATTATCCAAATACTGAAGGAATATTAAATGAATTACTTTTTTTCCTTTCTGGACTGAGTAAATCATTTAAATGATATTTTAAATCTCTAAATAGTTCTATTTCTAGCGTTAGCAATACAAATTTCTAAAAGCATTTCTTAAAATCAGATTTATACATATCTTTCGGTCATTTAATGACTGTTGAAAATATCTTTGAAGAATACCCTTTAAAATTAATTGATGGTCCTCCATCTATCATAAATTATCTAGAAGTGAAAATAAACCTAAACAATAAAATACTATTTTTTATTTTCTATTTTATTTACTAAGTACTCCTATAATTCCTTATCTGTAATATTATCAATGATATTTAATTATTTGTTGTGAAAATGAATCTATTCAATTCTTTTAAAATGATATTCACATGTGATAATTCTGTTAATCAAATTCATGTTTATGTATTTGACTGTTGTGTAATATATGTTCGGTAAAATTTCATATGCATAACCGCAAATCTTTTTTATTTTGCTATACTATGATTAATGAAATTAGCAAATATAATTTTGAACATAAGTACAACTATTAATATCCTCAACAGTAATTTTAACTTTTGCTCTTTAGGTTAGACCCGATATAAATGAATGCTTATCTTTTTTTATATTGTTGGAAAGGTCAAAATTAAATATTGAAGAATACTGTTTAAATTTATCCAACTCCTTCAATGTCTCAGCAACTGTAGGCCAGATTGTGACTCCAGTTTTTCTCTTCCTTTTGAAACAACTGGTAAATCGAAACGATAAAAGTTGTAAGAATTTCCTTTTAATGATGCATTCAAGACTATTTATCTGCTGTTAAATCTGTATATTTTATCTTCCAAATTTAAATTTTATTCAAAAAAAAGAATTTTATTTGTAAAAAAAAAGTTGGGTAATATAAATGCTACTATTTAACTTATTATAGAGTTCCATATTGTTCTTAAAGATAAGTGAGATCATCAATATTAAAATTCATAAGACTTAATCTTTTTGTCAAGCATAAAGCTTTAAAAAAAGTCAAATTCTTTCCCCCTTAATTGCATCTTTCATAGAATCAATTTTCTTCAAATTCTCCTCTAGGAGTTGGTTAACTTTGAGCATTTACTTACTTTTCAATAAGATTACTAACCATACCAGGAGCTGTTTTAAATCTATTAAAATCTAAGAAATTTGTAATGGATTAAGGCTTTGATTATACAGGACCAAGATCTGTTTATTATTTCTCCTATTACCATTTTTTCTAAATACTCCCATTCGTATCAAAGATTTAATTTTATTGATATTCGATCTAACTTTTTCACTAAAATTTGCTTTCGCAAAATAAATTAGGATTTTAGACCTAATCTTGGTTTTATTGCAAAGGAATTTTATCTTGTAATTTTAGATCTTCTTTTTGTTTTCTTAATTAATTCTTTTATTTATAGTTATCTATCACTCACAAATTAATAAGGTGGATCATCAACATAAGTTAGTATTTTGAAAAATGTGTTTTGTAATTAATTTTGGTAATTTTTATCTCCAGGCGATTCTAAATGAAAATATCGTAAGTTAAATAGAACAACTAAATTCATAATGCTAATTTTTGGTTTTGGTGTAGTCAAGGCTTAGGATATAAATTTTGTTGATTCTTTAGAGATTAACTTGCTATCTAATACTTCTTATATGATTTCCTATTTTCTAATTGGAGAAAACTCCTCTTATTTACTATGTCTCTTAAATCTTTCCAACAGAAGGCTTTTAATGTAATGGTTTTCGTTTTTAGAAATTTTTAATTTTATAATTATTTACATCCAACCACATCTCTTTACTAAGTATGGATTCGGGTTAAACTAACTAGGTTATCTAATTCCAGATGCTTATCTACTATGAAAAGTTGATTTCGCTACCCTCTCAGATTGCTTAGTTAAATCTAATTATATTTATTAGATTTATTAAGCATTCTATAAACTGGATATAGACTCATAATGAGTATCTCTTTTAAAAGTAGAACATTATTTCAGATTTTCTTCTGAAACTAAAAACTAATTAATGATCTTGCTACCTTATGGCTAGGTTTAGGATCGAATCAAAAGATTTTTTTTAAATAATCCCATTCCTAGTTTTTCAGAATATTTATCCAACATTTCTAAAACTTGTTCATACTTCTTAGCTAATTATTATATCAATTGATTATTAAGGTTTCTTATAATATTGTTAAGAAATTTATAGTAATATCTAAATCTCATTAAATAAATTTTCAGCTAAGTTAGAGCTATTCCTCTACTGATTGATATAATAATTTAATCTCAAAATAAATAAATTAAAAGAAATTCTCTTTGGGCAGGTTTGTGCATGCTTTAACAGTATCTATCATTTTTGGAGATATACAACATTCTTTTAATTATTTAACAAATTCATCTCAGTTACAAAGAATCTAAGATTTATACATAGTTTCATCTATTGTATATTCATTAAAAAATGAATAGATTACTATTCATCTCCCATTTAATAGGTGTAATAAGATTAAAATATTAAAAATTTCAGTATTATTAAACGATTAGAGCTAAGGAAGGATTACTTATTCAAAATAAAACAATTGTTTCTTCATTGATTTTTATTTAAGCTATTTATTTTTTAAGATAGCCCATTTTAACCACAATCCATAACTGAATTCGTAATTTGATATTTTTAATAATATATCTTATACATTTTAAATTTATCAATGCTTTTTCCATTCATAATAAGTGTATTTGTAATTTTATTAAGATCTAACAACATTCTTGCCATTAATACTATTTATAATTATTCTGGTTGAACATATTATATCCTGAGAACCATAAAATTTTCGAATACAAACTGTTCAAAACCTAAAGTTTTCTTTAAATTAAGTTTCTTCATATAGCCTAAGCTTTCAAGTTGGAGTAATGTTGTTTCTTTTTAAAATAAGTGGCTGGAATTTAGGCATTATAATAAATAGTAATTCATTTATTAAATAATAAAGTAGAGAATATAAAATTAACAAGAAATCGAAATAAAGCTAACAAAATAAAGTAACTTTATCTGGATTGAAATTATTTGAATTTGAGAAGCGAATAAGTTCGTTTTTCTTTCATGAAAAATTCATCTTATTTCAGAATTACAATAAAAACTAACAATCGTAATTTATTTACTATTTTCACTAATTTGAATACATTATTAAAGATTAAGAATTTATTCAATTAATCAATATATATAAATTGAAATAGTAGATAGAGTGATCTAAGATATTAAAATATGTTAAGATTATGTTTCTTATGTTAAAATTTGATTTTAATCAGATTCAAGTAATTTAAAAATCTAATAATTGCTTATGGTTGAAAAAAGGATGTAAAATTGGGAAATAAAAAGAATTAATGTGAAGAAAATTTAAATATATTATTTTGTGATTTTGCTTAATGTCTGAATAGCCTTAACAAGATGGAACATAAAATGATTACATACAATCATTAAGAGAGGAAGAAAACTTCCTTATGATAAAATATAATGAAAAAAGGGAAAACGAAAAGATGCAAATGGAAGAAGCTGCAAAAAAGTTTGTCCAAATTGATCCAATTACTCAAAAAAAGTTAGATAGACCTACAAGAGCAGGTGGTGTTTACGTACCTCCACATAAACTGAGGGAAATGGAAAATGAAATAAAAATGAGTAATAAAAATAGCGTTGAATACCAAAGATTAATGTGGGAATTATTAAGAAAATCAATAAATGGTATTATCAATAAAGTAAATATTACGAATATATAAAACATCATTGTTGAATTATTTAATGAAAACATTTTAAGAGGGAGAGGATTATTAGCAAGAGCAATTATAAAGGCCTAAATGGCATCGCCAAATTTTACAATGGTTTATGCTGCTTTGATTTCTGTTATAAATACTAAATTACCAGAAATTGTAAATTTGATCATAAGAAGAGTGATTGTATAATTTTAGAGAGCTTACAAAAGAAATAATAAAATAGTATGCATGGCAATTACAAAAATGATTGCTCATCTTATAAATTAGAAAGTTTTAAGCGACTTAGTTGGATTAGAATTACTATATATTCTTTTAGAAAGTCCTACTGAAGATTCTGTAGAATTAGCATGTGATTTCACTATTGAATGTGGATAAGTTATGAGTGATATTGCTCCATAAAATGTTTCTACAATATTTGAAAGATTTAAAGGAATTTTACATGAAGGAACAATAAGCAGAAAAGTGTAATACAGAATTGAGTAATTGTTTGCAACTCGTAAAACTAAATTTGTTGATCACCCAGGAGTTATTCCTGATTTAGATTTAGTTGAAGAAGATGATTAAATTACACATCAAATTGATATTGTAGACGAATTAGATGCTGAAGATAATTTAAATTTATTTTAGTATGATCCATTTTTTGAAAAAACAGAAAATGAATGGGAAGAAATTAAAAAAGAAATCTTAGGAGAGGAGAACATTATTATGTTAAAAACTAAATAATAAGTTGATTTCATGCCTGAGATAGAAGAAGAATAAGAATAAGCTAAGGATTTTACAGAAAGAGATCTTTTAAGTTTAAAAAGAGTCATTTATTTAACAATCTAAAGTAGTGTAGATTATGAAGAATGTTTGCATAAAATAATTAAAATGTAAACAGGTATTGGTCATGAGGATGAAGTTTGCAATATGATTATTGATTGTTGTATGCAAGAAAGAACATATTTAAGGTTCTTTGGACTTTTGGGATAAAGATTATGTGAAATAGCAGAAATATTTAGAGATAATTTTATGAAATGTTTTGTAGAGAAATATGCTACCATGCATCGTTATGAAACTGCAAAAATTAGAAACATTTCTAAATTCTTTGCTCATCTCTTTTTTACAAATGCAATTGATTGGAGAATCTTAAAATGTATTTCATTGACTTAAGAAAGTACTACTTCTTCAGGTAGAATTATGATTAAATGTTTATTCTTGGAATTGGCTGAAAATATGAGTCTACCTATCTTAAAATCTAAATTGATGGATCCAGAACTCAAAGATTATCTTGCTGGTCTATTCCCAGTTGATCATCCCAAAAATACAAGATTTTCTATCAACTTTTTCACTAGTATTGGGTAAGGATTATTAACAGAAGAATTAAGATAAATATATGAATAATAGAACAAAATAGAATTTTAGCATGCTTAAGAAGTAAGATTTCATATTCTATTTTATAGGCACTAAAATAATTCGGAACTTCTGCTGAAGAAGATAGTGAGAGTGATGAAAGTGATAGTAGAGAAAATTCATCCTCAGATGATAGTAGTGAAAGTGATTCATCAAAGGATAAATTAAAAAAGACTCAATAAGAGAAAAAAAAAAAAGAAGATGAGGATAAAAAAGTTCCCAATAACAGTGTAAAAGAAAAACCAAAAGAAAAAGAAAGAGGAAAATTAAAAGAGAAGGAGAAGGTCAGAGAAAAAGATAGAGATAAAGAGAAGGAGAAGGAGAAAGAAAGAGAAAAAGAGAAGGAGAAAGAAAAAGAAAAGGAAAAGGAAAAGGAAAGAGAAAAAGAAAGAGATAGAGAAAGAGAAAAGGAAAGAGAAAGAGAAAGAGAGAGAGAAAAAGAAAGAGAAAAATAAAAGGAAAGAGAAAGAGAAAGAGAAAGAGAAAAGTAAAAAGAAAAAGAAAGAAAACGAGAAAAGGAGAGAGAAAGAGAAAAGGAGAGAGAAAGAGAAAGAGAAAGGGAGAAAGAAAAAAATAAAAAGAAAAAGACAAAAAGGATCAGAAAAAAAATAAAAAAGTCCAAGTCCTAGTCAAAGTGAAAGTTTAAGTGATAGCAGAAGTAGGAGTAGAAGTGCAAGTGTTAGCAGCAGCTAAAGTAGCAGCAGTAGCAGCGAAAGTAAACCATAGCATAAAAAACATAAATGAATTTATTAGCTAAATTATTTTATATTTGAAATATGTTAATATAATGATATTGTTTGGTTGATCTATTTGTTATTTACGATTTTAATATTTTCTATTCTAATTTAATAATTCCAAAGATGATTCATTTCATAACAAATTAAATAAGATTTTTTAATTAAAAATTCAACTTATAAATCATTAAAGGGTTTTTTATCTGAATGTAGATAAAGTAGGAAAGATATCTAAATTATATGTTTGAAGCAATACTTGATGACCCAAAAAATTAAGCCATTTAAGAGTCTGTTCTAAGATTAAATTTAGGAGTAACCATTCTCCTCTATTTATTGCTTCTTTTTTAAACCAAAGTCTGGATATTTTCTTATTTTGCCTCGTGAATTTTATGTAACTGGGTCATAGGAAGACTACTTAAAATTTTATTTAGGGTATAATTTGCTCTATTAAAAGAACCAGATGAGATCTAATTACTTTTTTCTTTATAATACATACCTCTCTAATTATGCAGTTTAAAACCTGCTCATAGAAAAAGGCTTTCTTTTTATTATTTTTTATTGTTATCTTTTTAGATTAGCTAAAATATAAAAAAGTATACGCTCAGATGAATTATTGTTTTGGTTGATATTAGGTTAATTGAATTCTTAATGAATTTCTGTTTTCTTTTAATTCTTACGATGTAATAACTCAAAATATTATGGAATACGAAATTAGGTAAGTTGTTAAAATGATTAACTATACCTCATCGGTAAGTTTGAGTAATTCAAATATTTACCATCTTCTTATAAAATCTTTTTATTAGCTTCAATTAATTCAGCATAAGGTGAACTAGGTTTTTTTCTCATAATATTAATTAATTATAATTAAAACAAGATTAGTTATAAAAAGTAATATAATAACATAAAAAAATACTATAATGATTTATTAGACATATTTATAAACATCCTAACCTAACAGGATTAATCTACATTTCAACTATTGGAATCCAATAATTGTTAGGGAAGAAAAATATTAGTTAAGAAACTTAATTCAAAATAAATATCGATTAAAGAATAATGTAAAATGCAATAAATGATATTAAAAATTGAAATCCCTCCACCATTTCTGCATAGTAGAATATTAAGGAAAAAACATTACTAATGATGAATATTTAAAAACAGGGTAGAAGAATAGTAATTTTGTTTATTAATGTTGGTTGTTTATTAAAAATTAAGAATCGTCTTAAAATGTTTAGGATCAAAATATTAAAATAATGACCAAGAGTAAAATAAGAATATAAATTATTATGTTCTTAATAATTTAATTAAATAATAATTTATTGGCAGAATTAATAAAAATAAGAAAGAAATCATTCTATAAAACATTTTAGTAAAATAAAAGTGAATTAACAGATGAATAGATTGAAAGCAAAAAACGAATTTGTAATAAATCATTAGAAAATGAATAAATTCATATTGATCTTGGTGGTATTAACCATAGTGCAATCAGTTTTTGTTAAAAGATCAAACGATCCTACAAAAGCTGTTTTTACTTAACTTGAGGCAATGGAAGAACATGAATTAGGCAAAAAGCTATTAGACACTATAGCTCTTCAATTGAACAATAAAGCCCCATTGTCAGATATTGCAAAGATGCTTTAATAATTGAGGGAAAATTTAATTCTTAATCAATAAGAGGCAGATTAAAAGCATGCTTAAGATGAAGTTGATTGTGAAACAGAAATTTACTAATACAATAGAAGAATAGATTACGCTTCTGCTGAAATTACTGATTCTACTACAGAAATAGCAACATTAACTTCAAAAGTAGAATAATTGGCTTAAGATGTTGAGAACAAAACAATATAACTTGATATTTTAAATGAATAAGAAACTTAATTGACTGAATAAAGAGCAAATGACGCTGATGATTTTATAAAATTTGAACATGAAACTGAAAATGTGATAGAAGCTATTGAAGTTATATTTACTAAATTATCCTCAATTTAACCTGAATAAGAAGTAGTTTAAATTTTAACATAATTAAATTAAATTGGTTCATCAAATCCAATTTTAGCTTTGATGTAAGTGGCATCAACATTCTCAAAAGATCAATTAAACAATGTCTTAAATAAATTGAGTGAAGTGAGCGCATCTTTGGAATAAAGTCTACATGATGCCAGATAATCTGAAATTTAAGCCTAATTAGATTATGAAAGATTAATGGTTGAAATAGAAAGTCAAAGAGAATCATTGTCATCCGCTAGAGAAGATTCTGAAAGACAATTGAAAGATAATGAATAAGCATTAGATCTCTAAAAAAAGAGAAAAGAAGATGCTACTGATGAATTAAATGCTGCCTCTACTGGTAAAGAATAAAAAGAAGGTGAATGTGATGGATGGAGAACTTAATATGCTACCGATACTGAACATAGATAATAAGAAATTTCAATAATTAGATAGATTGAAGAAATATTGGCAACTAAACTCAAAAATGTCAAAGTGTACTTATTAGAAAGATCTTCTGTATGATAATATTTTTATTCCAATTAAAATATTTTTATTATCTCTTCACAAATAGAAGTGAAATTATTGTTTTCCTAATTATTATTTAGCTTTAAATTATAAAGTCTAATTTAATTGTATGCTTCACAGTGTTTCTCTAATTAAATTATTAGCAAATGGAATAATTTAATTATAGTTTTATAATGTTATAGATATACTATTAATTAAATGGATTAATAAAATGATGTAGTAACTTAGGATTAGTAATAAGCATTGAATGAATAACTTGATGAGACTTCAACTCAAAATGAACCAACAGAATAATCTGTTGCCTAAGACCCTCAGATAACTGAAACTATTCCAATGATCGATCCATTAATTGATTAAAATACAGATCAACCTATAAATTAGGATAATAAAACAGAAGAGTCAAATGATCCTCCTGTTTCAAATCCATTTTATACTTATTCTATTTTGGCAAAAGAATTTATTTTATTCAGCCTTCCCTATTTATATTTTATATTTGCTGCTCTTTATAGGATTTACTAACTTCAGAAATTGCAAGCGGCTACACTTTAAAGATAATCCATACGATCACAATTAAGTGATGAGGATATGTAATTATTGAATATAATTTAAATTAGTCCCAAAACTAATCCTCCATCTTTGAATATCAAAATTAGTATATCATATTGGCTTTGTTTTGTATGTACTGTGTCAATGATATTGGGATTTTTTGGTCTAATTATGACTATATCATCAAAATTGTACTTCATTTGGTTGATACCGATTGTTGCTCATATTATTTCTGTTATTTTGTTAAAATTAGAATTCAAGGTTTAAGAATAATAGGCAACTTGGACTCATAGAGTAATAGTTTATCAACTATTTAATAGATATTTTGGCCTTTATAGACTGCATTTTTGGTTGTTAGAACAACATAAGAATATTAAACTCTGATAAGTAGTGGATTAATATTTTTGTAATTGCTTCCATCACTCATTTTATTGATCTATTCCTTGTATAGACCAAATGATCGAACAAGAATACCAGATGACACACCTAAGTTTGCGAAATAATTGATGAAATAATTAGAAGAATTCAAAATATTTTAATCAGAGAATAATTTATACAGAGAAAATATGTTAAACAGAACCAAAACAAAGAAAGAAAACACTACTATAACAAAATAATTATCTTCAGCATTTTCTGATCTCATATAAAGCAAAAATCAAAATGAATAAGAACAATTCTTAAGGGAAAAAATGCCAGAAAGGAGCGTAAGCATAAGTAAAAAAATAATTAAACGCTTTGTTAATGACAACGAAATACTTTATTCATATTTGATTGTTACTATAATTGAAGGTCATACTTTCTAATCAGAAAAGCGTTACCCTGAATTTTTAAATATCGAGAGAGTATAAATTGATCATTTTAACAAATATAATGCAAGTTCCTTTAAAATACACAGAATTGATCTATAATTAGGTGAAGATGAATTTTCTTATGTTTTAAGAAGGAGAGAATATTTAGAAAGATGGTTATAAGATTAGTTAGCCAATCCAACATATATTACTAAAAACTTTCTTGATTTCTTAGGAGTAGATGAAGAAATGCAATAACCCTTTTTAATATATTAATAATTGATTTCAAAGACTAAATCATAAATAAGACCTAAAAGTTATTAAAAAACTTAAGAATATGAATTGTAAGCACTCAGAGTAAGTTCTGAAGAAAATTTAGTTGCATTAAATTATTCTGAACTTCAATTCTCTTCTAATTGTGTCTAATACGAGTATGGTATGTATGGATCAAATTCAATAGAATTTGTTATCAATATCAAATACAAAGAAAAGTAAAAATATTAATATAAATATTAATAATTTTAGAAGCACAGAGCATGTTTATAGAATCTTGAAAACCCTATCTTGTATTCGGCAATTTAGTGAGCAACTTGAATTATAAAGTGGTAGAGCATTGCCACCTAATTTGAAAGTAACAAAATAAATTTTAAATCTAACAACAAATGAAAAAATAACATTTGTAGATGAATTTTTTAAAGAATTATTAGAAAATCACGAATACTTTTCAAGTGAATTATTTGATTTTGTTGGATTTGATATTAATAATAGATGTCCAAAAGATTAAAGTTGATCAATTTTTATAATATTAAATTATTATTATTATAATAATACATAAGTAAATGAAAGATCTTTTAACTTATTATAATAATAACAATTTTTATGATTAAATTATATATAGATTGGATTTCATAACCTTCTAGAGCTGTAAAGGCTGTCTTAGACATCCTCAAAGTTCCTCATGAAGTCAGAGCTTTAAAGATTTAATTTGATGAACATAAGTCACCTGAATTCACAGCAATTCATCCATTGTAATAATGTAATGAAGTTAAAAAATCGTTAGTGCCTGTATTACAAGATGGGGATTTCACTGTTGCTGAAAGCCACAATATAATGAGATACATTATCAAATAGAAAAACATATCAACTAATTTGTAAGTTTCTAAAAAATAAAAAGATACCCACTTACAGATATCAGATAATAAACTAGAATAGATTAATATCTCGACTATCATCACACAAATACAAGAAGATGTTTTCATTTGTACCGTTCAGTGCTAATATCACCAATAAAGGGAGAGAAGGTAATTCCTGAAGTACTGGAAAAGGAAAAATATGATGTGGCAAAAGTGTTTTCATATTTTGAGAACAGTAATTATTATAAAATATATGTAGATTGGCTAAAAGGTAAGAACTACATTTGTGGTGATTAAGCAACTTTGGCTGATATAAGTGCTTGTAGTGAAATGATGCAATTAGACATGATTAAATTTGATTTCTAAAAATATCCATTTACAAATGCATGGCTTAATAGAGTAATAAGGATTCCAGAAGTTTATTAAGCTCATCATATTGCCTTTAAAATTATCAAAAAATAAAATCCAAGTTCCTAGTTCTTGAAATGAATTAAAATAACATATATATATATATATATATAGAATTTAAAGTTGTATTATTTGTTTGCATAAATATATAATTAAAGCATGTTATTGTATATGTTATCAAAAGATTGAGCAACAGCATTTTTCTTCATTTGAAAGTTTTTAGTCTTTTTGAATGGTACTTGTAACATTTTGTAAGGTTTAATTTTATGACTTTAAGATTTTGACTTTAATGGCTTTTTTTATTGCTTAGTCAAAAATCTCCTTCAAGCCATCTTATGTTAACGCAGAACATTCTAAATATTGACATTGTAATTTATCAACTTTTGATTTTGCCTAAAGAGTTGATTAAATTGAAAATTACAGCTTCATTTTAGACATGACTTGGATTTGCTTAATTTCTCATATCTATTTTATTTCCTACAAATATTTTGGGTACACACTTTAATTCAGGAGCTTCTAATTCTGGATACCATTTAATGATTGCATTTTCAAAACTTGATTCTTCAATAACTGAGAAAACAACTAAAAAGACATCAGCTGAATTATAAGATAATGTTCTTAGTCTATTATATGTTTCTTATCCTGCAGTATCCCATAAACTTAAATTAATCATCTTGCCATCAACAGCTGTCTGAGTGGTATAATTTTCAAAAACTGTAGGAACATAATCTGAAGGAAATTTATCTGTAGTATAGCTATGGATTTTTTATGGAAATACCTGAGAAGTATACAAGTCTTGCCTACATTTCCATCACCAACAACAACAAGTTTAATTGTAATAGGATCTATTTCTGACATCACGCCAAAAAAGTTTATTTAATTATTGGAAGTAGAAAGGATTTTTTAATGTAATTTATTAATGAATTCATTTACTTTTATTGAATGAATAATATCAAAATGCTCCTTTGAGTTAAGATTTAACATAATCGGTAAATCTTGGTTGGTTCAATAAATCCAAGGCTTAATGAGCAGCATTTAATTCCTTATTGTATTCAGCAACGGTAGCATTATAGACGTCAGTTGCGAAAGCAAAGTCATCATTTTCTGCTTATAATTATCCATTCAAAGTGTCCAAATCAGCATGTAAGACATCAATTAAATCAAGGGTTTATTCAATCTTGGCTATTAATTATTATTATTAAAAATATACTTGCATTAGCTTCAATTTCAGCTGTCTTAACTACAACAGCTCTTTAGAATTCAGCGTGTTCTTAGTTTAATTGAATAACTCTTGCTTCAAAGTCTTTTTAAGCTTCAGCTTCATCAGCAGTGAGTTGGTTAAGGGAGTCAACTAATTAAACTCTTAAATTGTTGAAGGCAGTCAAAATCTATAAAGAAATTATACAATATTAATACTTCTTTAAGGGCACCTTAATCAGCGAAATTAGCTTCAACAGCAATTTCCAAAAGAGTCTTGATGAAGGTTTAGAATGTGCTATGTCTTTTAAGTGATTATTAGATTTTGGTCAAATTCTTTTAGACCTTTTAGATTTAGACAAGGGATGGTGATTCCAATTGGCTGAGTAATTATAATGATTCATCAATAGCACTAATAGCTTCATTGTGTTCAGAAACTTAGGATTCAAATTCAGCATGATCATTAGCTCTTTGAACTGTTGCCTCATTAAGATTCTTTCTATTTTAAACAATGTTTTCTTATAATTATTCAAGTTGAGCAGCAAATCTATCTCTTTGTGGGATCAAAACGTTATCATAGAAATCGTGGGCATTGAAGACCTCTAAAAGAAATCTTTAAATTAAATAAAAATACCTCTTTCTTTATCTTAGATTTCTTATGAAAGTCTATTGACTTCTCTGTTGTGAACGTCTGTTCTTCTTGCATATTAATGATGAATTTCTGCTAATTCCTCATCCAATTCATCAATCTAAATGAATTAATCAAAAATGTAATTACAAGTTTAGCAATTTCAGTGTTTAATTCTGAAAGTATACCTCCTGTAGTTAAATGGAGTTCACCAAAGTTCAAAATGAAATTACCCCAACCAGATTATTTAATTTAAGCAAAAGCTTTTTGGTCATGGCTTGTCCAAACTGAGTTTGTGACATCAATTGCTGTTACGCTAAGGATAAGCAATGTGCAGACTGCTAATTTATACATATATTTTAATTAATAATGGAGCGAACATTAGATAATTAAGTGTTAAAAATTCCAAAAACGAATTTTATTTTTTTATATTATTATATTAAAAATCCTATCATAGTAGCAAACCATCTTAATGATTAAAATAATATTAATATAATTATAAATATATATATAAAGTCAGAGAAGATGTATCTTTTCGATTAAAAGACTTTAATTGTACTGGTTTAAGTACATAATGCTCTGTAGATTTTTATTGAGATTAACATCCTTCGCTTATGTTTTTTTGACTTCAGAGAACTATATAAAATATAATGATTCAGTAATACCTATCCAATTAATACAAGCCCATTATTGTTGATATAATTACCAAATCCCATGATCAAACCTTTCTTAAATTATCCTTGATAATAACTTCCATCACTCCAATGAAATGCCCCATCACCTGAAAATTAGTTATTTTCAAATGATCCCTCATACCTACATTAAGATATAAGAAAAATTAAACTTGCATCCATCTGAGAACACTTGAATTCCTCTGCCATTTTTCTTGCCGTTATGAAATTATCCATAATACCTTGTTCCATCACTCCTAATTTCTTATCCTTCTCCTTCCAACTGATTATTTATCCAAATTCCTAAAAATAAGAATTTTTTTTTTACCTTTGACTATTTTTTGCTCCGATAGAAACATACCAAAACCATTTGTGAAGCCATTTGAGAACTGAGCTTCAAAACTTATTTATTTAGATATTTAATACATATCTCCATTTCTATAATGCATTGTACAAACTCCTTAAAGCAAATCATTTTCCCATGTCCTATAATAGTATATAAATTGTTTGTTACCCTATTAATAAATTTCCAGTTTATGGCCAAACTTAAATACCATTTCCATGTTTGAATCCTTGCTCCAATATACCAAAGTACACACTTTCATCACTTTATTTTGAAACTTGAAAGTCTAAGTTGGGTTTGAAATTTTCTAATTTTTATTTAATATGTGCTGGAAGCGTCCCTACTAACCCTAATAATCGAGAATCTAAAGCTGGACTACTTTGTTTGGAATTATCATCATCAGCTAATCAGGGATAAACAGACTAGTACTTTCGCTCAATGAGATGGATGCAAACTTATGAATGAAATATTCTTATGATATCTATTATTTCATTTATATTTAATTATTGAGATATAATTATTAATGGAAAAATTAATGCATACTCCTAAATTAATTTAATTAAAATTAGAATACAAAGGAAATGTCACTTTAAAGAGTTTTTGAGAAATTAATATATTGGGATGTGTATTTATCAGCAGTTATTCATGGTCACGAAAGTTTAATGTTAACAGTGATGCTATTTTTACCATCATTGATTTTTTCACCAAAAACCATTGCTGCACCAATTATCTTCATTACCTATTAATACGGCTATGCTTATTCAATTAGATATGTGATTTCAATAGTTATGTCACTAATTTTGACCACTTTCTTTAAGAAACATTTCCAAAGACCAAGACCTAAACCTCGTCCACAATTATCACTTAAAACTATGTATTTTAGGAATAAAGAAACGAATTATTCTTTACCAAGTGGAGATTGTGCTTAAGCTGCAACTTTTCTCTTTTACTTTCTCAATGCTTTTGGAAATGGTATATTTGATATATAAATATACTAGGTGATATTGTTGTCATTTTAATTGCAGTTCTTATGACTCTTAATGTAATGTTAGGTAGAGTTTATTTCTGTTGCCATTACTTTAGCGATTGTCATCTTGGCTTTGGAATTGGAGTGACTAGTGCCTTCTTGATTAACTTTTTATTATAATGAAATGGTTGTGTATTGTATACAAGAATATATTCAATAAATATTATATATATGAATATAGTTGAGTACAGAAAGCATTAGAATGAAAACTAAATCAGAACTTGCTGTTGCAAAAGAAGAGCACCTTGGGAATTACAACCAGATAGAAAAGTATAACAAGTATTTAAATTCTTAGATTCTGATTGGTACCGCAGATAAAAATATTCCCAATAATAGAGTTGAGACTTCCAAGTATAATATGCTTACTTTCTTACCAAAAAACTCCTTAGAATAATTTAGGAAGGCATCCAATTTGTACTTTTTGCTTTTAGGGATTTTGTAATCAGTTTGAATTCAATTTAGTCAAATCCTACCACCAGTCACCACTACTGATGGAAAACCCACAGTTTATCTACCTCTATCGTTCATCATTATGGTCAGCATGATCAAAGATTTTTTTGAAGACTTTAAAAGGTACCTCAATTATCACAATTAGACACCGAGCAGATGATGAAGAAAACAATCGAACTGTATAAAAATATTCACTACGAACAGGGGTTTTTGAATATGACAAATGGTAGAATGTTTATGTTGGTGACATTATAAGAATTGCAAATAAATAGGTTTGATTTTAACTTAAGAGTAGAGAATTCCTGCTGATATTATTATATTAGCTACATCTAAAGGAGGAGAATGTTTTGTAGAAACTAAAAATCTTGATGGTGAAACTAATCTCAAACCAAAATATGCACATCAATAATTGTAAACATTATACAAATAGTTAAATGAAAAAGAGTTACCTTATAATCTGTAACTTTCAATTAAAATATCTTAGATTTGTAACAATGGATTTTGAAAGATAAAATCCTCTAATGTATAAATTTAAGGGTAGTTTCAATATTGTTAACGAAAATAAAGAATTACCAAAGGAACCATTGAATTATGAAAATTTCTTAGAAAGAGGATGTTCACTTTAAAATACAGATTGGGTTTTGGCGGTTATAGTATATACAGGTCATGATACCAAAATTATGATGAATTCTATTATGGAAAAATGAAATATAGTAACTGTTGAGAAATTAATGAGTAAGTAAATTTTATGGGTATTCTTATTTTTATTGTTTGAATGTATTTTTGCATCAACATATTATAATGTATGGTACTAAAGAAATGTGAATGAATTACAATCTTATTTGAATATCGATTAAAATGCTCCAGAAAACAATTCCTTTTACAATTTTATTTTAAGATTTGCAATGTGGTTTTTATTATTAGGTAATAGTGTTCCAATCTCATTATTGGTTACTTTAGAAACAGTCAAATTCTTTTAAGCTTAAATGATTTAATGGGACAAGAATTATTTAACACTTGATCGACCAGCTGCTGTTCATTCCTCAAATTTAAGTGAAGAATTAGGAGTTATTGAATATATATTTAGTGACAAAACTGGAACATTAACACAGAATATTATGAAATTTAAATCTCTTATTATTGACCATGTTGTTTATGGAGATATAGAGGAATAACCTTAATAAGAAATACTAGATGAAAAACCCTTTAAAGATAAATATAGAATTGTATCTTAAAATGTTGACTTTAAAGATGATACTTTATATTCTGAATTGGTGTCTGAATTCATGAATAAAAAATCTGCAAAGAATTTCTCAAACAATGATCATGTATTCTTAAGTCTCCTTTGTTTATCTTTGTGTCATACAATATAAACAGAATTAGTAGAGAATATTGAATCTGAGATATAATATAATGCCAGCTCTCCAGATGAGTTAGCATTGGTCAGTTTTGCAGCAGAGATGGGGTTTAAATATATTGGTAAAGAAGATAATGTAATGAAGGTTTACATAAAACATAGTAAGGAAACCTTAAAGTTTCAAATTTAATAGATTATAGAATTTAATAGCAATAGAAAGAGAATGTCAATAGTTTTAAAAGATTAAAATGGTAGATTAACTTTATTTTGTAAAGGTGCTGATAATGTGATCTTATCAATGTTATAAGATTTTGATGAAAATGATTCTATCTAAAAAAAAATCTTATTCGAAATTAAAAAATAATTGCAAGAATATGCTACTATTGGATTAAGAACTCTAGTATTGGGATATAAGGAATTAGAATAGAAAGAATATGAAAAGTTTTTATCTGAATATAACAGAGCATAAGCCATCTTAGATGATGATTAATTAAGAGAATCATTGATGAATCAATTAGAAGAAATGATTGAAAATAATTTATAATTATTGTGTGCAACTGCCATAGAAGATAAATTATAAGACAAAGTTGGAGAAGTAATTGCTGATTTGAAATCTGCTGGTATAAATGTATGGGTTTTGACAGGAGATAAAATAGAAACAGCTATTAATATTGGTTTTTCATGCAAATTACTAACAGATTAAGTTAAACGATTTATTATTGATGGAGATGTAGAAGGATAGGTTGAAAGATAATTAGCCAAAGTTACTAATTATATTAATGAACATCCTGATGAACCTTTATCATTAATAGTATCAGGAGTAGCCCTTGTTATAATCATCCACAATTTTAAAGAAGTGTTCTTTAAAGTGGCATTGAAGGCAAATGCTGTTTTGGCTTGTAGAGTTTCTCCTAAACAAAAATAAGAAATTGTGAATTTGGTTAGACGATTGACAGGTAAAATAACTTTAGCGATTGGTGATGGTGCAAATGATGTTGCTATGATCACATAAGCTCATGTTGGTATAGGAATTAGGGGTTTAGAAGGATAGTAGGCAGCAAAGGCTAGTGATTATGCAATTGGAGAATTTAAACATTTAAGAAGGTTGTTGTTTTATTCAGGACATGAATCATATAGGAAGAACAGCAATTTAATTCTATTTAACTTTTACAAGAATTAATTATTTATTGGAGCATTTTTCTTTTTTGGTTTCACGAATGGATTTAGTGGTCAAAATCTGTATGATTAATGGTTGTCTTAAATTTTCAATGTATTTTTTACAAGTTTACCTATTATTCTATTTGCTCTATTTGATGAGAAATATCCAAACTCAAATTATATGCAATTAGTTTAAGATAAGGCAAATTTCTTAGAATCCAGACCAGATATTTACAGGGAGTATCTGGCAAAACCTATCTTTAATTTAGTTTCCTTTTGGTAATAGTTCTTATGGGGTTTGTTGCACGCAATATTTTTGATGATAATTTCATTTTATGCTTTTGAACCTATTTCGCCGCATAATCATGGATAGAATTCTACTTATTTAGAAGCGGGAATGACAATAATGAGTGCTGTTGTATTCATTGTCAATTTTAAAGTGTTACTTCTACACAATACTGTAAATTTTATATATTATTAATTTATAGAATTATCCAATCATAGTATATATTAATATTGGATCAACCACCTGTTTTATATTATTTTTCTTACTTTTCTCACAATACCCCTTTTTTGAAAGTTTTGATCTCTTTCAAAGATTGTATGAGTGCTTTAATTACTATATGGCTATGATATTGATGTTGACTGTTACCAACTTCTTTGATCTAGGCAGATAACGATATAATTACTTTGTAGAATTACATAAAGAGCATCAGTAAAACAACCCACCAACTTAATTAGAAATTGAAATGTGATATGTATAATAATTATAATTTAATGGACGATCATGAAAGTAGTGATTCTAGCAGCGATGAATTTTATCAATAAATTAAAGCTTAAGTAACTAACAATTCTAGATAAAGCTAAACAACATGGAGGATGAAGAAAAGAGTTCAAGAATTGTAAGCAAAAATGAGGTATTACCAAAAGTTTAATTTGCTCCTCCAGAATCCAAAGAACAGAGAGAAATCAACTTCAAATATAAACATACAGATCAAATTAAATTGGTTGGCAAAATTGAATCTATTACAAGAGAAAACATTATCATTTATTCCAATCTTTTGGAATTTGTCATCAATTTAGATTAATTATTGGTTAATGGCTAATACGAGATATTAGGAAAAGTTGATGATGTCTTTGGTAAAGTAGAAAGACCTCATTATTCAATTTTGTTGGATGGATATGCGAACAACCTATTCTAAACTAATTAATTAAAAATTGGCGATGATGTATTCATTAATATTGATAATACTTCTGTTCTTAATCCTGAAGCCATTAGGCAATTACTTAAGTAATTTTAAATTATATTAAAAGTAAAAAAGGTTGTGATGCATCTAATTAATTTGATGAAGAAGTGCTTAATGAAGGCGATGTTGAATTTTCAGATGATGAAATTGAAGCTGTATCTAAAAGAAGAGGAAATAAGGAAGAAGGTGAAGTTAAGAAAAATAATTAAAAAAAAGAAAAACATCATAAATAATAAAAACTTGAAAAGTAATTCCCATTTGCTTAATAAAATAATAAAGCTTAGGTTAATAATCAATAATCATAATAACAACAATCGTAAATGATACAAATTCAGCATTCCATGCAATAACAGCAATAATAGCAATATTATTAATAAATGTTTCTTTAATAACAAATGTAATTGTAAATGCAATAACAATAATAATATTAATAACTAATCTAAAATCAGCAGGCTTTTCCACAATAATAAATGCAATAGCCTTAATACATATAACCAATATATCCTTAGCCTTAATCATTATAGCCAAACCCTCAATTCAATGTCCCTTATAACACATAATAAATTAATTAATAATTAAATTAGAATCTGAATTCCCTTTTCTAAAATATTAAGCCGTAAGATTAATGAATTAGTTTTTGTATATAATTTATTATTATCCTTATTAAATTTCAAAACTTGCTTCAATATGAAATCAGTATTAAAATAATATTTATTTCATAATAAATAAATATATACACATTAATATATATATTCATTTCTCAAAGTATGCTCTTAAGAGATATTCAGTAGTTTATTAAACAGATTTATTTGTGTCATAAACAAATCTTTCTAAAACTTCTTTAAAATTGGAACATTGCATTTGGATAAATTTTTAATATTTATCAATCTCATTACATTAAAATAAGGATAAAGCAATACAGTTTAAAGCTGCATAGTTCATTGTTGTTGTTATATCCTATCTTAAGATATCAAATAGCATATCTACTATATGATATTAATCCATAAGCTATATAAAATGTATTCTTTTGCGAAGTACTATTTCTAAGAGTTTTAGTATTTCAATTTGTCCATCTAAGAAAGTAATTTTAAGTAATTTGATTAAATCATCACTAATAAATTTAAAGTAAGTGTCATTTTCTTCAAAAATTATGAACATTAATTTAGTCGATCGAACCATTGTTTTTTTATGTCTATACAAATTACTTTGAAGAACAAACATTAATTCAGAAGTAACAATTTAGTCATAGTACATCTTTGAAATTGAATGCTCTACTAAATAATATATTGTGAGTAATAACTAATCACAACAAAAAACATCTGAGTTAGGTTGTTTAAGAAAATGTAATAAACATTTCCAAGGTTTCCTATCCTCAGAATTAGCAGAATTGAATGCTTCCCAATAGAATTAGTTGGCTTGTGGATATTTTTAAATTAAGTGTGGAAGAATGCGAATTTACATTTAAGTAGTGCTATTTCTGCATTAAATCAACTCTTCACAACATATCAAAAACACTTATTTTAGAAATGGAAAAGGAGTATGAGCTGAATTTGAAAGTATAAGCATGAATTCCCAATATAGTTTTCTATGTTCTTCAAATAAATTGCCACTAATTAGATTTAAATATTATGTTAATCTCTCTTTTTAGATCTGATCTGAGAAGATATGTTTAACTACTGTTGGTTCAACACATAAATTACACATTAAGTTCAAACACAAATTAAGGTCTAAATTATTGCGTTTAAGTATTTTGTAAATATTATGATCTATTATATAGACACTGTATTTAGCACTTAATTACTAAACTAATTATATGAGTTTTTCTAAGTTTTAATTGTCTGGATTTTGAAGTATCAGCTAAATCTGATTTTCAATGTGATCTTTGTATTTAAGTTCAAAATCGATTAAATTTTTGCATTCATTTAAATCTTGGATGAGGTTGCATTTATCATATCTCTTCTTGTTAAATTCTTTTTCTAGATTTTATTTACGAATTTCAGTTCTAAATTATTCTCTTCTTTTGACAATAATATCACTCATTAATAATAAAACTCATAATCAACTAATAAATAACATCAAATAAGTAAACTATAACATAATATAGGGTTGAAATTTCAGAATTTATATAACCATAGTTATTCTACATATATATGGTTCCATTAAGTTTAATAATAATTGTAACTTGTAAATTTCTTAACCAATATTGATTGATTCTAATTTTATGTTATTAAGGAGTATAAATATTAAAGAATTAAATTCTAGGCAAAAATATACAATTGCTTGAAGGTGTTTTATAGAATTAAATAAAAATTGACTTATTAAACATTAATATAATATAATTAAATTGTTAAAATACATAAGGAATGCAGTATGAAATCAAGATAATGGGTTATGAGACTATAACAGACAATGTTTTATATAAAATTCGCATTATTGATCTATATACATTGGATTAGAGAGACATTAGAGTTAGATATAGTCTCTTACTTGACCTTCATCATGCTATGCAAGAATACAATATGAATTATTAAGTATTTATTAACTAAATCTAGCTTCCTCGATTTCCAAAAAAGGAATATTTAAAGACTTTGTTTGGAGAAAATAAAGTGATCAAATAGCGTGAATAAAAGATAGGGGAATATTTTCAATAACTTCTTTAATCTCCTCCTCCTAATCATAAATTATTAATTGATTTTCTTAGAGAAGGTGTTGATACTATAAGACAATAAGAATTATAAAAAGAAGTATCCTCAAAATCTGATATTCTAAAATATTTCAAAAAAGAAAAGTTATTAAAAAAGGGACAATTTGGAAAAACCACTTTATATAGCTTAAATGGAAAAAAAATAATTTTGCATAAGTTTTATGTCATGTAGCATTAAAGTGATTCACTTTTTTAATCCTATTAGAAGGTTCATTTAAATATTTTGGACTTTAGCTCATTCACTCAGGTGAATTCTATATTCTATATACGACCCAAAGCTAATTTTGTAGATAGCATGCTTGGTTAAGTTAAATAACCAAAAACCAGTAAAAAATCAAACATTTTCATTAATTTTTATCCCCAATATGTTAAAGGAGAGGCTGTGAAGATATACTCTTTTGAAGAATATGAGGGATAAAATTTAGATGAAGTGATTAGAGATCGAAAAAATAAGAATAAATCTTTTAATTTAGATGAGCTATTAAATATTATTTAGAAGATCCTATAAGCAATTATTCAATTGCATAAACGCAATATATTTCCAAACAGAATTTTGGCAACTTCTATTATTATGAATAATGATAGTGTTAAATTAGCAAGTATTTAAGAGCCAAATGCTAAATATAAGGAAAAACAGTTATTAGAAGGATATGCTTAAGGTACTGAATAAGAGTTTGATATTGTCTATTATCCTCCTGAGAAAATGAGTTAATAGTTTTAATAATAATAATTAAATGGTAGGTTGATAGATAGTTGGCATTTTGGAGTTTGTATCTTAAAGGCAGCTCTACTATGTACAAATAAAGAATTAGATGGAATTCATTCATGTTATCAGGTTGATAAATTTGCCAATTAAGTATAAATGTTATATGGGTATTTTTAATACATTTAATATAGGTAAGTGATGTCATAGCAGAAATAATTATGTTGAGTCTTAAATAATAACCACAATAGCGAGCAGAAATTAGAGAATTGTATTTCTTGGCTAATTAGACTGCAATCATCAAATTTTAATCAACTATTTTGAATCCATAAGAGAAATCATAGATTACCTATTTAACGATTAATAGCATCACAGAGGAACAATTACAAAATGTTCAATAGCTAATATAAAAATCTCCAACTTTATCTATTAAAATCAATCTATACAAATAACTAATAGATTAGTAAGAATTAGATAAATTATTACAATTACTGGGTAATTTTGCAGAAGTAAAATATATTACAATGATATTAAATAAGTAAGAATAGATTTAAAATGATTAGATCGTAAAATTTAAATTTTGGAAACTTTTGTATTGGTTTATAAAAATTAAAGTAACTGAAACGTCTCACATTGGATTTAAAGGGAATAAATATTGAAAAAGAACAAATAGATCAAGCATTAAATATATTCAAATAAATGGATTCGATTGAAAGATTTATATTGGATTGTTCATCAATGGAATTTATTAATAATTTGAAATCAGAATTGAAATTAGAGAGTAAAATAGTTTTGTATTTTGAATCATAATTAATTTGATTATTTTCATAGAATATCAGCAGGTTATTTGGCAGCATTCCTTAATTTTTTTCTATTTTTTATAGAATTTAGCATCTAACTTGCTTGTCTCATAGAATCCATAATACTTCCCATCTAAAAATAAAATAAAAATAATACATCTGTAGAAATACGTTCAATTTTTTTAGATTCTTCTTCTTCATCCTACTTAAGATCTTATAATTCTCTTGCTTTATTGAATGGAAACCAAGTTAGATCTTTTTTTTATATTTTTTCCCAAACAAATTATTCAATTCCAGTATAATCTGTTGGATCTTTGTATTTGAGATAAGCCATAAAGAAAACATAATTCCACATATAATGATTAACTTTGATGTGATGATCAAAACCTCCTCCCATAGATGATGTATCAGTTAATCTATCAAATATTGTTTTAAGATTTCCACAAATAAAACATTTATCTTCAATATCATTTATTTTTTCACTTTCCTTTTCTCTCAAAGATCCAAAAGTGTCAATAATAATACCTGCCACAATATTAACCATGATAATAACTAAGATAATATTTGAAGTGTTATCAAATACATATCTACCTACACGATATTTCTCAACTACATTCTCATCTTCTAAATCTGATAAGTATCCTCCAACTCCACCATTAGCTTTAAATGTCCAATCAAATGTATATAGAAAACAAAACAATGTGGATTAACATTTCCCCTTATAATCTTCAAAAAAAAATGTATAAGCAATAAGTCCATACACATACACAAGAATTATAAAAAGTACTAGTGTGAGTGCTAATTATTATTTAGGTTCCCAAACAGATCTAATAACATTTTTTAAAGTTGGATAACGAATTAATATCTCAGTTAAATGAAAACTAAAGAAGAAAGGATGTAATACTGTTCCTATTACAGCTAAGGCACCATAAGCCAGATAATAAACAACTTCAATTTCTTTAAGAATATAAAACAAAACTGCTAACAATTTAAATACCTTGTAAATCAATTATATTGGCCAATATGTAAACTTATCCTCAAAAGGTAATTTGGTTTTCCAGGCTTTCTTTATAATTAATGGAGCATTCTTAAACAAAAAGAATGAAACCACAAATATGGAACAACAAGCCATAATTGTGCCACAAATCAAGAAAATATTTCTAGTTTGTTGTGGTGTATATTATTCATCTCTAAATAATCTGAAATCTGTTATTCTATTACCTGATTCATTTTCAGCAAAGGATCCTATAATAAATAGATTTAATAATAATGTAAATAAAAATGCTAAATCCTTCCATAATTTCACATAATTTGCAAATAATGCTAAAAATTTCTATCTCTAGAAAATACGTCTTAGTTGTTCCTCATGTTCACAAATTTCAACTAACCTTTCTGATTCTTAAACTAAAAATTAAACCTTTGATTTAGTAGATGATCTATCCACATTTTCATGAAATTCAACCTTTTATTCTTTAGGTAAATTATGAGTATATGGTAAAAGTATGAAATACACAATTTCTATCTCATTGTTTCTAACAACTTCTATTGATGCACTATTTTTATAGAAAAAATCAAAGGCTCTTTTTACTAATTTTTCTTTTTCAGCCCTTTTCTCTCTTTCTTATTTTTCTTATTACTCTTATGACTAAACTTATGTTGCCATCTATTTTTGAGCTTCTTTTTTAATTTGATTCATTAAGTCAATCCAACTATTAGCAAATGACATCACAAAACTGACTAGTTGACCTATAATATTATCTCCAAATAGCAAATCTTCTAATGTTCCTTTATCTTACTTTAGCTTTTTTCTAGTATTTGTTCTATACATTTATACAAATTAATTTTCTACATTCTTCTCTGATTCCATATAATAACTCATTAAAAAATAGATATAAAAACCCTTTTACAATATTAATTCATAGTATTTCTCTTCTTTTACTTTATCTTCTTATTTTGCTGTTTCTGGATCTTCCTTAATTCTATCTAAAACTTCAATCTAATAGCCTTCTTTACATTATTTTTCATATTTATCAAAACATTTTACCATATGTTTTTATAATAAAGATGGTGTCAAGTGTCTCATGATTCTTTTAATAATTGGATTTGAATCTGATATTTCTCTCATTTCAATTAGAGAAAGAATCAAAATTAAACATTTGGTTTGCATTCTTTCTATTTACCAACCTTTTAAATCGAATCCCTTTTGTTGTTTTTGATATCGACTAGTTTTAACTGTCATCATTTTATTACTTTAAGTTTTTGAAGTCTTTATATTTGATGCCATAGTTTAAGCTTTGCCAGAACTATCCTTATCCTTTCTTTGGCCAAACAAATCCGAAGCGATTTCAAAGAATTTGGATTCAGCAACTGCAATTTAATTCTCAGGACATGGTCCTTAGACTAATTCATTCAAAGTATCCAAACATAAAACCATATTTTCGTACTATGCTCTATCTTTATAATAATATGTTAGTAATAATTCAGCTACTTAATTGATCATATTATATGAATTTCTTGAATTTGTTTGTTAGCGAATATAGTTTTATAAATCTAGATAATGTCCCTCACAACAATTTTATAAGAATTTTAAGACCTGAGTCAATAATAATTCCAAATCTTATTGCTATTTCAATTCTTATGCATTATCCTCTTATTTTTAAGGAGGTTGATTTACTTATTATTATTATTATTCTTCATTCTTTTTGTCTTTTTCTCTCATTGTAATTTATTTTATCTATGCTTGAATGACGTTATTTAATCTACTAAAAATGACTTCACTTTTTGGATAAGTCTTCATGAATTCAAAAATGGTCTTCTAAACTTTATTATTCCCTCCAGATAGTAGAGTATTAATAAACATTAAAAAATTTCTTAACATTTCTCCATCAAGGATAATTGATTCACTTAATACAGTCAATACCATTCTTGTTGATCCTAATTTATTGAATAAATTTTGCATTTCTTCCATTTCATTATTTTCTCCTTCAACTTCAAGTTCTTCTTTTTATTCCTCCTTTGGTTTTCCTTCAATCACCCTTCTCAAAACTCCTAACAAAGTTATAATTGTTTTATTATTTTAATTGCTATTGATTGCATAACTTAAAAAATTAATAAATTTTTTTAATAGTATTACTTATTCAACTTTCAATATTTTTTCATTCTTTTCATTTTTGTCACTTGGACTTCCAAAATATTATTCAAATTTAACAATAGCCTCTGATAATTTTTACAATTCATCTTATATATGATTTTTACTTTTATCACTCAAACATAATTAATTTACAAATTCTTCCCAAGCAGCATTGATTTTCTCAATCTCTGCTTTCTCAATTTCACCTTTTTCAAATTCAATTAAAGGTTCTTCTTTCTACTTTTTATTTGATGAAAGAGCTGACATAATTCCTATCTTAGATTTAACATTATTGCTCTAAAAAATAGTTTTTGGAGTATGATGATCCACATTATGTTATGAAATCCCACTTTATACATGATTCGCTTATTCGTTTATTTCTACTTAATAACAATCATTAGCTCCAGCCTGAATATTAGATAATACATCTCTTAGATTATTTAATTCTCCAAGATCTTCCATCAATTTTGATTAACCTGTAACAGATTAACAAACTTTTCCCATTGTTGTTAATGGAAAATAAGAATAAAATGCAATAAAAATAGAAACATGTTTTTTTCTATTGATATACTTTCCAAAATTTAATATTTTAGATGATAAAATCTTAGCAAATAGTAATAAAGCTGCGAGATCTTTTTATTCTTGATCATGTCCATCTTCATCATCGTCTTAGTGTATTTATATATTCTTTCTAGACAAATAAGTAGTAAATAATGGTAGTATAGCTTCTATTAAAAAATCAAAGTATTTTAATTATTAATGATCAAATTAAATATGTTCCAATCTCTTCATCTCAAATTCTATCATCATTATTAAATCATTCTAAATTTCCTTCCCAACATTATGACTCTTTTCACTAGTAATATGTACATTCATAAAAAATATCCATAATTATTTTTTTATTAATCCAAATCCTTATTCCTACATAGAAGGATTTCTATTGGTTATAGAATCTGATTTACATAACAATTATATAATGTATTAGGCCGTAAATTTCTTTTTTAATTTAGCAACATTAATAGTGAAATTATCTTTCTGATCACCTTCAGTAACCTGAATTTATGTGCATTATAATAATAAATCTAATAACTTTGCATGATAAAGAAATGGTTAATTCATAGGAGGATTGGATGCTAAATCTGATAGAAAGTCTGAGTGATGTAATTATATATCACCCTCAAAGACAAACTCATTTCTCTCTGTAAACAATAATTCTTCTTTTTCTAGAAAAGTATTCAATACTAGTAATTAATTATCAAAAATATATTTATTTCCTTATTTTATTATAGTAAGGAAAAAATCCAAGAATTATGCTTTTCTTCCACTTTGATAAATTAATTCTACAAATTTATGAAACACTCTATCATTTCTATTTATAGATGTCAAAAGTTTCTGATTATCTTTATAAATTTCACAAATTAATGGAATCTAACCTACTTCCAAATGCATGTTCTTAAAATATGTAATGTATTATGATAATAGAATTTAATTTTCATGATTATTCCTGCAAAAATATGTTAAAAATTAAAATGCATATATAAACAATTAAGCCAACCTTTACTTTTTTTAAATATTTTTTATATTTTCAAGATGGAAATCCAAAGATGTCATTTGATCTCTTATAAAATTTAAAACAGGCACATAAATCTTTAGTGCATTCATTAAGTTTTATTTTTCCCCATCAATCTCTGAAGTTCCTGAAATGATTTTAGAAGATATTTAAGTGTCTTTAAAAAACCCTTATCTAAAATTATCTATGATATCTAAAGTTTCCTCTAGATCATCCTATTTTTAAGTTTTAATATATTCTGCAAGCCATACTTCAGATCTATCAACCAATTAATTTAATCTATATACATTTTCACTTAAGAATTCATAGAGTTTACTTTTTATTGGATCACTAACAAGTTATAATTTTAATAGATTATTACAAAGCTCCTCTCTCTAATTAAATAATCTCATAATTATAGCCAAACATCTTTTTTCTAATTCTTCTTCATGAATTTAAGAAAAGTTTGTAAATAAAAATGGTAAAACAACTCCAATAGGATTAGATATCTTGTTAATATCCTCTTAAGGTAAATTTAATGAGAAGTATTAATCCAAATCATATATTAGCATGTCATTTTAAGTAAAAACCTTAAATTCTTCAGATTCTGGTTTTGTTTCAGCCAATTTATTTAAAAAGTTTAAAGCTCCTATACCAAATGCATCTTATTTCTCTTCTTTTTCATCAACTTCTTTTAAACCAGTTTTGGCTATATTTGGTAATAACCCTAAAAAATTGGATTCTGTCTTTTTCTAGACAAAAGTTAAGAATTTTGGTTCTTCATAAGGTTCTTCTTAAGGTAATTTTTCTACAATTTATTTTTTGAAAAAGGACAAACAATTCAGCATAAGATAATTCTGTCTCATATCTAAAAATCTATCCATTACATCACAAAGTGTCAATTTAATTTTAATTTCCAATTAACTTGATTCAGTTTCTTCTCTTGTTACTAATGCACTTTAAAGTTCATTTTCTAACTTGATAAAACCTCTCATTAAGGGATTAGTGTACATTTAGACATCATCAACAATGCCTTCATCAACTTTTTCCTCATCTTCTGATTCTGATTTTTATTCTTCATCTGATCCAAAAATATTTAGATTCAAACCTAAATTCATTGGATTTGCCATACTAATAAGATTTGCTCCTAAATTCAATCCTATTCCTAAAGGATTTACTTCTTTCCTTTATTTTCTTAAAGTGATTTCCGATTTTTATACTTTATAAACACTTTTCATCAAGGGCAACTAGGGAAAATCATAAAAAAAGAAATGTATAACAATATCAATTATTTGTTTATAGTAATAATTTGGTTCTTTATCTAAAAGTGAGAACACATCTAATTCTAATACTAATAACATCATTTAACAAGAATTGTAAAGTAATTCATTAATCAATAAACTCTTTTCATCATTTGCATCTAATACATCATAATCTTTATTGTTATCTCCACCATCTTTAGTATCAAGTGCTTAAATTATTAATTATTTATTATCTTATAAATATTTGAATAGGTCTTCAATTAAAGATGTATATAATCCCATATGTTTAGCCTCATTTGCCTTATCAATACTTTTATAAAGATTGCAATATTTAGGCAATAAGACTTTATTAAGTGGATCATGATCAATATAAAGACTCATAGCAATTTTACATAAAGCTGCTTAAAGTACTGCATAAATTCGATTACCATCTTCTTACCATATATTTTGAAATAAAAAATCTTTGCTAAAATATTATTCCAACTCTTATTTCCATAGATGATTTCTCCCATAAGATACATCAGCATAAAACTCCAGTTACTCATTTATAAAATACATTTCTTTAGGATCATTCTATAATTTGAATGGGATAAGTAATTTTCCATCTTTTAAGGATATCTTATCTGGATCTTCACGATCTTTAATTAATTAAATCTTTTTATGATTATGCTTCTTTAATAATTTATAAATAGCCTCTTAATTAGAATTAATGCCTTAATTATTATAAATACACATTTCTCTTAAGAAAGTTAAAAAATCTGCTTTGTGAGCTTGTTCATCAGTTTCTAATAGATTTAAAAAGAATATAAGAAAATTATTTTAAATTTTATTTTAATGAAGTTACATTTTTTCTTCTTCTGGTTCAAAAAATTCTTATTCTTTTGGATTATAATCAATTTTCATATTTGCTGACAATTGATTGAGTAATTATGGATTGTTTCCTATAATTGAAATCATACATTTAATTGCTTCTGGTATATATCTACAATGTTCTAAGAAATGACCAATTAAATCAAAGGTATACCTTTCATTATCAGGATTTGATTTACAAATTGATGTTAATAATGTATATATAGTTTGATTTAATGTTATTTTAAATGCAATATAGGCCAATATTTCATGGTCTTTTAATCCTTGTTTTTTGTTGGTTTATTCTGTGTTACTCATTTTTTCTTATTATTATTGTATATCTTGCATTTAAATAATCATGAATCTTCTACTCCAAATAACAAGATCTTCAGGTTTTAGCTGTTAAACTAATATTTTGACCAATAAATCAATATAATATTATTCCTTTAATAATTTTTATCTGAATGGATTAATAGTTCCATATTTCTATTCTGGAGTTGAATTATACAATCTATTATTACAAAAATCATTTATATCTTCAATGCATTATTTAGTTGTTTAAATTTTTAATAAATGGTCTTTAAGAACTTCTTTATCTTAAGAATCATTTTCCCATTTTAATTTTTATAGATCATCAAGATAATTTGTAAGAGTTTTAGCACAACTTAATACAAAAGAAATTTCCCAAACGTCATTACTACTACTTGCATACAATTTAAAAACACTTTAATCTGTTTTATGTTATTCTTAATGAAGAATTGGAATGAACCTTTAATTTTTACCATATTGAATATCAACCCAAAAACTATTTTCCTCATTGTTATTATTACTACCTGGAGGAAATTATTTATCATGACAAATATAAACATAATTACCTCTCATGACAGATTTTTCTCGAACTTGAGAATTCTTTAATTAGCTAAAATAAAATAAGGTTTAGGGAACCCTCTATTTGTCTAATGTAAATTTATCTTTAGTTCCTGACAAATATAATCCTGATGTAAAATGTTTGAATCTATATTTCTTATCAAATATAACAATGCCTCCTTCTTTATATATTTCTGATTCAATAATCCACATAGAATGAGTATCTCCGGTATATTCATCATAACTTTCTTTTGTTGATCCACTCAATACATTTAATTCTACATTTTCAACCTTTAACCATTCTACTAAATTAAATGATTAAAAATTCTTTTAATCTACAGGTTTACCTTTTCTTGTTGCTGCTATAGTTGTATTAGTCTCAGAATGATGTAACCAAATTACATCACCACATTTTAAATATCCAGATGCTTCAGGAACATAATCTGAATAAACTGATATTCTCCACTGAGTTTAATTCTCTTCATCTAATGCTGCATTTACTTCTCTCTTTTATATATCTTTCTCATTACTGAATGTCTTTAAGTCTTCATCACTCTTTTTCTATTTTCTACTCTTGCCATAATTACCCATTTCTTAAGATGCATGCAAAAATGTCAATTTATTCATAAAAGATGTAGCTCTTACAATATAAACAATATCGCTTGCATAAATTACTTACTCACCTTCTTTCTAATATTTATAGGCTGGTAATATCTTAAATAATGATGAATCACTAGGTAATTCGTCCAAAGTAATTTTATAATTGGAAGTTTCCACTCGCGCCTCTTTTTAATGACAAGCTAAAAATTTTGATGATGCCAAATGCAATAACTAAATATGAGATTTATATGACACTTTGTGTGCTTTTGACTAAATAATTAAAATTAATGTATTACTTTTTCAAATGTGTCGAGATTATATTTAAACTCCTATAATAACTTCTGAGAAAAGTTTTGGACTTGCTCTTTTGACATAATTGTCTTTTCATCTACTTTCTAATGTTTTTAGATGCTTTCTAAAATATTTTGAATTGCTGGTTAAGTTTCTTCTTCTTGCTCTTCTCCAAGTAGTTCCTTTAAAATTTCTTACTTTGTATTATTTGTAAATTTTGGAAATATTTAGAATAGAGTGTGATAATATGGTCTACTTTTCATCTTATCTAAATATTTCACATCTACGATATCTGTGTGATGCTTGTATATATAGGCTATATTTGTACAAAGTTCTTTAAACATACTGCTCGCTTGACAAAACCATCTGCTGTTATGAAAGAATGATCATCTTATACATGAGATATAGAAATAATAGATCCATAAGTCAAATAGTTTAAGTCCTCTTATTTCATATAATACTTTATTTATATTATTTCAATTTACATTAAATTATGTTCAAGCCTTTTTTATAACAATTATAAATTTAATAGTCTTGTGAAATTCATCAATTATATTCAATATCTCATCTGTTTTTCTGTTCTTATTTCTACTTATATTCTATTAGCATAAATTAATTAAATTACATTATTATTTATATCAATTCCTATTCCCATCTTTTTATAAGATGATACTAGGATTTTATTGAGATATCTAAATGAACTTAATATTCATTCAATAATTTTAAGAATTTGATTTTTAGATAATTATTATTATGGTAATTCAAAATCAAATTCATTTTATCTGTATTTTATAATCTATACAATGTTATTAGATCTTATTATTTTATACATCACAGAATCTAATCCTAATTATCCTACATATCTGACTTAATTTAATCAAACTATCTTTGACATTAAAGAAATATCAGAATTTTAATCTAAATATAGATAGATGATAATAATCATTTTTATATTCATAATACAATAAATAGAATCATCTCTTTGATAATCTGAATTATCACTTTAGAATCATTAATAGATAAGGATTGGAAGTAATTTTGAAGAGTAATATTTAACAATATGAATTTTGAGTATAAAATGAATGATTATAACCAAAATTATGAAACCCGTTTTTTAGATAATTAAATTAAATTATGAGAGCAATCATCGCAATTTGCTTATTGGCAGCTGTATTTGCTATAGACACAAATAAATTTGCTGTGCTTCTTCAAGCTGGTACCAGAGGAAATGATGCAGTCGAATCTGTTTACAATCTCTTAAGAGATCTTAAGACAGAGAATGTTTAAGTCTAAGCTGCTGCAGATAAAAAGAATAACACAGATGAAGGTAATAAAATTTCATAATATCTTCTTAGAAATCTTTTCTTAAGTTATTGGTGATTTGACAAATGTTGCCTCCCTCAATAAATAATAATGGGAATCCCTTGGTGCTGTTAGAGTTGATGTTGAAGCCTAAGTCAGAGTATGATTATTTAATAAATTCTAAAAGGATGGATATTAATGGTTAGCCTGGGCTGAATCCAGACTTGCTGAAATCGAAAGAAGAAATGCATTACTCTAAGATTAAAGATGTTGGGCCAATGGACTCTTTGTTAAATCACTTGCTGATCATGCTGATGCCATCGGAGTTGTCTAACTTTTACAACAAGATGTAGCTGGATTCCTTACAAATAATGCTGGAGTCGAACTTGTTGAGAAGGCCTAAACAATAGCTGACAAATTGTCTGCATACAGTCATCTTTTCTAATAAGATGCCCTCTAAAAATTCCAATCCCTTGCTGAAGTTAAAAGAGAAGGAACCACAGGAGAATAAGTCCTTTCTATCTTATACGATTTATAAGGTGAATTAGAATCAACTCTTGCTACATTATAAGAATAAGAAATTCATGCAGCTTTCGCTCTTGCCAAATTTGTTTCAGACACAAATGCTGAAGTTGCTTGGTTGAACTCTGAACATGAAAGAAGAACCGGTCTTGTTGAAAAATTGGAAACAGTATCAATATTTTCCTATAAATTAAGTAACTTCCATCTGTTTTGGCCTAATAAGCTAAAGCACTTAAATTATGGAAAGACTCCTTGAATGCAGTTGCTGGTGCCACAGCTGACTTAGAAGAAAAGAGAGAATTCTATGAATCTGAAACAGCCAGAAGACAAGGTATTAATTCAATATAATATTTCTAGAGGAAAATGCAATAATAGATGTCGTTATCCAACTTTTCAAGGATTAAGTCAGATCATTGGCTTCATAAACATCCCTAAACAGACATTGATGGAATTATTCATCTAAGAATTTATCTTAATTCATTCTAAAATTATTCTCTCTCCCATTTATAAATATCTTAAGAATTTATTAAATTTGATAACATAATGGTTTTGGTGAGATAGTAATTTAATAATATTTATGGTATTCGAAGATCAACAAATTTTCTGCTAAGCATGTAGCTTCTTCATTCAATTTATCGAATTATTTTGGTGGTTTTCTTCAATCCTTTTATACTTATCAAAAATATAAAAATACTATTTTGGAAGAAATACAATTCTTTCATGCTAAAGTTTCTTAAAATAAACTGAAAATTTGTTGATGGAAATATTCAATTTACAATTTGGATATTTTGGTAAACTAAAATTTAATCATATTAGAATTTTGGCGGTATTGGAAGAAATTTAAGAGGAACTGTAAAATATCGCTTAACCTAATTGCGTATTTGAATCAGATCAATAAACTAAAGATTATTATCAAATTTCAATCTTAAGTTAAATAATTTATAAATATATGTATAAATAAGGAAACACCTCAAGAGAGTATGATGTGTCTCTATTAAGTAATCATCATCTAAACAAGGTTATGATATGAAATATATATTAATTTATAACAAATATTCCAATATTTCAATCAAAGGGAGAGTAATCATACTCAGCTTTGTTATGCATAACTAACTGTTCACCTACAAAATAAAAACTGTCTGATTTTGTTTGAAATGGATTGTTAATCATTTCTTATCTCTAATTGATATAATTATTTATTCAAATACCATTGCTTCATCAATTTCTGGAATGGTGTAAATATGTTCCCATGTGTTAGTTGAATTTGGAATGCAAAAAGGGAATTAAAATTCATAACTTCTCAATAAATGTTCTTTAAAATAATGTCTTTCAATAATTGTAAAATTTTTAACTGGTTGATTACCTACAGAGAAAGTCAATTGTGCTCCCACTGTTTTCAATTCAAAAAATTATGGTCCAAAGTGATATTTAATCCTTCTAGCTTCATCTTAATATTCTAGTGGGAGGTTTTCTTAATATGTTCAATATTATATACCTATAGGCTCTTCATCTTGATCACGTTCAACTTCAAATAGAGTTTAACCAGAATCCATATCTCTGATTCTAAATTTAAGAAATTGGATATTGTAAATGTTTGCATTCACAGGACACAAGAAACTATCATTTACATAATTGAAATACTCTTGTGTTATTCCGTTTAAACTTCTAACATATTCTGTTGTCACTTACTACATTATTTTTATTTATTAATTTATTATTTATAAATCAGAGCTTTGGAATCTCTCTAAGTTATTTTGTTAATGATCTTAATTTTGTTTAGTACTCTTCATTATTAACAGAACTTAATTTGGCACTTTGTAATAATTTTTCATACGGTTTAGCATCTACTAAATCTGATCTTAAGGCATTATCATTGAATTTAAATGACTATTTATTACATTATTAAACTTACATCAACTAATCCAAGTAAATCTGGTTTGATTAGAGTGAATATATATTCTTTTGCATTCAAAATAAGTTCTAATTATTCCCCATTCAAAAATCCACCTTCAAAATATCCAATTGGCCAATCAATAATTCTTTGTAAACCATATAAACAACATAAATTAGATAATACAGATCTAATATTCTCATCCTAGACTCTAAAAATTAATTAAATCTTTTACTTTATTAATGTATCTAAAAATGTTTTAAATGTCCAATAATATGTATGAGCAATAGAAGCTTCTGTAATTGAAACACCTACATGTTTATTCCATGCTTCTTTAGGTCCATATTCACCAGCTAATTTTGATAATTTTATATTAATACCTTTTTCCATCATTTTAAGCATCACTTTATTTACATAAAAGGCTGCATGTAATCTCATTAATTTTCTAATGATTTCAGGACATAACAGTTATTCGCATCTTGTGAAAGTAGCTTTTGATGATAAGTTTATTAAATATTATAGAGATATTCAACATTTTCATTAATTGGTTAATTGTTTTTATGCTTTTATTACAAGCTTTTAATAAATATCTGCCAGTTTATAGTAGTAAAACAGTGTTTTCACCTTCATAAGTGCAACTTGGCGCAAATTCTGTTTGAATACTAACAACACCAGAAGATTACAAAAATCCATGTCCACCTAAAGATTATCTAATTTTATCTAAGCCAAAATGAGTATTCCATGTATATACAGCCTTACAACAACACAATAATGCATGTAAGTCTCCCATTAAAGAAAAATCCATTTTTTCATTTATTCTTCTTAAATTTTCTGTTAATATCTCTTTAATTCTCAAACATCCAAAACCTTAGGCATGACAATCCGCTACTAATGGAATTAATTTATCTTATTGAGTTTAATAGTCAATAATAGGTCTTTCAATACCACTTTTATCTTTAAACTATCTTCTAAAATGAGAATATTTAACTCCAATAGCTAATCCTTAAGCTAATGAGACATAAGTATTAAAAATGATTGAAGTTCTTACTTACATCATAGTGGCATATCCAATCTTTTCATTTTATGCCTTAATAAATTCTCCAGCTTTGCTTACTTTAGAATATCTCATAAGCATTTATTCTCTAGGAATTCTGACATTGTTCATTCTAAGATAACCATTATCTTTTGTATTATAACCATATTTTGGTCCTACATCTCCAACTTCAATTCCTTTGAGTGGTAGATGAGTATGTGTGTCTCTGACTTAAACAATAAAAGTTTAGACTCCATAATGTTTTCCATTAATATACAATTAAGCATGTGTTACAGCATGTGTGGCTGTCAATCCCAAATCTCCAATCCACCATTTAGTAGATGAAATAGTTGGTGAGTTTAGAATGAATTCTTCATTATTTTTATCATAAACAGCAGTAGTTTCCAAACTTTATACATCTGATCCATGACCTAATTCAGTTTAAGCATAACATCCTACAATTTCATAATTTAATGAAGGAGGAATCCATTTCTCAATTTATTTTTCAGTTCCCAAATGCTTGATAGTAGGTATAAACATGGTTTAATGTAATACAGTCACCACAGTTTCTGGGAATTGACTGTTCACCATACCAGGAATCATTTCATCACTATAATTTAGTAACTTATGTAGTTTATAGGCCTTCTTGCAATAGATTTCATATAATTTATCTCTGCTTTATCCATAATCTGCTACATTGTTTTATAGGATTGGATCCTTTGCAATCAACTCTTATACTTTTATCCATCTATCTTTTAATAACCATTGCTTACTTATGATAATTTTCTTTATATAATAGTTATCCCATGTCGTCTGTATTAAATGAACACTTTACTAAGTCTTAGGATGATGACATTTCAATTATATTATATTACTATATTTTTGTTCTTCATTTTATAATATTAAATTGCAAACGCACTAAAAAAAGAAATGACGCTTAATAATTTAATATTATTTATTAAATAGTATTCACAATTATTATGAATCAACTACTTATGTTAATTGTTGGCTAGTTTGGGTCGCAAAATTACTTTCGGATAAATCTTCTTAATATTCTAATTTGCATCCATTAATTCTGATTTTTGTAAATATCTCAGTAAAGCAATAACATAGAGCATCCAATAGACCAAGTATGTTACAGAAAAACTACGATAAGTATTACCATATAATAGATTATGGATTAAATTGTTGAACCAATCCAGGCTACAGGATAACTAAAGTAAGATTACAATCACCCAGCAAATAAATAATATTGTAGGATAAAGAAACAATGCAAAAACTTATGTTTTATTTGTAAAATCTGTTATGTGCTTTAATATTCTTCTTACAACTAATGTTATTATTGTTAAATTATATAAAAATGCTACCCAAATTGGCAAATAATAACATAAAGTTATGTACAAATCATAAGTTCTTCTCTCCAACCTCATATTATAAAAGCAGTTTGTTGATTCCATTGGATATGTCACTCCATACCCATCAACATAAAATGGTCTATATACAATAGGCTATATATATTTACATGAAACTAATTATTGTTGGAATTATATAGCCAACAAATATATACTGATAATAATACATCTTAGATATATTTTTATACACTTGCATGTATAATGTATGACACATAATTGATGTCCAAGCTGTACTAGTTAAAATTGAAAAATTTGATAAATAAGCCTATATATAACAAAAGGTTGGATATGAGTCTCTAAAGAAAGTTTCTTAACTACTCCCATTTTATGTAATTATGTAACTCAAACTAATTGCACTCATTATAGATTCATATATTAGATCTGAAAATAAAATTCTCGTTACTAACTTAAACTATGCATTATTTAAGTGCTAAAACTTAAAATAACAATAAAGTGTGAAAATTAATAAAAATACAGAAGGAACACAAATGGCTGCTATTTCAATAGCTAATTTTAGTTCTTATTGTTTTGTTAATTCCATAAGTATTGAATAATTTTAATTCATTAATATTATTAATTAATGCTTAAACAATTCCTGCTAATCATTATTTTTAATTAAATGTAAAATCTAAATTTCCTTCCAACCTAATATTGATTCTATAATTTTTATGTAAGAAATTAATAAATTGAAAGATTGGATTTTAGATAAATTTTAGAAAATACCAGAGTTTTTTTATTTTTAACTCTAATAAAAATCGAAAATACTATATAAGACTATCTATTTTTCAGATCTTATTATCTAAAATTTCACATTATAATTTACTATACATCCATTAGCTATTAATTAAGAGAATACTAATCTATATAAGAATCAAAATGATTATAATAGAATTTAACAAAGTGATGTTGAAATGATATTTAAACAAAAAGGTGGTTGAGAAAGTTTTAAAGATAACAAAATAAAAACAAAAAAAGCGAAATTCACTTTATTTTATATTCTATTAATTTCATTATATTATTATTCAAACCTTATTGGATTAATTTTTGTAAAATATTTATACCCTATGAAGTCAATACCTGATTTAAATAAAAATAATATAACATTTAAATTCTATTTAACAATTAAATTATAATATGGAAATCAATGATTAGATTTGGATGGGTTAAACTAAATAATTGTCATTTATTAGATTTTTTGATGCAATGGAGTTTATTCTATTTCATTTGCATCTGTAATGAATAAAGTATCTACAGATTTTGCTCTTAATTTAGATTATTATTTGCTAAATTAACGATCTTACATAGAGATATCGATTTCTGATTTTTCTTGGATTGTTGAAAGTGAAGGAGCTCCAAGCAGGTTTCCTTTCATTTATTCTTTGCTTCTTGCATTAATAAACCAATGATGTTTTAAAGCAGTTTGGGCATTAAATCTTTAAGTTGGATCTTTCTTTAGCATTCCCTATATTAATTCAATAGCTGAGGAAGATAACTTCTTAGAATATTCAAAATTAATTTCACATTTTTCATTTAAACTTGCAGTTTCTCTAAAATCTTTCCCTTCAAAAGGATATTTGCAATAGAGAATGCCATAAAATATAACACCCAAAGAGAAAATATCTATTTTATCATCAAAATTTCTATTTTAAAATAATTCAGGAGCCATAAAACCAGGATTGAAAACTTTCCTTTTTTTACATTTTTCTTTTGAATCTGCACTTGCAAAATTAGCAATTATAAGATTAGTTAATTAAGAATTGAGTTATATTATGTTCTCAGGTCTTATATCTTTGTGAATAATATTTTTAGAATGTATATGTGCCAAGGCATTTAATAACTTGAAACAGATATCAGCCTATTACTTTTCAGTTAAACTAGAGATAATATATGTTTTATTACTTCCAATAATCTGGCAATTTGGTTTTTAATGAATGACCTAAGAATTTGTCAAATAAAATATAAACAGTATTGCTGTCTTCATAAACTTCTAATAGCTTTTAGATTTAAGGGTGATTTAATCGACGCAAAATTTAAATTTCTCTTATAACTTATTTAGTTTGTGTTATTTAAGATTTTTCTAGGATTTTGACCTAATATTGCTATCCATTTATACATTTATAGCAATCATAAAAGTTAAGGGAATTCTTAATCTTACCAATTAATTTATGGCGTTTGTTAAAATTGGGCAGAAGACAAAGTCTTTTCAAGTAGTCATGCCTAAACTCTATGGACTTAGTACCATTAATTTAACTATTCAACTGATTCGGTATATAACAACAACCTGTATGGCCCTTTTAAGAACCCTAATCCATATTTATGGGGACCATAAGTCTCAGTTGGTTTGAGTCTTCTTATTTATACTCCAGGTAATTGCATGTAAAATTAGCCTTTACATAACACATCAGGGTGAAGATCATAATGTTCCTCAACCCATACATTTCCAATAAATTCAAAGAATTTTCCCTTATAAAGTAATCTCTCTGCCTGTAGGGGTTGTTATAACGGTTCCCAAAATGTCACTGATTGCTCAAGATCGAAAATACTAGTAAAGCTTTAATAATTAGGTTATTATTTCATAATTATTTATTAACCTTTATAATTATAAAGCTCTAAATAGAGTTTGATCAAGATAATTAATGGTAGTGAATGATACTTTATTAATTATAGATTTTAAGCAATAATAAATTTTTGGAGATGATAAATTTATACCAATTAATTAGACTTTTGAAAAATATGGAAAAATTTAGAAGAAATTCAACTATTTAATTATTGTTATCACTATTCTAAATTCTAAAATTAAATCTTATCATTATTAATATATACTTTAGGGCTATAGAATTATTATTCTTTATGATTGGGATAATTAGAGGTAAAAAGAAATTTTCTAAAAAATTATTATTATAGTTTATTAAATATCATTAACAATTAACTGAATATAATATTTTATTTTATTCAATGTACTATGCTCCTTCAAGACCCATTGAGATAGAAAAGTTTCCAAAAGGATATATAAAACCGACTGGATAAAACCTAGAATTTCTCTAACGACCTCCAGTAGATAATCGTAGAATTTAAGATTATTATGGAAAGGCTTAAGATCTACCTAATCAATAGGAGAGGACATAAAATAAATAGAGGGTCCATACTTAAGGATCTTCTGAATATCCTTAATAGTCTACATAAGGAAAATAATAAGATAATAGATAAAAAGAAAACTAAAGCTAAATCTAAAATATTTCATCTAATATCAATCCTTAAAGAATGATATCTCCAGATAGATTTTAGAGTGCTCCTTTTAATACCATCTACACTGATGACAATATTTATACACCTGTTGGAGTTCCTTAAAATTTTACATAAAGTTTATTGCAACCTTTAGAGAGTAGAATATCACCTTTAAATTTGAAAGAACCTAATAGAGGGTACGTAAATAACTTCAGGGGTTTTTCTTAAGATTTTTAAGAACCTGGTTTAGGGTTTTTTCCTTTAGATTATAGAGATATCCCTTTAGAAGAACTAGGGTTGTCTCTTTCAGGATATAGAAGGATAACTCCTCCTGGAATATTAAGAGATTAAAGGCGAGGGATTCAAGAACCGATATTAAGTAATAGAAATTACAGAAGAGAATTAAGAAGAGATTTTTCATATAGAGTTATTCCAGTTACTGATTATAAATAAGGATGTCCAGTGAATTTTCATGGTCCTCCTTCAATTATGAATGAGAGAAATGCTTTACCATTAGGTTATAGAGGACATCCATATTTAGATTATGATAAATAGAGATTTGAGCCTACATTTGAATACAGAGGTTATTTTGACCCTCAGACTGTGCCTGCTCCTGATTATTATGTACCAGAATATCAAGGATTGTCTCCTATTGGAATGTAAAGAGAGTTAAACGGAAGAATCCACTTTAATCGAAGTTTACCTTATTAAGACCAAGTATATGCTCCTTCATATGGGAGAATGGATTAGTAGATATTTAGAGAGGGGAGACTCAATTACAATATGGGTAGAGTTTATTCGCCTTATTAAGAAAGAGCAAATGAATTAAATCGTAGGATCAAATAGGTTTGAATATTAATAAAAATATTAAGATTCACTTTTTAGTTAATTCTTAGTGACTATTTAATGGATAATTCTTGAAAAAAAATAAAATTAATGTTATTAATATAAAGTTAGTCGAATTGATAGATTAAATTGTATATTTGATACAAGGACATAAGAAAGAGTATAAAGAAGAGTAGGACATAGAGAATTGAAGCAATTGGATTATTAATAATATAAAATTATATTGGAAAATGAGTATATATAAGGAGCTCGATCCGTTTTTAAATTAATATTAAAAATGTAAAAAATAGCTCTCTTAGCTTTGGTTCTTGCTGTGACTGCTGCAAAGTTCATAGATACCCATACCACATTAGCTTAAATCAATGCTGATCCATTCGGACACGTTGTCTTGAGTGCCATTAAGGCTCACCTTTAAGCCTCAACACCTGCCAATGAAGTTAATATGTTATTGAATGGTGTTGGTGCTGGCCTTGTTTAAGACTAGAATGACCATGACCACGCATTTGAACTTGACACCACAACCAATAATAGAGTAAGAATATTAATATATACAAGATCGTTGAAGATTTAGAGAAGGAAATCTTGTATCATTAAAACTAATTGCCTCAAATACTTAATTGAGAGATGACACTATCGAAGCTCTTGCCGTCTCTGAAGAAGATATCAGAGTCACAATTTCAGATATTGCTAACAACGAAGCTACCTATGCTAGAGAGGAAGCCACCAGAAATCAATAACACGAAACCTTCGTTGCTAAGGTTGCTGCTATTGATGATGTTATTGACGCTATCGATGAAGCTGCCAAACTCATCTAACACCTCAGTCTCGGAGCATCATTTGCTTAACTCAAGTCCAAATATGATACTCTTCACAAGAAGCTCTCAGATAACACATCCCACACTGCCTTGTTACAAGTATTATTCTGTATTTACTCTCTTAGCCAGTTATCACTGCTCTTACTGAATTAGCCACCCATGGAGTTAATTAAAAAGCTTTGACCAAAATTGCTTAACTTTTGAGCGAAATCAGATAATAATTAGTCTAAGAGAAGGCAGCCAAGACAGTATTCATTTTATTTTAATAATTAAGGACGTCGAGGATAGATAAGCTGCTCATTGGGCTGAATTCTCAGTTCATTTGTCTAATGAACACACCAGATTGGTTGAAAGAAAAGCTTAATTGGAAGTCTAAATTTAAGACTAAAGGATACAATTGAAGATGCTTAATCATGGATTGAATTCCACTCTCTTGAATTAGAAAATAGCGAAGAGAGACTTGCTGGATAAGAAGCTTGGTATGCAGTCTAATCAGATATCTATGAAACCTAAACTGCTGAAAGGTATCCTAACTATTCTAATCTACTAGAACTGCCTAATAAGAAATTGTTGACAGACTCTAAGAGCACATCAGTGAGAAGTTATCCACCACTGCTCAATTCATTGCCAGCAGAAATTGATTTGATTATCATAACATAAATAAATATTGGATAACATACAAGGTTAGTTAAATTCTAGGTTTATGTTCTATTAAATTTTAAATTTATTCTTTATTTAAATTCAACTGTGTAAGATCTATATATTCTAATTATTTTTGCTAAACATAATACACATTTTTATTGTATTAATTGATAAATGAGAATATTTATGGGAATTTACAAAGGGAAATCTATTCTCCTTAATGATTAGTAAAAATTTATTAAGTATTTATCTCTTTGCTAATCCACTCCTCTGAATATAAGACATAAAAGAATCAGCAGAATATTTAAGTATTCTGAATACATTATTTAATTTCATTTAATAAATCAATTTTCATTATTGTATTTTTTAAATAACGAAAGATTTTAATCGTTTTGATAACAGAAGTAAAACATATTTTTTGTAGTGATTCTTTTTGAGTGATTCAACCCAAAAAAAGAATATGATGAAATACTATTTGAAAAAATTATATAATTAATTTATCAACTAGGAACTTCTTTATAAAAAAGGCTGTTAGGTATTTTCATATGAAATCCTAATTTAGAAAATAGCAAAATAAGGAATTCGATAAAATAAAGGAAAATTAAAAATAAAACGTTGTCTAAATTCCTTAAACATTAGAAGAATAAATATTTAAAATCTTTATTAAATTGGATGAATTGAAAGGTTTATAAAATATATTTAAATTTCTCTTTTAAGTGAATTAATCATATTGATTATTAACGCTAAATTTAAAAAATATATGCTATTAAATCTACAAACACCCTCTTTCTTTGAATTTATAGAAAATATTGTAATTTTATTTTTTAGTATCTATATTAATTAAAAAATTATCTTCTTGTCCTTAATTGAAATTCTACAATTTTACCTATAAAGTTATCAATATAAACTATTTGATTTATGTTATTAATATATAAGTTGTGTTAGAATGATTTAGATTAAAATTTATCAAACCTTAACTATAACAAATTATATAACTATGCAGAAATACTTTAGGAAAATTCAAGATGCTCTAATCTAAATTAGCTGAGGCTTGTTTATTAATAACTTATTGGAGAGGAATTTAAATATATATAATTAGAATAAATATAATATGATCCAAAAATTTCAAAGGTCTAGATGATATAAAAAATATTTATATTAAAATCCATTTAAAATGAATATAAGGAATCATATTGAGAAATGTTTATTTAAGCTCTTGAAAATGGAAATTATAGCAAGTTAAAAGAATATAAAAATTATTTCAGAACTGAAACTTTATGAGGCAATATATTTATTAAAACTGAATGATTCTGATGAGTAAGTTTAATAAGAAATCATACAGTATGTGAGTTCGTAATATAAGATTATATGATATTTTGTATTTAAATAGCAAATAACAAATAATTTTTCATAATCAACAGCAACTTGAAGACTTTTCTGGTTTTACCACATCTGTATCTGCAACAACAAATTTAGTAGGTTATGGAGCTGGTTTAACAATTTTAGCTGATTTATATATCTCTTTGAAATTAGATTTTATTAATACATTGTAAAATATTTTTAAAAGCCTCTTCTACATTTGTTCCATCTTTTGCACTTGTTTCAATAAATGCCACTCCATTGCGTTATGCATAAGCGATAGCACAATCAGTAGCTACCTATCGAATGTGTTTTTAATCAGTTTTATTTCCAACAATCATAATTTATAAGGAAGGATCTGCATTTTCTTTCAATTCCTTATTTATTACAAAAATAATTACTTTCATCCATTTATCAACATTTTCGAAAGTTAATGACTTAGTAATATCATAAATAATCATTGCTCCAACTGCTCCTCTATAATAAGCTGATGTTATAGCTCTGTATCTCTCTTGGCCTGCAGTATCCCAAATTTATGCTTTCACAGTTTTATCATCAATTACAACATTCTTTGAAGCAAACTCAACCTAAATTAAAGGATAGACTAAATAAATTACTCCTATTGTGGTTTTGGAATCTTATAGGAATTCGCCTCTTGTAAATTAATTGAGAATGTTGGTTTTTCCTACCCCGGAATCCCCTTTCAATAAATATTGAATAGTACCTATTAAAACTAACTTGTAAAGTAAATCATAGTCTTCAGTTCTATGTTGCATGTAATTAGATGGAATTAATAAAAAATAATATTTTAAAGAATAAATTATAATCAGAGCACAAATGATTTAAATAATCTAGAAATACTAAATTTATATTTTTATATCAGATCTTTTTCATGCAAATTAGATCTTAATTGTTTTCATACAATTCTCACCTATCCTATTAATGTAATGTAATTGCATTTAATAATACAGTATAATTTAGAGACAATTATTAACGAAAAGGATCTATAAAGAAGCTAACAGTTGTACACTCTATATTGGCTGATAAAAAATGCAGATATTAAATAAACTAATAGATAATTTCTAACAAATTAGATAGATAAAATATAATTAATAGTAAATAAAATTAGCTTTTTTCATTCCTAATAATTCAATTGAAAATCATTATTTTGTCTAAATACTTAGTTTTTGCATTTAAATCTTTGTGAGATAATCAAGAAAGTTTATTTTAAATTATTACTTGAAATTAAGAGAAGTATTACAGTAAAGGTAATTAAATAGAACAAAAATGAAAGTCTTCAATTCATCTACTTCAGATATGTTATTAAAAATGAAAAGTAAATAATTGATTAGATGGAATTTTTGAATTAAATATTTATTTAACTTGATTAGTAAAGTAAATAGATTCTTAATTGTTTAAATTATATTCCCATATAATAAATTTGAAGATAGATAAAATAAAAAGTCCATTTTATTCATTTCGAATTGTATTTATAACAAAGATATTTCAATTAATCAAGAGAAAGTTAAAAAGTATATATATAAGTATATATATAAGTAATGTCTTAATTAATTTTTTTGTGAAAAATAAAAGATTATAAAGCTCTCAAAACTATTCCCATAAGTAATTTTTAAAAGTAAATTGAAAAAAATTAATTTATATGTATAAATAATTGGATACAGAAATGTTAACATTTAGACTACACGCATAACGTATTTAAACAAATATTTTATATTTTGTTTACATTTAAATGGAAGAAATTTATTTTATAATTTAAACAATAAAATAAATTGAAGAATCACTAATATATATAAAAAATTAGTTGAAATGAAAAATCAATCATAAATATGTAAAGATCGTTGTATTTAAGCAGGATGGCTTATAAACTCTGAACACGAATATCAAAGTCTTCTTATAGCTTCTTTTAAATAATAATTTTCAGAGAACTAAAAAATAATATAAGAGTAGAGTTAAGAAAATTTGACATCTGATCTTTGTTTGAATGCTGAATAGCGTAAATAAGAATTGAAAATTTATAAGACAAGTAGAGTAATTGGAAGTAATCTAGAGAGATAAGTTAGATTTGATAAGCATATTCTCTTTCAAATGAAAGATCACAAACCTGTCAAACAATTTCCACTTTTTAAATTAATATCTGTTGAAAATAAGGTGAATCATTAAAATACATGGCATGATAAGTAAGGAGACACTGCTAGATTATCAATTTAATTTGAGAAAGATCACACAAACGTCTTTATTTATATGAAGGAAGAAAATAAAGCACTTAAATGGTAGAGATATTTAATAATTGAAAAATTATTATAATAAAAACCAAAATAGGTAGCCAAATGTTTTGAATATTGTTATCAAGAATATGAAGATAAATTTACTTTTATATGGGCATTAAAATTTGCTTAATAATTAAAATAATATGCAACAGAATTGTATATGTTAAAAAAATAAAGAACACATATGGAAGCCAACTAATTTATTTAATAAGAAAGAAGATTGATGAATTTTCATATCTAAATATGGTTGAAGAAAAGCTAGAAAATATTAAAAGATGAATAAGATTATTTAGATTAGCAATAATAATAGTCTGTAATATAATAGCAGCATATACAATAAGATAAAGAGAAAATAGAACATGAAAGAATATAGACATAAAAATTTAAAGTTTAAATGTTAGAAAAGTTAATTGAAAATCATATAAAACCAAAGAAAATTGTAGTACAAAAATTCCTTATAGGCTGGTAACAAAGATCTCAATTTATGTATCGAACCAATCCTTAGAAATTTTCAATCAAAATAATTAGAATGTACATTTAAAACAATATTTAATTAATAAGACCATTATTAGAATTAAGATTCATATCTGAAGTATATTTTCTCAAATTCATTATAGAGAACAGAAGAAACTAAGGATATAGAAAGTATTAAAATATTAGACGGATTACAATATAATATTGAATAAAGCCCTTATTTCACTTGTCGCTTACTAGCACAAATGAATTAATAAAGAAGAAAGGATTATACTGCATGGGGTTTTAAGGATGGTTTGCTTGGTTTATAAGGAAGGACCTTTATGACAATTGAGAATTTGGGGTTTTAGGATTATATCGATTTTTAAGTAATTGATACAATCAGTAATTAAATAATATATTAAAGGAACCAATACTTCATCAAAAGTCTTTAGGATTCAATTTTAAGATCTGATTAAATATTTAAATGAAGGTCGCTCATTTTGGGTGACACTTGAATATGAGCAATCTAAGATTTTTTTGGAAATTGATTTGTAAGAACATACAAACATTGATCCAATATTTCTTGATAGATTAAAATATATATAGTTGAATGCCGTCTTAAGAAAAGTTAGCATAAAAATGATGGAATAAAGAACTCCTGTACAATTCATTTAAATACGTTTAGCTACCTATAATAGAAACAGTAAAATATGGATTAGAAATAGAAAGATATTCAAATGATATCTAAAATTTATATTAGAGATTGTACATAGAGAATATATGTTTATAATCTCAGTGTTAACCTGCAAGTTGGTTTTCTTAATTAGATTGTTTAGAAAAAGTTGTTAAGCCTGTTACGGATGTACTCAAAAGAAATTACTTAGAGTTTACTGATGTAACTGATAATGTTTAGATTTATTACTAAATAAAATCTATACCAAATTTAAGATTACCTTTACTCAAAGATGTAGATGACTTCATAAATAAATTACCTATGGTCTAAGAAAATCAACATAAATAGTGTAAAGGTGTTTTAACATCCTTTTTAATTTATTGTAATGTTAGAACCATTTAATTGAATGTCTCCTTTTTAACAATACTATTTTAAGTTGCATATAAATTTATATGTATAGCCCATCCTCATTTCTTATATGATTTAAGTAAACCTGTTTTTGGAAATAAATTTGATTCTGAAGCATAGGCATTCTGGCTTTTTACTGGATTTGTAGAATTGATGAGAAGTGTTCATTTTCCTTTAGTCAAGGAAGACACTCTCTTTTGTCCACAAGAAATTGTAATGTAATATATGGAAGTTTTGCATAAAGAAATTGTAAAACATTGCAAGAATTATGACATTGCAGTTGAAAATGTTTTTTTCGATATTCTTTCCTCATTTTATACAAGTTTGGTATAATCAATGCCGTTGTGTAATATTTGGAATTTAATAATCAAAAAAATATCTGTAAATAAATGTGCATACTAATTAATTTTAATTGTTTTCATAGAAGAACTAAGTTATAAATTATTATTCTGTTAAAATTCTGAAGATTTTAAACATGCTATTTCATTATAAGGTAATATATTCAATTAATTCATTAGCCCAACTTATGGATATATAACAACTAGAGGCTGCATATTAAGGATGTGAATCAAATTTAAATAGAATCATAAATGCTGAACATTCATTTCATGAGTCTATTGAACATTCGAATGTTCATTAACCTTTAGTATAAGATAATTGATTATTTTATATATGTTTACATATAAAATCTATAAAAAAATAAGAGATAAATTCATTTTTCTAAATTAGTCACTTAATTTAATAGTAGATATTTTATTCTTTGATATTTCTCATAATTAATAAAATTTTTATATATTTAAAATAAACTCAAAAATAATAAAATTTTGACAATTAAACTAATAAAATAGATTAGTCTCTCTATAATTCACTAAATTAACTTGATTATCTTATGGTCCTGGATATCCAACTGTAATAACAATAATGTATATATAAAAGTATTAATATATATTATCAAATAGATAGTTTTCTACCAACACTCTAGGGACTCTCAAATTTATCATAATAATTAGCACCAAAACTCTTAACAAATTCATCTTCTTCAAAATTCTTTTATTAAGGCTTTTTTACTGTTGGTTATAATTCATATAATGTCTTAAATTAATAAATTGTAATTACATTTTTACTCAAAGAATTACCTGCACTTCCACTTCCACTATTACCACTATTATTATTAAGTGAATCTTCATCACTTGCTTCACTACTATCATCTGTGTCCATAAAAACCTTATCAAAGGCCCATTTAAATAATTCTTAATCTTTATCATCTTGTATACAAAATCTAACTTAACTTAAAAACTTTATTTTTGTAACATTTTCTTCTAAAAAATTCTTTACCGCAATCATTTGCATTGTTGCAATAGTAGATATTGTAAACTTTGTTGATTTCATTACAGGAAAACAAATAGACGTAATTTCCATCTCTTCTGCTACTTTAAGACAAGTCATCATGCAATCATAAATAAATTATTTCTAATATTTTTAATGAGCATTTTTTGGTAACTTTAGGTTTAAATTTTTAGGATTATGATTTCTAGCTAATTTCATTGGTTCATCATCTTCATTTGGTAATATGCAATAAAATACAAAATCAAATTCCAACTAATATTAATAGTACAATTATAATACTTCTGCTGCATGAGAATGTACAACATCACCATGAGTTACTGCTTATTTATCTCTAATCTATTAAATATATTTTAGCAACTATTATTTTGTTTAAGGTGAAACATTATTTATCAAATAATAGGGTAACTATCTTAAGTATTACTAATACTTTTAAGTTTAAATCTGTTTATGCTACAATAACATCTACTTCTTCATTTTTTATGTCTCCTGCATCCAAATAAATTCCTATATCTTAGAATCTATGTTATGCTAACAATTTTGTCTATAGATTTTATTCATTATTAATCTTTATTAATAACAATGTTTAATACATTTCTTGCATGATATTCACACATGTTACCCATGAAATTTATATTAATTATCAAATTTAAGAGTAAAATCTAAAACAAATTAAAATATCACAAAGAATTAAGATTGCCTGATCTACTCCAATCTCTAAAATCTATCCATTATATTTTATTGATTCCATAGTATTTTAACCTAGCTATTGAATGTCTATTTATCAGTCTGATCTTTTTATACATTAATTTTTACTTTTTGGTCATCAGAATAACGTTGTAACAAGAAACAGGTTTCTTAGTTGTTTTTTCATATCGATACTTGTATAATTCCAAAAAAGAAATTATATGGTTACTTTAATCATTTCCCACAGGCAATTCTTCTAAATCTCCCCAAATAGAAAACTCTTCAAGATCAGGGTCATTATCCAGAGCAAGAGACTGGCATTATCTTAACCTATGTCTTGGTCTAAAACTATTTATTATAGGGGATAGTTGTCTGTCTGTTTTATTTTCAAGAAAGTTTCCTTAAAAAATTAATGTTTAAGAAGGTTAAGTTGAATCTTATTCTGATTTTAGTATTTTTGAACTATTCCCAGATAAGTAATCAAGTTTAAGTTAATCAAATCTGATATCACTTTTCATTCTCTGATGCATAATATTTAATAATCACTTTATTAGAAAAAATATATTAATACTCTAATAATTAATATCACTTTCCCCAAAACATATATCAAAAATTCTAATGAATAGTCAAATTAATTAAAACTTTAATAGAAATGATACATGAAGAAACTTGTACATTTCAATACAATATTAATTTCTAAATGTAAGTTTTAAATAAACCCTTCTAGTATTTGTTTATTTAAAAAATAAGTTAAAATTTGTTGAAGGTAACTTATAGCTTTGATTTATTTTAGGATAAATAAGTTTTAATTTAAAATTATACAAAATGAAAGATGTGAATGAAACTGTTTCATAATTGAATAGTAATGCTAAAAACTATTATTTATTAAAAAAGATTTATACTAAATTTTATTATTATTTATAATTTTTCTATTTTTATTAGGTAAGATCTTCTTTAATTAGAAATGGTTTTCAATTACAATTCCATATTCATATAAATAATTTGGAGTATAAAATTATTGATCTAATTAGGAGAACAGAAATCTTAAATGATGATTATTTGATAAATATAAAAAGATAACACTTTAAAATAGGGTTGGATAATATTATTTTAATAAAGTTGTTATCAATAATTAAACATAAGGTATTTAAAATCAAATAAGATAACCCTAGAAAATGCTATTATTGGATGAAGGATAAAAAAGATATGTACAAAATTTAATTGATAAAAATAACTTATCCTAATTTATTTTATATATAAATTTTAGATATTTAACAATAAAGATGTTAAAGAGATTGATAATCAGATTTTCCATAGAATAATGATCTTGAAAATTAGTAAAAAAAATTCAATAATATTTTAGATTTAATAATTTTCATATGACAAAATAATTTACTAATATCTTTATACTCTGCTTCTCTAATTGATTTATTTTTGTTGAGAAAAAAAGCAAGTAGATTGATGCATACAATTTTCATCAAAAATAATAGAGAATATTATTAATCATAATTTATTAATTGTCAAATACCAACTCCTTAATCATCTACCTTAAGTTTTGAGAAATATGTATTACCAAAATTAAATTAAAAACAATATTTTAAATGTCTGTTAGAATAGATGTTATAATAAAGATGACACATAAAATTAAACGATTAATAATTAATTGTAAAAAATAAGGAAAATTTTAATGCAATTACTTAATGATAATTAATTAATACCAGATATGATGATTGATTAAACAAGAACTTATAAATAATATTTATTTTGCCTTTTTAAGTGTGATTAAAAATAAAGTTTAACGTAAATTAAATTAATATCTGTTTGCAAATACCCTTTATAAAAAAATGTCAACGAATACTGTAAAAATGCTTTAATAGCGTAATATTGATATAGAAGTTTCCTGCTTTGAAGATAAATTACAAATTTCACCTTCAAAATAAAATAAAGAAAATTCACATCTATCTAAATCTAAGAATTGTGATATAAGTGATCTTGTTAGATTGCTACAGAAGGTAGACATTCAAAGTACATAATAAGGAGGTATTATAATTATTAAATCAATAGACTAAATTGAATAGGAATAGGACAGTACCCCTAAGAAATAAATGTAATAAGGAAAAACCTGTAGATATATTCCTTTGAGAAGTGGTTAAAAGTAGAATTTAAACGAAGAATTTCAATATAGAGAGATGGAAGAAGAGAATTAAGAACCATAAAAAGGTAGTGATTACAAAGACTAAGGAAATGTTACACTGAAAGATATCTATAAGATGCATGTGTTTGGTCAACCATTATAAAGTGAATAACTTTAGTGGGAATCAAAGAATTTATTACGTTTTGCTGATAATACTCCTTCAAAACGAAAAATATTATCAGACATAAATCCATCTGTTTTGGAAACATACTAAAACTTAATTGACTACAGAGAATAATACCAAAATAGTTAAGATTATCAATTCAGCCAAAGAAAGATTAGTAAAGTACCATTTAAAGTATTGGATGCTCCTTAACTATAAGATGATTTCTATTTAAATCTAATAGATTGGAGTTCTTAAAATGTATTATCAGTGGCTCTATCCTCATGTGTATATCTGTGGTCTGCTTATAATAATAGAGTAACTAAGTTTTGTGATTTTGGTAATAATGATATGGTGTGTTCATTGATATGGAATCCTTAAGGAAATCAATTGGCAATAGGAACAGGTTCAGGAGAAGTTCATATCTATGATTAAGAAAAGATGAAAAGAATATAAATATTAGAAGGACATTCTGCTAGAGTTGGATCTTTGGCTTGGAGTGGACATGTAAATTTATTATTAATAAATTAGACTCTTTGTTCAGGTTCTAAAGATAGATCAATAATTCTACATGATCCTAGATAAAAAAAATAAACTGGAAAATTCGAAGGTCATAAATAAGAAGTTTGTGGATTGAAATGGTCACCAGATGAATATCAATTGGCATCAGGAGGAAATGATAATAAATTATTTGTCTGGAGAATGGGTTCATAAATTCCATTAGCTAAATTTAATTAACATTAAGCTGCTGTAAAGGCGATAGCTTGGTCACCACATCGACATGGTTTGTTATCATCAGGCGGAGGAACTGCAGATAGAACCATTAGATTTTTTAATACTCTAACTACTTAATAATTAGATTGGATAGATACTGGTTCATAAGTTTGTAATTTGATGTTTAGTAAAAATGTAAATGAATTTGTTTCAACTCATGGTTATAGCATGAATTAAATTGTATGTTGGAAATATCCAGCCCTATAAAAAGTATTTTATAATTAAAATTCTAGGTTACCACATTAATGGGTCATACCTCTAGAGTTTTATTTTTGGCAATGTCGCCAGATGGAGAAACTATTGTGACTGGAGCTGGTGATGAAACTTTAAGATTTTGGAATGCCTTCCCAAGAAAAGAATAAGCATAACCAATCAATACTGTTTTACTTCCTTAGAAAATAAGATGAAAATTATATTTTATTATTTTTACTATTTATTCAATTCTCATTATAAAACAGTTTTTAGATTCTTTAATTAAATAATCTAGTATTTAAACTATATAAAAAGGATATTGATAACTTCGAGGGAGAAAAACCATAATTTACTTTTAATTATTTCAAAACGAATCTGATAGTGACAGCAAATCATATTATCAATAAATAACTGAAATCCAATTATAAATTCTTAAATCCAAAATAAAGTTAATCACAAAGTGCTTCATAATTGAATAACCAAACTGTAAGTGAAAAATGTTTTAAACAAATTGATGCTTAACTATAATTACTTCGAAAAGGATAGTAGAGATTCATAAAACACTAAGGGGAAACAAATATTAAGATGTAATTATCAGGTTTATGATAAAATTTATATCATAAAAAATGATCTATATCTACATTAGTATACTGTTCATTGTAGATAGAAGGTCTAAAGTAAAAAATAAAAACTAGATTGTGATATTCACTTAGATGAAGACTCAATTTTAATTTTAATAAGTTTGAATTTGTATTTAAATAACTATTTTTTAGATTTTACATCAAATTCAATAATTGATTATTTTAGATATCAGCTTTCAATATTTAAATTGGTTATATTTTATTTAATTTTCATTATATCATTATTATGATCTCTTCAATCATCAGACCAACCAGAATTATGGCTATCACTGCTATCCTTTCTATTCTTAGTTAATTGTTCTCTTCTTTGGGCCATCATTTATGCTAAATAACTTGATAAATCATCTTGTTATTTTTTGTCCATTTCTTTTATGTCTACTTTACATTCATTCTTTTCAACATGTTTTAACTTCACTCCTTATTAAATTTCATTCAATAAATCATTTTATTTGGATTAACTTTTAGGTGGTTATTTTGGAGCTTGCTATTACTATTATTAAACAGGCTGAGTCATTTGGGGTTATCCACTTGCCGGTGGCTTAGGAGGTGGAGGACCTCTAGGAGGGGGTGGAACTCCTTTTGGAGGAGGAGGTGGAGGAGGGGGAGGAGGAGGAGGGGGAGGGGGAGCACCACCTTTAACAGGAGGAGGAGGTTAAACGACCTCAATTAAGTAATAAATATACTTGTTATTATTATTGCTATTTTGAAGGAGGAGGTGGAGGAGGAGGAGGAATATTTGAATTTTCATTAAAATTAGCAACAGCTTTGAAGATTTCCTTGGCTTAATTTTTATCTTATAAATCTTTTTTAGTAATTCCTGCTTTTTTGAAAGCATTGATCAGCTCAGGAGGTAATTCATCTAAGTTAATTTCTCCAGTTTCAAGATTAAATGTTAATTGATTTCTTTTGAATCCTGATGGTCCACTAACTTATACTTACTAATTGATATATAATAATTTCATACCTTCTCAACTTGTTTATTCAATCCAAAAAAGTCTTTAAATGCACCTTTAACTGTTCCCTTTTCTTTTTCTAGTTTTTCAAGTTTCTTTTTCTCCTTTTCCTCTTTTTCAATTTAAACATTAATTTCTTCTAATTATTGTTTCGTTGGACCATTTGAACATATCTTTTAAGTTATCTTTGTTGCTTCATCAACATTTGGAAACAAGAAACCAATAAACCCTTTAGAAATTGGAATGCTATAGAAATTAGCAATTCCATGTACAGGTTACCAAAAGTCCTTGATTCCATAACAAAGTTCCATTGAAAATAGAACTTAAAGAGTTGCAGGATCATAAACTCTCAAATAGAAACACTTTTATATAATATTATTTTACTTTCCCTTCCCTTCTGTCAATTAAAAAGCACATAATTCCTGCAATATTAGATCCATGAAATTTGTGCTTTCCTTCATCTGCAGTGTATACTTATACAAATGTCATTTCAAGGACAGTTGCAGTTTGATTTGCACATCCTCCTACTACATCTTGAATGATTTATTTCACCTTGGGATTCTTTAAGATGTCAGTCATATAATTAATAATAACTAATAAAAAATCACTTTTATCAATATATATTGAGTAAATTTATATTAAATATCATCTTCATTCCACAAATCATTATAAAATCATTGTGCAATTTGATTTGGGATCTAAATTCTTTGGAATATTTAATAAGAAATTATATAATCTTTCATAACAGAATTTTATATTCAACATCAATTGAATTTATAAAACAACTAACGTATTTATCCATTGAGCTCTTACATCAAAATAAATTATTCTGAAGTAGAAATAAAATATAAAGTATATTTAAACCTGAAGAATGTATAGTTTAAATCATATATTTATTAATATGATTTATTTATTATAATTTCTGATATTTTTTCTTTTTTTGAAAATGTTGTAAAATAATGATACTTTAATTATATTATTCACAAAACATATTAGAAATCTTAAAAATAATCTGACAAATTAATGATTATGTGCTTTGAATTAGAATAAATAATTAATAAGTAAACATAAGTATTTTTTAATTACAATATATATTAACAAATCATACACAGGAATCATAATTTAAAAGCTTCAAGTTCTAATTTCTAAGTTAACATTTAATACACGTATTAACCTACTATCAATAAAGTTAAATACCAAATTGTGATTACTAAATTTCTTACAATAGTTATTAATTATTTGTAATTTTAAGATAAAATTCTTTTTATATTTCACCATCTGCAAATTTTAAAAAATTTTAGACTACATAATTGCCATAAGCATTTTTTGAGAGCCTAACAAATAAAACTGGATGATTCTTTTAGCTCAATAGTAATTCCATAATTTTTAATTTAAATTTATTATCTGAACATTTAATTGCACAATCAACAACATTACTTAATTTATATAATCTAAATACCTCCCAAACTTATTTAAACTATATTCTTCTAATTTATCCATAATAATCTACTAGATTTCTATTTAAATAACTTCAGGACCATCTTTCAACAATTACTGAATTATATAATTGCCATATTATGAAGTGCATAATTCTTGAGATATCTTCATAATTTCTTGTAAAACACTCATTTGTCGTTCAACTTGATTATTTGAGATAGAGACAGCTTTTTAAATAATCCTGCATCCAAAAGAATTTGTAACCAATTGACTTATTTGTCCTTCAACACCATCTAAAACCCAAAGACTAACATCACCTTCCATGAGTTAGATAAGTTTTTAAACAACATGATTTCCATGTTGATCTATAACTAATTCTCTAACTTTTCCTTTGATTGAATCAAATAACACCTGAAATTCTGGAGTTTTATGTGCATTTTATAACAACCTTTATAAAACCCTACATCCATATTGATGAAATGCAAGTTATTGAGTATGAGGTTATAAAATTACAAGCATTTTTGATTATTGTAAGGGAGTTCCTACCTTTATCTAAAATTCATACCATTTTCAAGAAGATTTTAAATAACATAATTACCAAATACATCTTTAGACAAAGATACAAACCCTTTTTCTAGCCTACTGAATATTAAATCTTTGATTGCAACAGGTCCTTCTTAGAATTGTTTTTAAATGCTTCTGGCTCCATTTTAATCTTTACATTTAGATATCTTATTTATTATGAATTTTTGATTACTAAATCTCCATCTAGACTTGTCTCTTCTTCTGGAATAAATTAAGTCATGCAATCATATGATTTGGCTTTTAAAGCTGAATTAGGAGCACTTTATTAAACAGGTATTTTAGTTAGTCGTAAATCTAAATCATAAGAACTTCAATAAAATAATTAACAACTTTGCTTTATGTTAAACTTATGGTGAATAAACCTTGGGTTGATAAACAGGTGAAGCCTTTTAGTATTATTTTATTTCTAATGCAGGGGGTCTATTGTTAGAATATGTTTTTTTTGTTTTCTCTGCTTCAAAACTATCTAAAACATCTTGAGTATTTTGAAATACCATTAAGAAGATCACCAATCATATCTTTTTCTTCTGGATCCTAAAACATTAGTTTTGTATAAAAATAATAATAATTAAAGGAATGAAATATAATTATTTTAAGATGCATTTCACTCTATTCACAATAGATTAATTAATAATACCTAAAAATTGTAATATTTTATAATACTTAATTACATCATCTTAATAATTTTTTGTATTTTTGAATAATAGAAATCAGAAGTTATTTCAAAGAAAAAGTACATCATAATATATAAAATATATTTATTAAAAATGGGTATGTGTTAAAATAAGCCAGCAGAATATAATTCAAAAATACCCAATATTACAAGTGAAATACTAGATGAAGAAGATGAAGATGACAATATTGGAGAAACAACTTATATACCTATTGAGGGAGAAAACGGAAATCCTAAAACAAAACTTACTCTTTCTGATTTTGAACTTTTAAAAGTTATAGGTAGAGGATCATTTGGTAAAGTCCTGCTTGTTAAAAGAATAGAAGATCAATAATTGTATGCAGTTAAGATTTTAAGGAAAAAAATATTACAAAAAAAGAAATAATAGGAATAAGCAATTTAAGAAAGAAAAATAATGTCATTAGTTAATAGTCCCTTTTCTGTAAAATTGCATTTCGCTTTTTAAAGTCCATCTAGACTCTATATGGTTATGGATTTTATGATAGGCGGAGAGTTGTTTCTCCATCTTAGAAAAAGGTAAAAATTTAGTGAAGAATGGACATAATTTTATGCAGCTGAACTATTAATTGCTCTAGACATATTGCACCAGTAAAAAATTATTTACAGAGATTTAAAACCAGAAAATATCCTACTAGATAAAGATGGACATGTTGTTCTCACAGATTTTGGATTATCTAAATTAGGTTATGAGAAAAATGAAATTACTTATTCATTTTGTGGAACTCCAGAATATGTTGCTCCTGAAATTCTATATTGTAATTAGTTTTTATTTATAATTTATTAGAAAAAGGACATAGTTTTGTTGTTGATTTCTATAGTTATGGAGCATTAATATATGAAATGTTAAGTGGTGCTCCTCCATTTTATTCAAAAAATAAAAGAGAAATGTTAAAAAATAGATGTGAAAAACCTTTAGAGATGAAATCTTGCTTTTCTCTTTAAGCATAATCTTTATTAAAAGGACTCTTAACAAAAGATGTATATATAATTTTATAATTTAGCCTGGATTTCGATTAGGCTCAAATGGTATTTAAGAAATTAAAAAACACAATTTTTTTAGTGGAATAGATTGGTAATTAGTTGAACAAAGAAAAATATAACCTCCTATAGTTCCTCGTATTCAAAATTTAGAGGATTTATCTAACTTTGCTCCAGCATTCTTACAATAGCCTTTAGTTGAAACTCCAGATTCTTAACAGAATGTTTATTTTGAAGGGTTTACTTATTAATAAGGAATATGAAACATAATTGAATATAATATAACAAAATTAAATTATTATTATTTTTAGGGTTATATATTACTATTCATGCTTATTCTTAACCAACTTATAATTCTAACTCAGCAATCCTCCTTTACAATCCTAATAATTATTATTAGAGTGCTGTCTTTTCTCCTTTTAATGCTGTAATTTATTATTATATTCTTGAATTTTCAGCTTTTTGATGACCAAAATGTCTAATTTTAAATATTATTAATACCTTTTCATTTCTTCTTCTATTCTCATAAGTTCATTTGTAAGAGTCTTTTTGACATCTTAAGTTTTCATACTCAAAACAGATTCTAAGGTATCTTTTTCTGATTTAAGAATTTAAACCTCTTTTTTGTGAAAATTCATCTCATCTTGAATACCTTTTATGGTTTCCTAAGATTATTATATTCAATACTTCTAAACTCATCAATTTTCCTTTTAATGAAGCAGGATTTTGAGAGCCACCAAAACTTTGGTTTGTTTAACCTAATTCATTACCTTTGGCAAGAGTATTACCAACAGACTTTAAAGTATTACTCATATGATAAGGAATATAATAATATAATTAATAAATTTAAACGCATTCCTTATACATGTACTTTACATAATATTAATATATTTTATCACCAATCTTTATCTGCCTTTTCACCTTCAGCTTATTGTTCATGATCTTCACCTTCAGCCTCTGGTTTGACTTAATTTTCTGTGATTCCCAATTAATCATTTGTAATTTCTTTGTGATAAAACAAATCAACCAAAACATCCCATTCTTCATCTAAAAAAAATGTAAAATTATCTATATATACCTTATCTTAATTCTCCTCTTAAGATTTTGACTTCTCTAGCCAATAACCAATAAATCATAGAAATTGATTTAGTTTCTCTATTTCCAACAGGGATTGGAATGTCAACATATTATAATGGGGTATCAGAGTTGCATAAAGCGATGACTGGAATATTAACGTATGAGGCTTCAACAATAGCTTATCTATCCTATAAAATATATGAATTCAAATATTCTTACCAAATGAGGGTCTGTGACAATCAACAATTATGGTTCTTAGAATTTACCACTAGCACTGTTGGATTGATTTGTCAATGTACCTGGAGTCCATCTTGCTGATCTTGTTGAACTGGCTTATGTATAATGAGCAAATTTAATGACAGCTCTTTAACCAATTGGTCTTGATGAAACAACCTGAATTATTCAAGTTTATCATACCATAACATCTTAAGGTTAATCAATTGCAGCAATAATTCTGGCAGCCAATTTAATGTGTTACCATGTTTCTTCTAAATTGTGAATGTATGAACCATTATCACTTCTATGAGATACATATCTCTTCATGTCAAAATGAAGTTGTTTTGTTCCAATGTGGCACTAAAAAGAAATCTAAATAACATTTTTACTTATGAAGCAATCAATCTTTTGATGTCTTATTCTTTTCTGCTCATGCAATCAAATATAAATATCTATTTTTTTAAATATTTTACAAATCTCGATTATTTCTTAATCAATTTTTTATAATATGTTATCCATGCAATAAACACTCAATAATCTCATATTGATTGCTTATTTAGACTATTCCAATACTATATAATACTCTCATATACTAATAATTCAAGGATTTACTAAATATTTCATAAATAAAATTTAAAATTTAAAAAAAACAACACTATTATTCTTAAATTTCTATAGGTGAATCATAAAAAAGGGTTTTTCTAAGTTCACATAAAGTTTAAATTAAATACACAGTAGGTTTTTGGATTATTGGGTATCTAAAACTTTGATTTGATCTACTTTTATATTAGTATAACTATTCGAGAATTTTTGTTATATTAAGTAATATATTTTCAATAATGTTATTTGCACATATTTTATATTTTGTGATCTATTTAAATTCAAAATTTCTATATTTTAAGAAATAACATAGATTTGAACTTGCAAAAAGATTTTTATAATAATAATTGATAATATAATTTTATTATAAATTATTCGATTTAACAGAAAAGTTATCAATATGATGGTTATTATGAATTTAGTAGATATAAATAGATTAGATATATAAAGTAATATTGTCTATCATCAATTACATATTATTTTCAACATAAGAAAACCAATAGTAATAATATTTAATAACATTAACAAAGGTTTAGATGGACTTAAAAAGTAATACAATTAAATTAATTATTATATACTGATTAGAAATTCCAGCTTTAGACATCATATTGGTAACCTATAAAATACTATTCAATTTTGTCTTCCACATAACAATTTTACAATTTGCAGCTTTTTTAGAATATTTAATAATATACAATCCAAAAATCACAAAATTCTTGAAAATATAAGTACATTATTGATTTATCTTGGTTAAATATTTTGTGATATTCTATTTTATTTTAAACTGATTTAATTGGTTCTATCAAAATTGTATTGAGTATCAAAATTATAATTTATCCAGTATCAATTTTGTAAATTACTTAATAAATTTATTTAAAAAGTCCACTAATTTAATATTCATTTTACAATGAATCAATAAAATATCTATGTTAATATTTAATTATTAGGTTATAGATAATGTATTAAGTAATGAATCATATATTTAATTATTTAATCTTAATTCATTTTAACTGTATGAAAAATTATTAATAAATTTAACGAATTATCTACAATGAGACCATAATCTCCCAAGTTTTTTTAAACGCAGACTATTGCAACAACGAGAGTTGTCAATTCTCCACCCAAAGACAAACGTCATGATTCTTGTAGTAGATTAGCTAAGGTTACAACATATTAATCAAGACCTAAAGCAACTGTTACTACTACTACATATAGACCAGTTATAGAGACTAGGACTGTAAAGTTATGTACAGAAAAAAAATGTTTAGGACATGTAAGTATTTATTAATCTTAGGAAAACTTAATTGATTAATTGACATAAGAAAATAATAAATTAAATTAAAGAGTAAATGAATTAGAAATGTAGGTAGAGAAATATGATAGTGAATAATAAGTTTGGGTTAACTCAAGTGTGGAATCTGAGAGTATAAGAAAACTATTAGAAGAAACCTAAAAAAATCATAAGCAAGAAGTGACTTATCTAAATTCAGAGCTTAATACTTTTAAATCATAGTTCTAATATTAAGATGATTAAATTAGATTTTTAACTTCCTAATTAAAATAGCAAGAAGTACTTGAAAATAAAATAGCTCTTTTAAGTTCTGAAATTGAAAGACTTCAATATGTGATTGAAGATAAAAATAATAGCATTTCACAATTACAATTTAGAGCCTATGATTATGAAAATCAATTGCAAGTAGGGTAAAATGTAATTGAGGAAAGAAATCATTAAATTTTAGAATTTTAATAGAAATAAAATCATTATGAATAAGAGCTTTTATTCTCTAATAATATAATTCATGAGCTTAAATTTGAAATTACTCAAAAGGATACTTAAACATAATAATTGCTTGCTTAAAAAGATTCGTTAATGCAAACCTTTAGAGAGAATTTGGAATTGTTAGAAAAAAAATTAAATTAATCTCAATAAAATGAATAATTATAGTAGGATAAGATAGATATGATTGAAAAAGAAAGGGATAATTTAAATAATAAGATTCATTAATTTGAAATTGAATTAAATGAATAAAGAGAATAAAACTATTAATTAAATTAACAAGTAATTATTAATGATTAAACTAATGAAATTTTGCAAAGTTAATTGATTCAATAGACTTAACATCATTAAAATTTATTATCAAACAAAGATAATGAGCATGAATTAACAAAATAAGAAAGGGAAGATGTAGTAAATCAATTATAATAAATTAAATAAGAATTAGAAGATAAAACAAAAGAAATTGTTGATTTGAAGGAGAAATATTAATGCTTGATTTGTTAATTAACAGAAAAAACAAATGAACTAGATTCAATATCTGAAGAATTATAAATAACAAAAACTTAATTAGATAATTCAAATGAACAGATTAAAAATTATCAATTAAAATTAATTTAAGATGAAGCTATAAATACTGAATTGAAAGATGAATTAAATTTAAAGTCAGAGACTCTATAATAATTAGAATAATAACTAGAATAATAAATAGAAATTAATAAATTATTATAAAATCAGATTTGTGATTTAAAATAACAAAAAATTGAACTTGAAGGTAAAAATAATCTATTAGAGAATGCAATTTAATAATAATAGATTTAAGTAGAAACATAAAAAAAATAAATTGATGATAATATAAAGGAATTAGATAATTAAAAATCCTTATTAGATAAATAAATAGATTAATTGAATAAAGAGTTAGATCATTTATTACTTAAAAATTAAGATCTTTAATCATCCTATTTAAATTATTAATAGACCTCATCAGAATAGATTACTAAATTATAATAATAAAATGAGAATCATATTTTATGTTAAGATACTCTAAAAGAAGAAAAGTTACAATTAATACAACAAATATTACTTTAATGTGTTGAATTAGAAAAATTATAAATTTAAAACTGTATATAATAAGAATAATGTAATTCTTAATAAGAACAATTATCTCAACTTGAAAAAAGTAAATAGTAATATGAAGACGATCTGTTAAAATTCAAAGAAAGTGGTTAAAAATAAGAAATAAAATTAATTTAGTTATAATAATAAATTGATGAAAATAGTAAATAAATTGATGGTTTAAAGAATGATCTTAAATATTAGCTTTCTTTAGAAGAAGAGTTAAATAAGAAGAACAATTTCTAATAAGATTAGATATCTCATCTATAAAGTGTAGAGTAATAGTTAAAATATTTAAATGAGCAAACTAATTTATAAGCAAAAAATTTGTAAGAAGAATTAGAAAGCAAGATTGAATCTGAAAGTTCATTAAGATTCAAGTAGGAGAAATTGTTAGAAGAATTAAAAATAAAATAAATGTAATTAGTAGAACTGGATTCTTAAATGAGATAAATTGAATAAAATAATAATATTGATCTTTCAAATTTAGAAGAAAGAATTAGTTACTTATAAAATGAAGTAGAAACTTGGAGATAAAAATTTTCTATTTTAAATAAAGATTATCATAAAGTTCAAGAAGATTTAATGTTGCTTCAAGCAGAATTTGATGCATATAAGAAGAGAGGTTAGGATCTTAAAAATATTAAAGTAATTAATTTAAATATTTAAGGAATCTACCTATTTTGAAGTAAGAAAATCTTCTTTGTATAAAGAAAACATAGACATAAAAGGAAGTTAAACTTCTATAGGAAGACTTCTCAAAGAAAATATTTGATTAAAATTAAAATGATATATTTAAAAGTAAATATCAACACTCATAATTAATTTTGATTTGATTAATAACATCTAATATCTCTCCATTTTTTATACAACCAACAAACCATTTATATTTAAATTTATCACTTTCTTTGATTGTTTGTGAAGTTTAAACTATTTATTTAACAAATACATTTGCTTAAGGATACCTACTATTTTTAGAAAAGATTTGCACTTAAGCATTCGATTATTAGTAAAGATTAATATTATCTTATTAGGTTTTTTTTAATCTAATAAATTCTTCCTTATTTAATGTAATTTAAACATAAATTTTATAATCGTAGGTAGATAAATAATCTATGGTAATTTATTCTCCATTTGATAAATCTGTAGAGGTTTATTAATTACCAACAAGTGAATCAAAGTGAGTCTTAATAGTTCCACATTCATTCTAATATTTTTTACCTACTTTACAAATTTTATTTTCTACAATCAAATCTAAATCATACATTCCAAACCAAGATAAAGTGATTGTCAAATCAGACTGAATTGGAATTATTGGATGAATAAAAATATTTTGATTACTTTAAATGTAAATACAACTTTGATAGTTGTCAGTATTAAATATAATTGTAGCATATTAACCCTAAGGATAATTGTAGAATGCTAATTCATTTTATTCAATTTTTTATTCTTTAATTAAAATACTTTTTTCAGCATTTATATTAATGCTTTAACAATTATATAATAATGAATTATAAATTGTTATTTGTGTTCCAATTGGTAAATAGTTATTTTCATAGAACACTAATTAAATATTGTAATATTTTATTAATTAACTTAATGCTTCTTATTAAACCTTTGAAGGTATTTGTGTAATTTATTCATGTATCAATAAAGATTCTAATTATTAACTATGTTTATGTTATCTTTTTTATTCAGAATATTCAAAATTCCATTTAATAGCTGCTGATGGTGAAAAGAGACATACTTAAATATTATCTTAGATATGTTAAATGATTTCTTTAAAATGTCCTTTTAGATATAAAAATTCTTAGTCAACATCATCTTCTTGAGATATGATTAGATCTTTTTGATTAATTGTATTAACTAAAAATGATCCATTCTCAATAGAAAGAATAAGTTCAATTGAACTACAGTCATTTGAACAATAATCTTTAATACTTTAAACAATTTCTACAGGAACCTTTTAAGAGCATTATTGAGGAAGCCAATCAATCGATTAAAACATTTGATGAGTTTGTAAAGTATTCAAATTATTTACAGGTATGTAATTAAGAGGAGATACATAAGTTTTTCTATAGATTTCAATATCTGGTAATGTATTAGCTGCAAATATTCCTGCGAATATTAGAGAAAATGAAAATAAAAGAGCAATTTATTTTAGTGTTTAGGAAATAGCTGTCAAATAAATAATATAGATTACCATTTTCTTGTACTAATCTAATTTAAAATAGCATAAATGATAACATAATTAAGAGGATAGCCTCCCAATTTGTTAATAAGCAGAAGGAGATATATTATTTTAATAATATCTGACTAATAAGACTGCAACAATTCCAATTGATACAACCAAATTATTCATTTTCTTTATGTTCCCAAATTTGTGTTTATTATTCATTTGGACAATCCAATTAAAAAGATTCCTGAGCTCCAAAATATTTACTTGAGCATCCCAAATCTTCCAGTAATTATTATGGAACTATATTCATTTAATTTCTACATTCATCTTTACCCAAATAAATTTCTTAATACTATTATAGATTCCTTATTAATTGTCCATTACTACCTATCAAAGCAAAAACAAATCCAATAAGAATATTTCTAATTAAATTATCAAATAATAATACCCTAAAATAAATTTATAGATTGGATTCTTGAATATTCTGTAATACTACCCTAAAGTATCTATCAAAAATATAGTGAATATTATTAAAGCAATAAATAAAGAAGCTCCAGAAATATAAGTAATTAAGTATTTATCATTTGGCTTTAGTACATGATTAATAATACTTAGAGATTTGATATCATCTTCATTTGAATAAATAATAATAGCCACTAGATTTGTAACTAAGGCAAAAAAATAAATAAAATAATTATATGTAATAGTATTCTTACTGAATAATAAGAACACATATCCCATAAATATTAGACTTACTGTTTAAGCTGCAGTTACAATCACTTCTATTATTAAATTGTTTTAGGATTTTATTGATTAATATATAAACTATAAGTCTTCATATGATGAATGATCCATTTAAGCTACTTTAGATTACATTCCTATTTCATAAAATATTGGATTCATGACTCCTAAAGTTATAACAATTGTCAAAGTAAAACAGATGGCAACAAATAAAAGTCTAGATATATTATCATTTTAATTTTCATAATATTAACAATTTGCTTATTGTAACTTTGTTATATATGAAAATGAATAAACTAGACCTAAAATTGCAAATAAAATAGATATCATTTCTGTCATCAGATGTAGCATATCAAAGAATGGGTGAAATTAAAGATTGTATTAACTTGATAAGTATAGCTGAATTATTGATAAAGTTAAACAAGCAGCACTTGATATTCTTAAATGAAACTTTAGGAACAAACATAATTCATCATTTGTGTAGATTTCTCTTTAAATTTCTTAAAATTTCATTGTCTTCTAACGATAATTTTAATTATAAATTTAACATATAAAAAGTGATTGATAATTTTTTGAATAATACTTAGAAAGAAAAATAAAAAAAAAATTATGTTGTTATCTTAATAATAATAAAATTGATCAGTTATATTGCAAATTATATTATCCTAAAATAGATGTTACTTTTTCTGAAAGTATATCTGGTTCTTCCTTTGCCTTGGCTAATAAGAGTTCTTCAGCTTTATAATCAATATTTTATTATTCTACTTAGAATAGTACTCTAGATCTAGCAGTATCTATCATGGATAAGTAGAGTAAACATTTAATTTTTTTTATTTTAGGATCAGAATCGTCTGGATATTGGTAAAATGTATCTTATAACATCTTCAATAATTCTTTATAAATTTCAATATTGATTTATTAGTATTACTAATTAAAGGTTAATGAATCAGTAGGTTCACATTATATTTTTTTAAAAACACTCTTTTTTACCCATGGAAGTAATCCAGTACTATCTCCTTCTCTAACGTGAACATATTAAAGTCTTTTTTAATCTTCTCCTTTCACCTACTTTTCCAATAATTTATATCTATCATAAGACCCTAAAGTAGGTTAAAAGAAATTAAATCTATGTTATAACTTTATGAATAATTGTTTAGAAACCATTCTTAAATATTCAATGTACATATTAAATTTAGATTCCATAGTCATAAAAGTAAGTTTAGTTTCTTTAACTAAAGGTATCATCTACTCAATATAATCAGCTAATTTCAAAATTGCATTATATTAATTTCTTATATGATAAAGTTACATGATTTAATCATTATGTACTTTAGTATTATCATATCTTTGGATAGGATCTATATTTCTTATTATTTCTGGAGTATCAATCTATTAATTTGTTTTTTGAATAATTTCAGATTCTTATTGTTTTATATAATTATTTAATTATTATTGATGTTGTTCACTAATGATGTTTTAGACTTCACTCTTAGTTTCAATCTATTATATATCCTCTTAATTTTATTATATTTTTGGTACACAATCTAAAACTGATTCATCCATTTTTTAAGAATACATAGCTTAATTCTAATTTAATTCTAAATCAATTGGATTAGATAAATCTCCTTCTCTATATCTAAAAAACTCATGTTCATATAATTTCTAAAATGTAAGTCTTTCTTTGGGATTAAATCTAAGCATTTATTATATCAAATTTTTCAATTAAATATTTCCAATTTAATTTAGATCAGCATTCTCCTTTTTAATTAAATCCTAGAGTGGAATTCTATTTGTTGGATCAAAATAAGGATATCTACCTACTAACATATAATATAGACAGACTCCAAGACTGTACATATCAGCTTAAAATGAATATTTTTATTCATTTAAAATTTCAGGTGCTTAATTTAATATTAAAATTGATACCCATATTTAATTCTGTTCCTGCCCAAGTACTTGTTTAAGCCTAAAGATCTCCCAACTTCTTAGCTAAACCTAAATCAATCAATTTATAAGTTGCTCTCTCAAATACTGTAAGATCATTTCTCTATAAAGCAAGTTAATCCTCATAAGTTAATTGAACAGCAAAGTTTTCTAATTTCAAATCTCGATGAATAATTTTATTCATATGCAAATAAGATAATCCATTTGCAAGTTATCTCAAAATAACTATAACTAAATTATCAGGTAATCTGCCTTTATAATATCTTTTCACCATAAATTCTACATCTAAGGAACAAAACTAATCTTTAATAATAAAATGATACTTCCAGAATTAAAATTAATTTTTCATTGGTTTAAAAACTTTTAAACAACTTAATCACGTTTCTATTATCACTTTCTGATAATAATTTCATTTCATTTTACATATAGGGTATTATCTCCTTTTACATATTTTTTAAGTCTATCACCTATATTAATTATGAAAGAAATCTACTTTTATAGCTACAAATTCATTGTTCATCGTTTCACCTTTATACACTGTTGCATATGATCCTCTTCCAATAGCCGTAATTGTTTTGTACTCTCCCGGAAAAGCAGCCTAAATCACAACATAATCTGATCCAACCATATTACCAATGAGGGGATTCATTCAATAAAATAAATATATTATAATAGAAATACAAAATTTATGAATAGTATAAAATAGATAATAATATACTGATAAAATCTAAAATCATATTTAAAAATATATATAGCAAATATTCATCAACTTTTAGGTAAGAATTAATCCATTTTTTATGCATTAGTTAACATCTATGTACTGGCATTTTTTTAGAACACACTTGCAGGTTTCATTGAACTAATCATAATTTTAAATTAAAATTACTAAATTTCAGTACTTCCTGGCATTTAATATGCAGGCATTAATGGATTTGTGTATCTCTTACTTTCTATTCCTTTTTTAAGTGAACCTGGCTTTACTCCTTCAATATCAGATACACTATTTATTTATCGATAATCTTTCCTTTCATTTGTTCTCAAAAAATGTTACGAGTGAGATCCAGCTTAAGCACCAACAATATCTTTAGTTGTTAAAATTGAAGAAGCAAATTTATTAATTGTTATTGGATGTAACTACTTTGTCTTGCTTCCCTCTATAAAACCTATAGAAACTAATTTTCTAATTTTTTATCATAATTATTTCATACCCATCTTCATCTCTATGATTATAAACAGGCTCAATAGGATTGGTATTTCGAACATATTTATGTAATAAATCATTATTGATATCTTTAACTTGTAAGGAGTCAACATAATCTTCATTATAATAAACTAATACCCTTTGGTAAGAAACGCTGTTTTGGATGTGAACCTTCCACCTCTTCCATAGAAACAGGCTATTTTTTTAATTTAGGATTTATAGACGAAGGCTGTGTTCCCTCAATATCTTATACATTATAGCTATCTCTAATAAATTTAGGTTAGATTATTTCAGCTTGTTCATAGGATGCTACTTTATAAACTGGTTCTAGAGGATTTACAGGTTCTCTATTTGTTGAAAATTTATTAACTCTAGGTCTTGTTCCTTTGATATCATCGATCATTAATTAATTATCAGATCTATTGCTTGATCTGATTAGAGGTCTAGATTTCGTTCCTGGAATATCATCATCTCGATTACAAAATTATTCTTTATTTAAGTATTAATATGGTTTTAACATAGGAGCTGCTCCTTCAATGCCTTATATTGACATTGTTGATTAAGATCTATTTTCATAGATGAAATCTCTTTTTTAGTTTTCTATTTTTTATTATATATTTAAATACTAATTGTTTAAAGACTCATGAGATCTTGACGATGAGGAAAAGGCCAATTATATGGATCTTATTGCATTAAGTTACCAGACAAATATAATTAAATAAACTTTAGTAATCAATTAAATATATCAATAAAACATATGTTACTATATTTATTCTTCTGGTTGATAAATAGGTCCAAAACCTCCAGAAGAACTATATATTTTATATTCAACAGGTGGTTTTTCTCTACTTTGTATAGCTTTACCAAACTTTTAAAAATCACTGCGTAAAGCTGTTTATTTTTCTTATTTCCCTAAGTTTTCTCTTTTCAAATCTTATTTTTCTCTTCTCAACTCAGCAATCTGTTATTATAGATGTTTAATTTAAATATCAAATTCTTATTAAGCTGCCTAACTTTCTTAATAAATATACTTTTTTAGTTGCAGTTGCCATTGCTAAATCTTTCTGAAGATTTATAAGTTCATGTTATTTTTCTTAAAGTAATTAAGGGTAATCCTTTTGAAGTTTCTCTGCATTTTCTTTTAAATGGTTTTGCTCTCAAAATAGATTTGCTATAATATACTTATAATTTCTAATTGAATTTTATGTATTTCTTCTTCAAGATCAATTCTTTTTTAATTTGTTTTTTCTGTTTTATTTAAATGTTTTTAAAATTTCTTCTCCTCTTCATTAATATATGTGGCTAAGTTCTTTAATTTATTTTATTCAATAACAGTATTCATATTTTAAAATATAACTAATATATTAATAAAAATGTTATTAAACAAAAATAAAATAATCATGCTATTTTAACTATCGAAACACCTTCAGCTTAATTACTCTAAATATTAGCCAATTTTTATTTTTATAATTTTTTTGATAAAGTCTATAATTATTCTTTGAATGCTTTCTTTTTCTCTTTTTAAGCTTATTTTAATTATTTCACTAATTCTTTTCTAAGTTTCTTTTCTTCAGTAGTTTCTTCTTTTTTTATTATTACTTATTTCAAAGTGTCTAAAATACAATTAATTCATACCACAAACAGCTTCTTTAACCTTCTCTTTTTCTAATTTTAATTCTTTTATTTTAATTTTTTCTTCTTCTTTTTATTTCATCCTATCCTCTTTAGTATTTTAAATTGAATTTTTTGATTTATATTTAATTATGTTCAATTAATCTGGATTCATTTTAGACATTGTAGTATTATGAAGAGATTTAGTTACAATAGTTTCTTAATATTTTTCAGCAGGTTCCATATCAGGACATTCTTCATCAGATGATTCTCTATTGAGATAATTCTATAATGCAATATCTTCTTCAGGAGTAAGTGGTGGTATTTCCTTCTTAAGATGAAACTAAGAAAAATCTGCATTAGGAAACTTCTATTTCAAGTATTCATTATAATTTGTATTTTTTAAATATTCAAGTCTTTTTCCCTTTATTCTAAAATAATATATAGAATATAAAATACATTCAGTTTCTTCAGATTGATCTTTTGATTATTATTAATTTTTGGACTTTTTTTATTATTTTTTTGTCATTGTATTAAGATGATCATCAATAACTTTATTAAGCATTTAATCATTAACACATTCTTTATTTTATTAATCATCTTCATCACCATCAGGTGCATCATAAGCATTCATTTCTCTTTCAAACTCTTTCTCCATATCTGAATCAATTTCTAATTCTGAATCAGAATCACTTTATTATTATTTTGATTATTTTTATTATTGTTATTATTATTTTTAATTCATTTATTTTTTATCATAAGTAATTTCTTCTTCTTCTTCATCTTCATAATCTTCATCATGATCAGATTCTATTTGATCTTAAAATCTAACTTATTTTTTAGGTGATTCTACTACTTTTTCAACTTTTTCTATTTATTCTACTTTTTACAAATTTTATTATTAAAGGGATAATTATTTATTTTATTGAATTATATTTGCAACAAAATCATCTTCTAATTCTTCTTGATTATCTTAATTATTTTCATCATCATCATCTTCTTTCATCAATAAATCATAAACCTCTTATTATTCTTATGTTAATTCTTCTCTTTTGAAATCTATATCATATACAACCTTTGATCTTTCTTCTTCAGGAACAACAAAAACACATTCTACTTCTCCTTAGGCTAAAAGAGGATATAAATAAAATTATTACGTCTTTCTGGAGCAAGATGTTAAGAATAATCATACCCATCTAAAGGCAATCCATTTTCATCATAATGTTTCATGACTACATCTTGGAATTATTCTTATTTCTCCTTAAGTGCTTATAATGCCTTTTATTTAGCTAATTGATGTATCCATAAGTCTTCTCTTCCAGCAGCTAATTGTAAAGCATCTGATGTTGGATCAATTTAAGGCATTCTTGGTTTAAGATTAGGATCAAATTTGCCTTTGTTAAGTTCTTTCTCAATTTATTCAGATCTACAATATATTTTCGAATATACAATTCATTTTGAGTACCAGATTGATTAACTTTTTAGAAACAAATCATGTCTGTTGCTCCTTGATTATTTTCACCTGGTTAATGAACCATTTTAAGTGTAGCAGCATTCTATTTGTTAATGAATTTCTTCTTGCCCATTAAATAAAATAAAACAAAATTTAAAAATTATGAATAACTATCATATTTATGATGAGATAGGAAAAGGCAAGTATTCGGTAGTATATAAGGGAAGAAAGAAGAAGACAATTGAATATATGGCAGTAAAATCATTAGAAAAAAGTAGGCGTACAAAACTTTTGAATGAGGTATCAATAAATTTATATGATTAAGGTTAAAATGTTTTCAGGTCTTAAACATCCAAATATCTTGAAATTTTATCATTGGTATGAGACTCGTAATCATCTTTGGGTGATTTTGGAATATTGTCCAGGAGGTGATTTAATGGCACTAATTGAAGCAGACTCATAAGGGTTATAAGAAAATATAGTGTTACGATTTGTAAGAGATATGGCTGCAGGATTAAATTATTTGCATTCCAAGGGCATAAGTGAGTCATTTGAATTAATTATAGTCTATTGTGATTTGAGACCATCTAATGTTTTATTTAATGAATATGGAGTGGCAAAGTTGAGTGATTTAGGAAATGCAAAACGTTTGGTGGATATGATTTCAGCTACTATAGGTCCAGATGTAGAAATGTCTAAAAGAGGATCACCCTATTATATGGCACCAGAATTATTTCATGAAGGTGGAGTATATAGTTTCTAAAGTGATTTATGGGCTTTAGGATGTATTGCTTATGAATTATGTATTGGATAACCTCCATTTTAATGTAGTAGCTTTACTGAATTAGTTGAATTAATTTTGAATGCTGAAGTTAAACCATTAGAAGTCTAATGTTGGGACTTTATTAAAGGGTAATTCTGATCATTTAATCATAGATTATTAGACAAAGATCCTCTGAAAAGATGGGGATGGGAAAAAATTTGCAAATTCTTAAATGTATAATATTTAAATGTACCATCTTAACCACATTTTGAAACATGGTGCAAGAAAAACAATCTTGTTAAAGTAACTCCTGTTCAATAGAATAATAAATAAGTTGATATTGTAAGGTTATCTTTGAATGTTCATAAGAATATGTTAAGGGAAGATGTACCTAGCAGTTCTCAACAATAATAATATCATAAATAAAATAGCAGTAATGAGAAAGATTTCAAATTAACAAACAAAGATTAAGAAATTTTAATAGGATCAGAATAATAGTAAGAGGATGAAGAAATTGATAAATAACCTGAAGAATTTTAAACTAATGTCTAATCAGATTTGAATTCTATTAATTCACCACATTTACAATAGAAACCATTCACAATTAAAAAAGATTCAGTTCATCCATCTACTTAAAGTCTTCTTAATTAATCACCTATTCCAGGAGGAATTACACCTCAATAAAAAAAGCTAAATGAAAATGATCAATTGATTCCAATTGATTAATTATTCACTCATAGTTCTGATAATTCAGTCAAACCTATTATTGGGAATAGAGAAATTGAAAAATCAATTGATGCTACATTTGCCAAAGAATCCTTACCTTTTTAATATATTAATTCAGATGATGTTAATAGAAATATTGAAACTGATTAAATTGAATACCACTTTGAATAAATATACAATTCGTTACAAGTAGCAAAATAATAAGAGTAATTAAATATTCTTAATTATTTTGAATAAATTATTTAGACATCTAATGCAGCTAATCGTTTAATTAATTCTGCATATGTTTAATTATTATTAAAATTACTAACAGTTAGTAAATTAACATAATTAAAATATCGAATTTGTTGTGTTTTAGGATAACTAATTCGACATGCTACTGTTATTGAACCTGAAGTTTCATAACATGGAATACCTGAAGCTATGGGGGAAATATTAAATTCCAAGGAATAGAATACTGTCCGTAGAAAAGCAGCAGCAGCTATGGGAGAATATTTATTTTATGGAGCAACCTAAATGGAAGAAGATCCTTAAAATCCTTATTGGAAGATGAGCAATCTTAATTTCAATTAATTAATTAAAGTTATCAAATCTTAAAATGAAGATGAAATTGGTATTAATTTAAAATAATCTAATTAGTAAAATTCTATTGCATAAAAACAATAGAAAATATTTCATCTTAATCAATATCAATAGGACAAAGATTTGCTAAACCAGAAATAGTATTGATGATTCTTCAATGCTTTTTATCTACAAAAAATGATAGTTTAAGAATCAGTTGTGCTATTACCTTAGCTAATTTATTAATGTTAGATAATCAATAAGTTGATGTCTTTATGTAAACTCTTGGATTAAAAAGTTTAGTATCAGTATGTTTTTTTCTTTTAATAAGTCTAGATATTTTTAGATAATCTACAAAGAGTATAATAAGCTATGATTACAATATTCAATATTCATCTACTATAAAGTGTAAGCACATAAGATTCATCAAGCAATAATGTATCTTAATTGGCCTCAAATGCTGTTAATAAATTATTGATGGAAGAATGTATTATACAATATCTTATTAAAAATTAGCTTAATTAATTAAAGGATTAGTTTATTTATTGGATCATGGTAATGCTGTAAGTAGAGGAAAAGCAGCTATTGCATTAATGTTGATGATTAAATTCAATATTGTCACTCTTATTAATTTATCAGAAGAACAATTAAGATTCTATTAAATTTTAGATAAAGGACTTAGAGATAATAATGATTATTTAAAATAATGCTTGTAACATTTAGTACTATAATTATGTGATTGCACTCCTATTATGATAACTTAGATTAATTAATCATTAACTGATTCATAATTGATGGAATACTCTCCAAAAAAAACTAATGGTAATTATTTAAATGTGTTATTCTAATATTCACAAACACCTGTCTTATAATAATCTTTATTTTCCTCTCAGTATTTGCCAATCTTAACAGAATTATTGTCATTATCAAAGAATAAAACTTAAATTCAAACAACCTTATTAAATATAATGTCTAAAATGTGTACAAACTCTAAAATTTTAATAAAATAACAATAAGTAATTATTTAACAAGTACTCAAAAATTGCATTGATTATATGGTTAAGTAATAGAGTACTGAAACTAAATTTATGTTTTTAAAATTGATCATAGATTTACTAAGTGCATTATTGTAAGAAGAAGGAATATATGATTATCCTAATTTCTTAAAGCCTTACTCTAATGAATTGAATAATATTATCATTACACTAATTCTACCATTATTAAAGGAATTATTCCAAGAATAACCTCCATTACCATTTTATGCATTAAAATTAGCATCGATTCTACTCACATACAATTCACTCTTTCTCCCTCATTTCAAGAGATATGAAGTCCTATAAGCTATATTAGATATGTACAAACCTGATAGTAATAATATCACAGGTCATACTTTGAATATCATTCAGAAGATTGTTGAGGGTAGTTCAATTGAAGATCTCAAGTAATTTTAAATTATAGGTATGTAATTAAGTATTTAAGTTTAGATAAATCGGTTTAATTATTTGTCTAATTTACAAAATAGAAGTAGGAATGGGCTTTTGAGGATCTATCTTCTATTATGGTAGCAATCACAAGCAAAATAATTAATGAATTATAAAGAGGAAATAATAAAATAGTGATTAGTCCAGATAATACTTTAATTCCTTAACCTTTCCCCTAAGAATTCTTATTTTTTTAAGATCAATTTTATTTTACTCTTTAATATGCTTAGTAATTAATAAATATATCTACTCCAGGATGTTAATTAACATTGTTAACTTACATGTTGCATTTGACATATTTTTATCCAGGAAAACTATCATAAATAAGGTAGTAATTATTTAATTAATTAATCCCATTACTATGTCCTTAACTAAATAAGAGAATCATTAAATTATTACATTGGATTGTTGTATTAAATGAATAAAAACCATTTAAAATAGAAAAGAAAGATGTCTTAATATAAGTTTTGGAAAAATATCAAAAAGAGGACAAATCTATTGCTATAGCTGCAAAAGATTTGATTAAATATCTTCTTTGAATTAAAATATATATATATTTTTATCATTTTATCTATAATTTTAAATTCTAATTGTTGATTGATTCAAATCATAGACTTATTTATTTCGATATTATATTCAATAAAGTTCTTGTGTAAAAATATGTTTCAACAACATAATTATCATTTTATGCTTACGATTTAGCATCAGCTTTCTCCTTATAATCTTTCTGCTATCCTAGTTAAGCAATTGTTTCTCCAAGTTTGTAAAATAAATATTTTTAATTGAATATTCATTCATTGGTGGGCAAATTCATATTTTTGTAATTAAAAATGATCTTTCGTATTCTGCAAATTCTTTTTCTAATCAGCAATTCTAGTTATAATTAATCTCTATTTGACTTTCTTCTACTGTTTCATAATTAAGAGTATCAACAAATTTTAATCTTAACTCATTGAAAAATTTAATTAGCTAAAATAGGATAAAATTATAATAAAAAATACTTATTATACTGAAGAGTAATCATTGTAATTTTATATAGAGGCTAATCTATGGAGCAAAGGATAATCGATTTTAGAATAATGTCTATTATCTGTCAAGATTTGTCTAAACTCTCTTGAATTAAACAATTGATATTTAAATAGTCTAAGTGATTCATCAACTGCACAAATGCTCCAAGCAATATTAGATAAGAATTATAAATTATATATTTACAAATAAATACTCTAATAAACTTCTTCCAAATATTAATAGTATCACTTTCTGTTCACATATCAAACACTCTTCTATTTTCTTCATTTAAACCGAAGCTTAATGGAACCTTCCCTTCTATTGAATAAGAGCATTATATCTTTTAGAGATGTCTAAAATATCACAATTATGTTCATCATATCTTGTAAATTTCTTTTTTAATTTACTGATCAATTGATTAATTATTTCTACAAATTTCAGAAAATTCTTTTAATTTTTCTAATACTTGAGTAGTTATAGCATTATTAAGAGTGATCTCAATTAACTAAATTATATAATAAATTTATTTTAAGATAGTTTAAATATATTGTAAAATTCAGTTTATTTATTTTTTTAATGAAATACATGATTAGAATAATGATTATCAAAATAATGAGAATAATTAATGTAGTTATAAAATTCAATTGGTTCAATGAAAGAAATAGAATACTTAGAGAATGAAGTCTACCCAAAATTGCACACTGCTCTAGTGTAGTTAATAGATCATGTGGTAAAGACAGAGGAAGTGAGAAAGCATCAAGAAAGATTGAAGAAAATAAAAATATTTGATAGGATTGAATAAAAGAAGGTAGAGAAATAAAGGTTGAAGAATGAGTTGGGATCAGCTTATGAATCTTCATCTTAGGGCTCTGCTGAGAATGATGATTTTATTGGAATGAGTTCATAGCTCATTAAAAATGATGAATCAATATTTCCAATAAACAACTAAATCCATGCTCCAACAGGCATCTCCATTGATGATCTTAGTCCCCAAGAAATGAAAAAGGAAATAAATCTTGCATTGAATCAAATTCAAGAGGATTTAGATGACGAGGAAGCCCCAGATAAACAAGAATTACATCATTTGAAATAGTAAATGAAGTAATAAAGGGAAGCTTTAGAATTTAATCCATTGATCTATTTAGCACATTTATTAAGAGAATTGTAGAAATGATTAATTAATTATTATAATGGCAGCTCGCTAAGTATATTGTCAATTGTAGCCTAAAGTGAACAATTATCATAATGATGGCACAGGGAGGTATTTAAAATAACAGATTTCAGGGATTCTTACATAAGCAAGTTTAATGGTGGATAAATGAATCAAACTCTCCAATCTTAAATAGCTCCTTAAGCAAATCATGAATTTGAGAAAATGCATTACCTTACAAAATCAAATAGCAACCTTGGACGTTCAGGTAATCTACCTCCTTAGATACCTATAAAAACTACAAAGTATTGGGGAGATGGAACAGGGAGAGATTATTTTGTAATAGTCAATGATGGTGGATAATGTAATCCATGTAATTGGTGGGACAATGTTGACATTTAATTTCAAAGATAATTAAGAAACTACTAAAAGACAGGTCCTTTAAGAATTAGCAGTGCTTGTTCATCAAAATAATAAGAGAGATTAGCAGAACCTAAAAAACAGTTACAGATTAAGCAAAGACCACATACTCCTAATATCAAATAAGCTCACAAAATCTATCAATCTTACCAAACTTTGAAATACTAAAGTAAGGCTCGAAACATAAGATACAAGACACATAATGATAATTGATAAATATATTTTAATTATTATATTATCATAATCTATGCAAATATCATCAGTTTTTGTAATATATCTTATATATTTTATGGGTTTATATCCAGCTTTTTAATAAATACTTATAAATCTTACTTTGAATCCACTTGCTGTAAATATAAGAACTTAAAATCCCATTGAAATAAGTGACTTAATCCATAGTTATTAAATTTGTTGTTTAACCTAAAATCAATTTGCCAATGTAAAAAGGCTTCGAAATCTCTAAGATATTTCTTTATTCACAAAAACACTCATTATTAATCTGTTTCATGTTTAACTTTCACGATTGCTGAATTAATATTAACATTTGCTGTGTTTTTAAGTACTGGAAACCTTAATTGCTGAATTTTTACAAAAATTATTTTTCTAAAATATTGATTTTATCTTAAAATATTCTAAATTTTAATACTTTGACTAGAATTTCTACTTTATTTTTACTTAATTAATTATATAAAGGTGTGATTTTGTGAGGTATATTATTATTCTCAATAATCCTATAAGTTATACATTCAAATTAACCATCTGGTAGAATGAATGCAATCGCTGTTTCTTTATCAAATTTAGGTAATTTTACACAATAATGGAATTTGACCAGGTTTATAAGGTTCTCTCTAAATTAGTAATTAGTTATTCATTCAAAATTTGCATTCTGGCATCTTAGACAAATACGCATTTTATTTATATTGATCCAGCTACCTCTTCAGGATTATCCCTTTTACTGATATATCAACATATTCACACCCTTTATGACATATAATAAATTTAGTTCTATCTATATGCTACAGTTGAAACTCTCCAAGAAGTGGTTCCAGTTGCTTAGAATGTTAATTATTTCAACTTTTGGATATTCTTTAATTTCTTTTATGTTAGCACAAAATTGTGTTATCTCACTTCTTGCGCATGACCCATATAAATTTAATAAATAAGAGTTTTTCCCTTTTGATTTATATACACAATAGAACTAATCATTATATAATGATTAAATATACACATTTCTCAAACCTGAATTTAGAATTCTTATACTATTTTATTATATTAAAATTAAAAAATGAAATTATCTTATAAAAATGAAGCATAATAATTTACAAATCTCTTATTAAAGCTAATCAAGGTTTTTGAAGGCTTTTTAAGCCAGGAGCTTTACCCACTAGACACAATCCACAGACTAAACAAAGTGATGAATAATCATTTTCGTATGTGCTTCCATCATAAGGACATGCTTTATAATTTGAAAGATTTTTAAGTGAATTTACAGAGTAAATAGGTTATTCATTGAGCCAATTTTCATTGAAATCGATTTATACAGCATTTGTATTTTATTATTATGATGCTTTTTCATACTAAATATTAATACTAATAATTACTTTTTATGCATTTTATAGAACTTCAGGTTTTTGAGTTGTATCATTTTTTAATAATTCAATTAATTTTTTAGCTATTTATTAGCATGTAATAAAATTCTTCTGTTTATAGCTTATACTAAGAGCTTATCTCAATGTTAAGATTCTATGAGAAGGTTGTAATTCAATTGTTGCCATCTTACATGCCATTTCCAAAGCATTACTATCCTTTTTTAATGAATCACATCTCATTGCAATCATATAATTTCTGCTAATATTAATATACTTTTTGATTTCTTCAACTTGGTTTGTTTCAAAATCTGTAAGTAATAGATTCTATAAAACCTATTAGAAACAATTGCTGACTTCTCCAAACTTGGCATCCGTTGTATATTTGTATCCTATAATTAAATAATACTATTTACCTTATTTAATAAGACTCTTAACTTCATTCAATCGATTTAATTTAACTGGTAAAGTTATGTTACTTAAATAAGGGATTTAAGTTACAACTTAAAAAGATGTTACACTTGTTAATAATTTCAATAGTTATTAAGGATTATTCATATTTATTTACTGTTTTAACAACTTTATACCTGCTTCATAATCTCCTGCAGCAAAATATTTGACAGCAAAATCTCCTTTATTATCCAAAAATACTCCCCTTAATGCATTTTCATCAATATTCTTATCCTTTTCCTGAATTACTTTTGGTTCAAAGAACTCTTCTTCTGGTTCATCTTCTAATCCCCATTAACCATCATTATTAATTTATTCTTCTATTTGTGTTTCTTCTATTACTTATTTTTAAATTGTGAATATATCCTAAGGTACAGCTGATTCTTCAGTTACTTCAAGATTGATTATATCTTATTCATTCATTTAATATAGAGGCCATGGATCATTTTTATACTTCATTAATGGAATTGGTGGTATTAAAGCTTGACTTCCACCAAGTGATTATATCCATTCAATAGTTTCTTATTGATTTATATCTAATTTTTAAGTATTTCCATTCACATGCTCTATAATTTGAGCTAATTTTGGTAGATTCTATTTTATAGATTTTTATTTCTATATTTAGGATTAATAAATATAATTTGGTTGAATGTTTTATAATTTTTCTTATTTTTCAATATTACCTGTACACAAATATAAAAAGAATAATCTATCAAATTAATTAAGTTATTAATCACACACATCTACTAATAAATTATTACCTTATCTTAGAGCTTCTGATCTTAATTATTCAAATAAATTAGTATCTTTGATTTCGATTGCAGCTTTGTATGCTTATTCTAAATTACCAGAATCTAAAGAAAGTGAAAATTTAGCTATTATATTTATAATTATTGATTACCTTATTTATCTTTGACTAATTTTAAAGCAACAGATGCTAATCTTTTTTAATATAAATAAGAGAGTACAGCTTCATTTTAATTGTTTTCAACAAATTTATGAATTGAATTAAGATCCTTATTCAAAATGGCAATTTTAAATAATGGTTCCTGAATATCCAATACTTATATTATTTATTAGGCAGTGTTGTCAACTGCTATTAATTTTAATTTATTTTACTATTATTCTTCACCTTTTACTAAATAGAGAATATTTTCAGTAGACTTTAATACTCCTGTGTCACCATTCAATAATAAATATTTAATTTAGCTTTTTGTTGTGTAGATAATAAAATTATTAACCCATATAAATGACTTAATATTAATATGTTCTTAGATTTCAATTAATTTTTAAAGTTATTTTGTTAGAATACTCAATTACAATTTCCCTTATACTATTAAGTAGGAATCATGATATTGAGCATATTTAACATTTGAATAGTCAATTTAATATAACCCTTATTTTGCAAGTGGATCATATAACTCTAGATGACTATTACTACCATTTCTAAAAATTAATAATTTGCCTCCTGGTGCAGTGAATAATTTAGAGGCTTCTTTATCATCAATTAAAGAGATTGCTTCAGTTTCATAATTATACAATTCAATTTATGATTCTTAATTGATACGAGCAATTTTATTCTTTCCAATAAAACAAGCTGATTTTGAATTAAATTATTTAACACCTGAATCACCTTTTTAAGGTTAAAATGCAATAAGTAAATGTCTCTTTAATTTATTTGGTTCTTTGAGAGATCGAATACATCTAATCATTAATTATGTTTTTTAAGTATCATATGTATTGTATTCAATAAATTCAATATTATCTTCAAGAACAGTTGGAGTAGGAGTAATAACAGTTGAAATATCTCTTATAATTTATTATTGTCCAGAATTCAATTCAATGACTTTAAGTATTTTCTGTTCAGCCATACATAAATATCTTTCATTAACTAGTAAAACAGGTACTCTATCTTTATGTAATGTGAATACTTGTAGCATAGTATCAGAGCCACAAGCAAAATAGTAATTATTAGGATGACATGCTACTATCCAATATCGATCAAAATGTTGATTTTCATAAAGTGCAATTTATTTTCTAGTACTTGAATCCCATATTCTAATTGTATGATCTTCAGAATCTGAGATAATTAGATCTCCTTTTGAATGATACTCAGCACAACTAACATTATTACTATGTCCTGTAAGTGTATCAAATTCTGTGGCTTTAGTTTCAGTATATTTCCACAATTTAATATTTTTATCATCACCACTTGTAATAATAATTGGTTCAGATTAATGAAAGGCACACCAATTAAGTTAATCTTTATGTCCATCCATAATAGCAATTACTTATACTTCAGCTCCAGAGAGTACATATTCCTGATTCTTTTTTTATGCATATCTTTATTTAAGTACTCCATAATTCCATAATCTTGCTGTTTAATCTAATGAACAAGTCACTATAAAATCTTAAGTAGGATGGAAATGACATGACATTATATAATGTGTATGTCCTGTTAATATAGCAATAGTTTATCTGCTTTAATAGTTCCAGACTCTAGCTGTTTGATCATCTGATCCAGATAATACCCAAGGATTTATTGGATGGAATGTAACACATCTAACATAATCTAGATGTCCTTTCAATATAAATTGACATTATTTAAAATTCCATACTCTTACTGTATAATCATCTCCTCCAGAACAGAACAAATTCAATTATGGATGAAATTGAACTGATCGAACAGCACCTTTGTGATCTTCATATGTTGCTATTCGTTTTTTTATTCGATAATCAATTAGTTCTATTACGCCAGAATGAAGTGCACTCAACACCCAAGGACGATGTGGATGAAAAGATACACTTTTTACACGATCTGAATGTCTCTCAAATTTGACAAACATATTTATTACACGTATATAATAATTATATAATATTTATTATAAATAAATCAACAATATTCACTTCCAAATATTAGAATGAATTTCTACACTCTCAACATCAATGACTTTATTTTATTCAATAATTTAACATGAAAAAATTAGAAACCTTTTGTTTAGAGGATAACTCAGATGATGATTCATTAGATCAAACTCATCATATTTCAATTCAAACTGAAATTAAATACAAATAAATCAGAGATATAGCTACCAAAATCATTTTATGTTATGCCATAGATTTTGATTTCCCAATCATTCCATTTCTACAATATTTATAGTTTCTAAGAGTTGTGAATTCTGAAGATACTATTTCAATTGAAGCTACTAAACCATTAATTAAATAACTATTAACTATTAAAGAATTAGAAATGATCACAAGAGATACTCATTTAAATGATATTTTAAATCAAACCTATTCACTTAATTAACTTAATTCCATTACTTAAAATTTTGAAAATAAATACAAACATTATCTCTAAAAATCATAACCATCAAATATTTGTTAAATGACTAAAATTATATATAATTAAAGAGATAAAGTGAAAGAAAAACTTGAAAAATTATTTCAAGATTAAAATTTACAGGAATTTATGTAAAAAGGATAAGAATAATTAAAAAAAGCACCACTTGAATCTTGGAAAAATAACAAAAAAGATTATGAAGAATAACAACTTCCTATTGCATAAACATTCTTAAATTTAAATAAAATTAAAAAATATCTAGATGAAAAAAAAGAATAAGAAACATATGCAACTGGTAAAATGAACCGTAAAAAGAATTAAATGATACGTATTGTAAGAAAAATCATTAAAAAAAGAAGACCCAAAACTTAAAATGAAAAATTCTGTACATAAGTACATTCTAGAAGATTCATTAAAAGAATATTTCAACTATTATTATCTAAGTAAGAATCATATCCTGAAATTTTCTATTGTTTGACTGTTAAGTTTGAAAAGAAAACTGCAGATAAAATACAATTTACATTAAACAATAGATTTAAGACCTATATAGAAAATGATACTTACATTCACAATTTATTAAATGTAGAATTAATTAAAAAGGGATATAATCCTGTAAAATTGAATACAGAATAAGTTAATATGGAAGACTTTTATCCATGTTTCAATTTAGATCTCTAACCTCAAGAAGTATCTGAAGCAAAAGTTGTTTATGAAATGATTGTCTAAGTTCATGAATAAAAAGAAATGCATCGTAATAGATTGTATCCAATTTTTAATAGTACTAAGTTTTCTTTTTTGGAATAATAAATGACATAAATTGATACCATTCATAAATACCAAACTCCTTAATTCCTCAAATTTAAATCTATTGTTGAAGATCTTAAATATTATTTAGATAATAATAAATTTTAAATTGAAAAAGAAATCTAAGCATTGAAAGAAAATTAAGTATAAACTATAGAAAAATAATAGAATAAAAAAGAAAAGTTAGAAACAAAAGTTGAAAATTGAAATAATATATATAATATTAAATATATTAAATTTAATAAAAACCTTATAGAAAATATTCTAATTTATGATTTACAATAATGTATTTATTTCTGAATTAAATTTATATTAATGATTTTGAATTTCATCTAAAAAATTTTCATTCAACTTTTAATACATTCCTCATAACTTTATATACACTAGCCTCAATCATGCCTGATACAGTGAATATGCCTCCAATCACAGCACATATCTGGACTAAGAAATGCAATATATCTTCTTTGGTTTACCAATAAGTAACAGATGTAGGAGCAAAATCATATCTAAATAAATTAAATAAATACCTTAATTAAACATTTGCATAATTATGTGATCTAACTTCATTATGATTGGCTGTATACTAATAAACTGAATAGGTTTATTTATTCAACAATGTATAATGTGTTGGAATGATATTAATAAAGTGTTCATGTTACATCTAAAAATATTTAATTTATGAATACTGATTAACTAGCCAATTCATATTTTTTTATTCTTTAAGACCCAGCCAAACTTTCTAATTAACCTTACTTAAACATGCTCTTAACTTTTTTGAGAGCATTTTCATCTCCAAAAGTAAATTGTACAAATTTATGAGAATAGTCTAATGGAAGATGAAGATTGCCCACTGCACCAATATAAGAATGAGATCGATGAGGTCCAAATGCTATCTTTCCTCTAACTCTATTAACCTTGAGACTACCAACCACTTCACAGCCTTACTTTTCACCCACAGCTGTTCTAGCATCCTCAATCACAACCCAATTATTCTAATTTCTGATCTATTATTTTAATTATGATTTATTTACATATTCTCCTATTCTATTTTCACTAGAATCCATTCTATAGTATTTTAATTCCATGAATTATTATGATAAACTCTATCCCATAGCATCCTATTAATCTATTTCTAAGAAGTCACATGGAGCCCTGACAAACTTAATGTCAAAACTCACTTAAACTCTATCCTTTGACAATTATTGATCCACTATGATTTCTGATTGAACATCTATAGTAATATACTCCTATACAAATGATAGTTATTATTCAATACAATCACTTCATTCATGATCATTAATCCCAGAAAAATCAAAGTAATAATTGAAACAACAGCCCCAGAACTTGTAGGTTCTGCCAGTCCTTTTGGAATTTTACCATATAAATCTATAGCTTTTAATAATTTCATTAAATTATTAATATCACTATGATTGAATGTGATGAAGAAGATGATATCAATAATCATAATGAATATTATCCAATTAAATCAAAAATTAGAAGCAAATAAAAGGATAATAAGAATAGTTCTGGATAATTTATACACATATTTATTCTGGTGTTATTCCTAATAATATCTATCTTAATATTTTTTAATTGGATAGAAAAGCAATCTCAAGAATTCTAATAGACATAACTTTTACCATTTCAACATCCTTAAGACCAAAATAAATTATAATGCCCCCTCAATACATCTTTTGATACCACAACATTTACTTGTTTGAAATGTTCATAGAATTGCATTTCATGTTATCATGAATATGAATCAAGATGTCTTCAATGCTCACCTCCTTTCAAATTAAAATAAAATCTATGTGCAAAAGATTGTGTTTCAATTAATAATATTTGTGTAAACACCAATAATACAAAAATTGATTCAACTAATTATACTGTTATCAATTTAGGAACTCTACTTAGAATCGATTAACTATTTTAAGTTGAAATTCATACTTATTCTTCCAACAATATTTATATTATATTTCCACCTTTGGGTAATTCCTTCAATTATTTTTATGAATCATTATAGTTGCCTGAATTAGCTCACAAATTGGAAAGCACAATTTTTGTATTTTCAACACCATACACTGAAGTCATTTAAGTTGTAGAAAATAAAGATCAATCAGAAGATTAGTTTATTTACATAAATAGAGTTTATCAATTTGTTTAATCTTATATCTAAAATCAAACTAAGTCTATAAATATTGTTGCCTTAGGAGAAATGCTCTTTTTTGCTCATAAACTTACCACATTTATGTAATTATCATTCTATATTTATTCAGTGCCCAAAATTCAAATTAGGATTCTAAAATTACCCTCATTCTTATGTAAACAAATGAAGTACAATTATAAGAAAGTATTTAATTGGAGGATTCAAAATTATATAATATATTGAACTATATCAATTATAAATGGAATAATAATTCTCTATAAGAGTAGCAAATTAATTTTAATGATTAAAACATTTCTCAATAATTATAAAGTGTTAAGTTAAAAATAAATATAAATAAGATAATAAACTCAGTTCATAATAGAAGAATTAATGTTGTTGTTATTTCAGAAAGACATAGTAAAGATATTTCAATTATATATTAAAATGGCTTTAATCATTACAACGTAACATAAATATTTTTAGACAATAAAAGATGGTCTGCTTTATTTTCAAAACTGTAAGGATTGCTTTTATGATATTCAACATATAGTATTCTTTCAAAAATTAATCATTTAATACTTTTAAATTTCTTCATTCAATGATTACATACTAATTATCTTGCCAAATAATAAACATGTAGGTATTCCTATTATTACGACCTTTTTTAAAGAAGCAAGTACTCTTCACTTCCTTTGATTCTATCTCTCTACAATTGATCACTTATTACTTTAATCTTTTGTAATTGCCAATCTCCTAACATTTAAAGATAAATAATATAGATCTTCATATTAAAAAATTATGTGTGTCTAATTTATATAGGATGCTATTATTTTTAAATTATTTGTATTTTATATTCTTGCAATGAATTAGAAAAGATTAAGTCAAATAAATATAATATATCTAAAATAAAATTAATTAATAAATTTTTAATTATAAAAAATTACTATTTTAATTAAAGTGATGAAATTGTATTCATTTATTTTAACATTAAATAGTTTGCTAAACTTGAATTTTTAATTCTATAAACATTTATTTATAATATATAAGTTATTTGGAAAGATTGGTATGCTTTTCTAATGGTTTTAGTTTTCAAAATTATTTTAATTTAATAGGATTCAAATATTATACATAGAAAATAAAATGATATGAAAATAATAGGATATCTTGATTCATAAAGAATTAATTATAAAATATAATGGATTCTTCTACCAATCAAAAAGAAACAAAAAATTTATTCAAAATCTATTACCTCCAAAATTATTTATTTTTATTCTAATTTAATATTAATTTTCTTTAAATGGATATAAATAAATTGAAAAACATGAATCAAATGAATATTATAATTTAAAAATAAAAATAAAACTACAAGAGTGTTTGGATAAACTAATCAGAATCATTAATAAACCTTAAAAAATATGTTCAGTTTAATATTTTTTTCAAGTTTCTTGACTTATATAAGTATATAAATCTTTTAGAATTATAATATTAATTTTCTGCAAATTTAAATAATAGAAAATTGAATAATCATTTATATATTTTTAATAAATTATTTTTTACAGAATGGATTAAGAAACCTAGAAGGATGAGAATTAAGATCAAGAAGAATAATAAGTTGATGATTCTTAAAATACTTAAACTTAATAGACAGAAAACAAGAACGAAGAATAAGTATTTGAATGTGAATAAATTTAAATTCAAAATGAGAGTTATTAAAGCTCAGCTGAAAAGTTGTTAAATTAAAGTCAAAATAGAGTCACAACCACATTTGATACAAATTCTGTAAATTAAACAGCCTCTTAAACAGCCTCTTAAACAGACTCTTTAACAGCCTCTTAAACAATCTCTTAAACATCAAATTTTTAAGATAGTATTCATACTTTAGCAGGAATAATCAATAATATTGATAATTAAGTATTATTATAAAAAGCTCCTTTGGAAAGTCTTTGTAATTTACTCTAGATTGCATAGCCAAGTGAATTTGATGATGTATCTGATCCTGCAGGTATGAAGGACTTAATTGAATAGCAATATTAAAGGAAAAGATCTGATTTAGAAATGTTAATATATCATGTTATGAAAGGATATGATGAATTGAATCAAAAAGTAAACCTAAATCAATTGGAGAAAATTATGAGAATTCTTAAAAGTAAAAATAAAAGCATTTACATAACAAAAGATGGAATTGGAGAACAAGCACTTTAATTTTTCTGTCATCATCATCATGCTCATTAATAAGAATAACAAGAAGATAATATAGAATAAAATATACAACAATAATAAGATTAAAATATATAATTAGAATAATAATAAGAATAGTAATAATAGGAATAAGAATAGTAATAATAATAGTAATAATAAGAATAGTAATAATAATAATAATAATAATAATAATAATAATAATAATAATAATAATAATAATAATAATAATAATAATAGCAATAATAGTAATAATAAGAATAATAATAATAATAAGAATAATAAGAATAAGAATAATAACATTAGAATATAATAGAATAAAATGAATAAATAAATACTTAAAATGAGAAAAATGAAATAGAAATATAGACAGATAAAGTAGATGATAGTGAATAATAAGTTAATTAAGATGTATATAATCTTGGAGATTTACTTTAAAAGCAAAAATAATAATTTGAAGATTTCTAATAATAAATAGAATAAAATCAAACAGCTCTATAAACTCAAGAGGAAGAAATAGATTAATAAATTTAATAAGTTGAAAAGCAAGATGAACAATAATAGTTAACCCAAGAATAATTAGAATAAAATGTTGAATAATTAAAGCATTCTATTTAAAGAAGTAGAGAACAAATTGAAAAACTGACAGAATAAAGAGATATTCTTCTTGAAAAGAGTAGAGAATTAGCATAGAAATAATAAGAATTGAAAATATAATAGCAATAAATTTTAAGATAATTAAAATACAATGAAGAAGAAGAAGAGGAAGAAAATAAACCTGTATTTATAAATAATTTTTATAATAGATTTCATGTTAAGATATATTTGGTATAATGACATTAAATACTTTAAATCTCAATTAATTATAAAATTATAATGATCAAACCAATAGTTTAATCTTTAAATTAAGTAAAAGCTATACTGTAGAAATTAAAAGTGATGACTCTGATTATATAAGAAATTTGAATGAAACATCAATTTTAAAGATGATTCCTTCCTTAATACTTACTAGACATATCTTTCCATTTTTGAGTGCTTTAGAATTATTCAAAATTAGAGAAGTCTGTGGATGGTTTAAAGAACAGTAAATATTAATTTAAATAAATTTAGAGTTAAAAAAGCATGGCCAATAGTATTTAAGAGAGAAATGTTTGAATAATTATTAGCTAGAGATTTAGCTAAAAATATTTATACAGTATTGAGTTTGTAAACTTTGAAAGGAACTCTATATTTTAAAGTATAAAATTTAATTGAGGCAATAATCCAAGCAATTTAATGGGAGAAAGTAGAAGAAGCACTATAATAAGATTAAATGGATATTAATATTTATAGACCTTTGATTGCCTTATTAGCATTATTCAATAAATAGCAAGAAATTGAATATCCTCATTAAATTGATGGAATCTTTGATATTAAAGAATTAGCAAAGGATATGAAAAATTAAGTAATTCAATATATCTAAACACATTTCTTACCTTTGAGTTTTAATCAAATGAGAAAAATTAATGAAAATTTATTATCTGCACCTGAATTTAGTGTTGAATTTTTAGCATAAAAAGAAGACAAAGTACCATTATATCTTACCATATTACTATAATAATTGTATTATCATGGATTGATACATTAAACATTCATAATTGATAGTTTTTAGTTGGACAAATGGAAGATGTATTTATCATAATAAAAATTATAGAGAATAAGAATTATTAGGAAAAAGATAAAGTTATAACCAAAACTTTTTGGAAGGTGCATACAAAAAACTATTACTTAAAACATATTAGGATGATGGTGAAGATGAATAATCCTTAGAGAATCTAAACTCAGATATAAATGAAGTAACATTTAAAATAATAATCTTCAGGCTTAATAATTTTTACGTGCCTTGACCAATTTAACACCAACTGAAAATCCTGAACCAGATATTGTTATTAGAAGAAACAAAACAGTCACCAAAATCTTCATAGATATACATACTAAAATGGATATTTTAGTTTAAACTATAGAACAATATAGAAATTAAAGTTTATAATAGGAGGTCCGTTAATAATAAGAATAATTGGTTTCAATTGAAACAGAAAGCCTTTAGTAATAAGGAGAAACTGAAAAAGAGGTTCAAATAGAAAATCAGGAAGAAATTTAGAAATAAAATAATAATAATTAATAAGAATAATTTGAAATCTAATAAGATTAATAACAAAAATAACCAGACGAGTAAGAAAAAAAACAGTTAATAGAGGAAGAAAATATTAATTAGTCTAAAGAGTGAAGAATTAAATTATTATTATAAAATATTAAATATATTAAATGATATAATTATAAAGACAGCTTGAATAAGTAATAATTTTCACAAATTTTTATAATTTTTAACAGATAACTTGACTATTTTAATTTTTAGATATACTTTCTTTATAATATAATTGTTTTTCTATTCTATTCTATTATATGATGTATAAAAATTACATAAATTAAAGTATATCCATAAAATCTATTTTATTAAGTTAAACCAACATGATAATAATTTTGACTATTAGGATGAAGGATATCTATGGTTTGATAATCTATTTCAATTTTATTTAATAGGTATCATCCAATCAAAAAAAAATAGATTTAAATTTAGTCTTATGTAAATTCATTATTTTTGAACCATGTTTAGAAATATCTTTATTATATATCTAGGTTTTTAACAAATAATTTAAAAAAGAGTTAAATTTAGCAATTTTCATGTTTATAAAACCTATAAATCATATAAGCTAATGAAAATAAAGTATTAAATAGTAAAAATATTAGATAGTAGTTGATCATAATCACAAATAGAACTTCTTACAGAGGACCTCTATATAAAGAATCATTCAATTCCTATTAATATTATTAACGAATTGGGTTATTTAATTATTAAAATATTAATACTATTATAATATGATCTAAGAAGAGCTTTAAGAAAATGATTTAACTAAACCCTTTTAATTAATACATACAAATATCAAAATATCCAAATAGTAAGCTTCATAAATGAATTTAATGAAACTAGTGAAGTAATGTTAAATGTAATTCTAAATTGCCTCAAATTTTCGAGAATGCAGTTAGTATTTATCAGAGTTAGCTATTATTTATCTTAAACAACATTAATTTTTGAAAAAAAACATTGAGTTACTCTAAAACTCTTTAATTGATTAATGTGATGATTAATAATAAAAGAAAGAATAAAAAAAAAAGTCTAAATAAAGTAAAATTAAAGAAAAGGGTTTAGATAGCAATATTAGCTATTATGATGATTAACCCTAATTTAGTATTAAAGAAAATCCGAGAAATATTATAGCAGCAAATAAATTATAATTAGTAGAATAATAAAAGACTCCAATCAATATGCATATATTACTTAAAAGAAATAATTAGTAATAAACAGAATATGAAATTGATAATGTTGTTAAGGATTTATCATAAATTTATAAATGTTCACTTTCTGATATTTTGAATAAGAAAAATTAAGAATTAAAAAGCAAAAAATAATCAAATAATGTAGAATAATCTAAATAATAACTTGTTTATCATTTTAATGATTAGGAATCAGAGATTATTGAGGATGATGATAATTTTATTGGAGAAGTAAATTAAGCTAATAATCTAGATATAGAGTATTAAGAAATAGAAAAAAAATAAGAAATTAGTAGAGAAACAAAGAGATTAAATAAAAAGATTATAAATAAGGAAGATGTTTAAAAGAGAAATAAAAAGTCAAAAATTGCTTAATTAAAAAAAACTCCTGAATTAGATTTAAAAATAAAAGAAGATACTGATGAATTATTTAAAAATAATCTCTAGACCTTTATGAGACATAAAGAAAAAATTAATGATTTAAGTTTAGAACTTAACTTTTTATAACTTGAACCAGAATTTTGGAAACATGAAGATGAATTAATTGGTTTAATTAATAAGATTTCATTTTGTTAACATTCTAATCAAAAGTAAAATTATTTTTAAGTAGAAAAATTTAAGAAGAAAATAATTTTTTAATTTTTGATAATGTGACAACAGAAATAGATCAAAAGAAATTTATTTCACAAAATTTAGGATAACATTCCTAAAGCAAATAGAGTATATCAGAATTTAGCAATTTTGAGTTCACTTCTTAAACTCCTGAAAAAAATAAAGAATAAGAGGAAGACAATAAACTTTATTAAATTCTATTATAAGATATTCAAAGTACCTATGGAAAACATAAGAGACTATGTTCAGATGATGTAATAGTATTATTTAAATTAGTTTTTCCACATTTCAGAAAAATATAATTGCAGTAAACCTAAAGCATTTTATAATCTTCTCATTTTAAGTAGAGTAGGTATGCTGTAAATTAAAAATACTTCAAATTAATAATGTTTTAATGAGATATAAATCATTATTTGATTTTTAGAAAAATAAATAAAAAATTACCAATGAGTCTTTTATATTTGAAAATATCAAAATCAATGATAAAAAAGAATCAATTTTGTACAATATGATCCACTAGTTCTTATCCTTAATCAACTTTTTCCTGTAATTCCGATAATATATTTTACTCTTATTTTGTTATCACTTATTTAACAATAGCTAGATTATAATTAAAATATTATACGTTAGCTTGTTATGTTTCTAAATTTATATATTTTAAAATTATTGAATTTTTTGGTAGCATCATTTGCATCTTATTTCCATTTCTCATTAAGTTTTAATGAAGATGTACTAGCCATATGACTATTGAAAGTAAGTTAGTAAATTTAATCTAAAAATTATTCAGAACCTAAAAATTTCTTGAGAAGAGCTCTTTTATTAGAATAAAATTATTACTTTTTATCTTAATGAGTAAATTATCGATAGTCAATATCTTCAAAGGCAATTTATTCAGCAACTTTTGGTGTTTTATTACTGTTACCCAAAAATGGTTATTTTTAAACAGTCTATCTAGATGCAATATCTTTCTTAAGTTAATTAACACAATCTAGTAAAATAACTTCAAGTTCTCCTTTTTATGAATTCTATCTTTACAATTCACACTTTAATTGCTGACATAAAAACTTTTCTTTTTATAACAATTACTTTAATTCTACAATTTAATTATTTCTTTCTTCTATCTAAAAGTAATATAAAAAGAATACCATTTAATTTTCTGGATGAAATCTACTTTATTATTAGGTTGAAATTTCTCTTCTAAAAAAATCAAATTATGTTGATGCTTAATCATTGTTTTTAGTAGATAGTTATGATCTGAATCCTCCTTTTGAAGATTGTTCCCTTTTTAGAAATTCAGAATTAAAATCATCCTTAATGAATAAATTACCTTCAGATCTGATTCCTTCTTAGGTTTATGGTCTATTATCTGACTGTTTTTTTGAATTTAATTTAGTAATTTACTATGTTTATGATTGTTATTGTATTCGATTTAATGCTTTTTAATCTTCCATTTTCTGTTTATATAATTATAACAGTTCAAATTTTAAGGCTTTGTTTTCTTTCTTTGAATCTTAAATTTAGTAAATAAAAGATGTACCTATAACAAAACCTTCATAATAATTTTTTTCTTCAATTGTAATTTTTAACTTGAACTTTAATTCTTCAATTGTTCTCAATTATTCTTTGTTTAAATTATCTAATCTAAGTGCTTCTTGTCTAAAGTAATCTCTTTCTTCTTCTAAAATTCTTTTTTTCTCATCAGCTTTTTATTTTAATGACTCTTCATCAATTTTCCTTTTCATTGCCTTCAAATCTACTTGTAATTCATTCATTTAATCTTTATATGCTTTCATAAAATCATCTTCTTAACTCTTTACAATTTATTCAACCTTCCCTTATAAGTTCTAAAGTAATAAATATAAATTTTACATCCATAATTTCCTAAAGCTTCGAGTAATTTGATTCAAAATCTTTTCCAAACCTCTCATCATGAAATAATGCTGGATACTTTTGTTTAGTTAATGGTTATGTGATTAGAATATTATCCTTTATTTTGATATATAAATATACCTAAGGTTTTCCATTAAATTATTCCATTTTTATAAATTATTTATCATAATAAACAGTTATATATTTCTCACTTTATGAATAAATAAATAAAATATAAGGAAAAGATCAATAATGTTATTTAACAATTCATTCAATAACTTTAAGTCATGAATAAATATTTATTTTTTTATAAATATCAATTCACATTGAAAACTGTCCTTTAATTATTAAACATGTTCTTTACTATCAAGACTTTTTGATTTGCTATATTAGATAGAAATATCTATTATATTTGTAAAGATTGAATTAAGATATTATATATTATATACTTCATTATATGTCAGAAAGATTATAATTCTATACACATGGATGATATCAAATCAATCATTATATTGTTAAACATAGAAATACAATAATACTGTATATTTTATATATTTAAATAATTTTAGATTTAGTGCGAATTATGATATTTAAGGGACTTCTTAATTTCTGGAAATAATTAAAAAATTTAAATTTTAAATATCCAAAATGAGCACCAGGGAAGAACTCATCTACATGACAAAATTGACAGAATAAACTGAGAGATTTGAAGATATGGTCAATTACATCAAATAAGTTGTTGAGAATGGATAAGAATTGTCAATTGAAGAAAGAAACCTTCTCTCTGTTGCTTATAAAAATAGCATTGGTGGAAGAAGAACAGCTTGGAGAGTTTTATCAAGCATTGAAAACAAAGAAGAAGGAAAGGTATATAAATTAATTATATTCATAGGCTTAATCTTAACCAGCTTCCTAAAAGAATCTTGTATTGATCAGAAGCTACAAAAAGAAGATTGAAGAAGAGCTTAATCAATATTGCAATGACATCCTTAATTTGATTGATAGTCATTTAGTCAAAACAGCCTCAACCCCAGAAGCAAAGGTGTTCTTCCACAAGATGAAAGGAGATTATCACAGATACATTTCTGAATATGCCACAGGTGATCAACATAAAAAAGCTGCTGATGGAGCACTTGCTGCTTATTAAGCTGCCTCTTAAGTTGCTAACTCTGAATTAAAGACAACAAATCCAATCAGATTAGGACTTGCTTTGAATTTCTCCGTTTTCTATTATGAAGTTTTGAATGATGCCGCCAAGGCTTGCTAATTAGCTAAATCAGTAATAGTTTAAATTAATTATCTTTAGGCTTTCGATGATGCCATCGCCGACATTGAATAAATCTAAGAAGACCAATACAAAGATGCCACAACCATCATGTAACTCATTAGAGATAATTTAACATTATGGACCTCAGAACTTGAAGATGAAGGTGGTAATGTCGAAAACCTCTGAGTAGGATATCAGTTATGATATATTATATATATATATAATTATATATAAAAAGAGACAGCCAATCTTATTCTTTTTAAATAGTAAAATTTGAATATATTTAAACACATTACGTATTTATTGATATTTAAATTTGGTTAGACGAATTTTAGATATTGATAACAAAAAAAGAAATCAACAATTTCATTATGCATTTTATTATTCATTACTCTTTATAAATGTTAAAAATTTAGTTTAAATCAAATTGGGATCAATAGATCCTTATTTGAGTAAATCCAAAAATTTGTGTTGAAATTTATATAAAGAGCCTCATTTATTTGATAGCCAGTGGTTGCCTTAGTTTCAATATATTGAACTTCAGATTCTTAACAAAAACTATCTTGTCATTATATTTAGATACTGTTCTCAATTTAAAAATTAATATTAACTTTCCTTATCCACATTAACTTTATTTCCAATTTATAATAATCTAAATGGAAGATTTCTCAAAATCTCTTATATGTTTAATCCATTTTTATTAAGCCTCAAAAGATGTTGTGAATGTATATTTAGTAATGTCAAAGTCTATTAGGTTGCCTAGTGCTCTTCGATTATAGCCTTTATTCAAAGTTGTATATTTCAGCTAACTTGCTTTATCCCATAAATTACATCTTCAGTATTCTACATGAAAATTCAACATCAAATGTTTATTTTATATAAATATGTCTTATTTGATAATATAAATTACATGTTCCATGAATATAACGATATATGAAAAGCATGTTTTACCAAATTTCTTATTGGCAATCAATATAAACTTGAATAGATAATCACAATGATCATCTGTCTTAATAGATTTACTTATAATATTTAATTTTCTTGATAATAAAATTAATAATTCAGATTAATTGGCAACTCTTATCCTTATTTTATTTATTCTCTTCCTAAGCTCTATTTGGCTTCTTTGATCTTAAAGCAGTTCTAACAGCCTCTTCAAATAATTCATTCAGTCCTAATTTATCTTTTGCTGAGCATTCCAAATAAAGACAACCTAATTAATCTGCCATTCTTTTGGCCTTTAATTGTAATATAATATGTATACCGAATCTCTTTGCACACATTTGTTATCGTTCTGTCTCAAGTCAATTTTACTGCCGACTATAATAATTGGCACATTATTTAAGGCTGTTCTCAATTCAGGATACCACTTGATGTGCATATTAAACTTAATTTACTTTCTATTATGCATTTATGTATGATGATTGTTCATTGACAGCAAAAAACAATAGAAATACATCTGTATTTGGATAACTCAATGGTCGAATTTATTTAAAATCCTCTTAACCCGCAGTATCCCATAAACCTAGGTTTACCTTCTTGTCATCAATAGTGATGGATGCACTATAATTCTCAAATATTGTAGGGATATAGTCTTCAGGGAATTTACCAGTTGTGTAACTTAGATATAAATCTTAGTGAGTACGTTAATAGTGCACAAGTTTTGCCAACTGTACCATCCCCTATGACAACTAATTTTACCGGAGTTCCTAAACTTTTGCTCATTAATTATATAAATATAGTGACAATATCTCATATTTTATAATTGTATATATAAGTATATGATAGTAATACAGTTATTATTTATAATATAGATAATGAATATATCTTTATAAAAAACAAATTTTATTACTTATATTATTATATAGAATTGATTAGATTAGTCATAAAATAATTTAGTTTTCTCTCATTTTTATTTTAGAACTCTACATTCATGCTTGAAAATGATGATGATATTTTGTTATAAGAAATTCTTAGTTGTCAAACCAATTAAGATATTTAAAATTTAGTTGATTCCTAATGTTTAGACATTATTGGAAATTCAATATAGGATCAAATAACCTTATCTCATAAATAGTTGTTTAGAGTGATTAGATTATTTAAAGAAAACCTAAACCTGAAACCAACCTTATTAAAAGATCAAAGGATAAACTCACAATAAGTTCTTGCCTTCAATCAACAAAATTGTATAATGCAATATCAATTATAATTGTAATAAAATAGAGTGAATCAATTACAATTAGAAAATGAGATGATGAAGTTACAATTAAAGATATATGAAGGAGATTTAGAAATTCTTAAACAGTAAAATTTTGAAGACATCAAAAAGATAGAAAACTAACTAGTTAAAACTCTTAAATAAATTTCTTTATATAAAGACTCAATGATTTAAAAAATTTGTGTGATTTGCATGTAAAAAGAATATTCTATGATCATGAGACCATGTGGACATATTTGTGTTTGTGAGGATTGCTCAAAATAAATTGATAAATGTCCTATTGATAGAGAAAAGATTACTAAGATAAAGAAAGCTTACTTATCATGATAAATATATAATCTAATCATATAATTATTTATATATATTAAAAATTATCAATTTATATTATTTTCAATGGGAAATTAATGTGCTTCTCAATGTTAATGCCAATAATAATAAAAAGATTAAGTAGCAACTGAAATTATTGTATGACTCCTTTTAATTTTAGATCGCAAAATCAGATCCAAATAGTTTGAAAAGTAAAAGATCAGGTTCTAAATAAAGTATTAAATAAACATATGCTAAAATTTAATAAAAAGAGGCTAAAAAAGATACTGATACAGAAGAGCTCTAAAACAAAGTTTCAAAACAAAATAAAGCAGCAATCTAGATTCAAAAAGTTTGGAGAGGTTATTTAGTTAGAAAAAAGAAAACATTCAAAAACTCTGTCAAAAGAGATACTAAAAAAAATTATCTAGGAGAATAAATTGAGCCAATTACTTTACCAAAAAATTCTTCTACTTCTGAATTAGAAAATCGTCCTGCTTATAAATTTAAAAGTGGAGCAGTATATGAAGGTTAATGGAGAGGTACATAGAGAGAAGGATAGGGAACTCAAATTTGGGCTGATGGTGCCAAATATACTGGAGAATGGAAACAAAGTCATGCAAATGGTAAAGGAAAGTTTTATCATATCGATGGAGATACTTTTGATGGTTAATGGGAAAACGATAAAGCAAATGGATATGGTATTTATACACATTCAAATGGATCTAAGTATGAGGGAGAATGGAAAAATGATTTATAACATGGAAATGGTGTAGAGATTTGGTTTGATGGTTCTAAATATACTGGGGTGTATTTTGAAGGTAAGAAATAAGGTAAAGGAAAATATGAATGGCCAGATGGATCACATTATGAAGGAGATTGGTTTGATAATAAAATTACAGGGTTTGGAACTTATTTTTGGGCTGATGGAAGAGGATATACTGGTTAATGGCTTAATAATTGTATGCATGGCAAAGGAATCTATACTTGGAAAGATGGTCGAAAATATGAAGGTGAGTATAAATAAGATCGTAAGGATGGTTATGGTACTTATACATGGGCTGATGGAAAGAAATATGAAGGATAATGGCAGGATGGAAAATAACATGGCAAAGGTAAATATATATTCCCAGATGGAGTCATTAAGGAAGGAATCTGGAAAGATGGAAAAAAAGTCAAAGCTTTAGATATTACCAGTGCTCTTTGATTAAAGCTTTGATAATTTTATTATATTACTATTTATATTAAGTTTAATGATCTAAAATATATTAATGTAGATTCAATAATTTTTAGATTTGAAAAATACATTAATTATTTTATTTCAATAAATTTTAAAATAAATTATAAGTAAGTAAATATGCTTTTTAAGATGTATTATATATTGAGATGTAAATATGATATTATCTAATGATTTTAATTTTTTTTTATTTTTTTATGTTTAATCATTTGAATTAATATATAAAAGTATAAAAATAATTTAGATAACTTTCAAAGATTAATCGTTAAAAATAAGATATTAAAATATTTATGATTTCATATTTCTGTACAAGATAATCATCACAAAAATTATTAAAATATTGATTAAAATAAGAAGATGATTATTAATAATACTTATTTGCAATTAATAAAAAACAATTAATTATAATTTTATTTAATTTTGATTTACTTGAGATATGTAAATTCAATAATTGATTGCTTTATAATTATTCGAGTTTAACTGAGGATATTTAACATCATCCAAAGATTGTCGAGCTATGACTCTTTTTTAATTCAATGCATCCAATAATTCTTATCTTTATTTCAATAATTTCTATTTCTGATCTACAAGGAAGTTCAATTTATAAATTTTCTCACTAAAATGATTTTAATTTATTAATTCCTTTTGATGTATTAAAGTTTAGGAATTAGATCTTACTGCTTAACGATAGTCATCCTTCTATTATTCAATATTCAATCTATTTAATTTATTACGTTATTGTTGTTTCTCTATCATTGATATCTTCTATTCAATTTAATTTATTTTGTCACTATAATAGGATTGTTTCTCTTAATTTATATGATTGTTTTTTTCTTTAACATCTATAATGTGCATATCATGCATTCTGATCTTATCAATAGATCGATCAAGAGATTCACTTCTAACTTGTTTTGCATATTCTATTTTATGATCTATGTAATCTAGTTTCTTTTTAGAGATCTATTAAAATTATGATGAATTATACTTCAGAATCTCGAAACTTATTAATCTTCTTTTTTATAAGTGCTCTTTCAACATTATCAGTAGTTGTTTAGAGTTATTTGAATAAGAATCTAAGAACCTTCTCTCTTTCAGCATCTACTTTCAATGGTTTCATATCTTTTGATGGAGAATAATCTTAATAAAAGCACCAACTTGCATCTAAAGAATCGATATAATCATTTTCTTTTTATTTATATAGAAATTAGTGATCTTTGTTGACTTTTTGCTCTTTAAGCTGAAATTAGATGAATTATTACAAAATCTTCCTTTTGTTTTTTTTAATGATCAATCAATTTCTCTTTATAAAACATTTGGTGTAATTTATTTTCATTCTTTAATTTCTCATCCTATATTAATTATTGGTAAGCTAATAAATTATTGAGTTCTTTTTCCTACACCATTAAATCAAATAATTACATGTTTTTTTTAGAACTTTATTGATTTACCTAATTCCTTATTTAGAAATTTGGACAAGTTTTCATCAGCATCATACCTTTATACTTATTATTAAGCCATTAATATTATTATATAAATTTACAAAAATATATATACTTAAAATTATATGATAAGAATATTTAATTTTTAATATATTTATTATCTTTATGTATTTTAAACTTAAAAAATATCATATCAATCAGGCCAATAAAATTAGGATTATTGAAAATAAATGAAAAAGATAATTAAGTATTTATATATCTTTAAAGAGGATATATCAAAATAATTTAAGTATATAATAGTTTATAATAATCACTTATAGACAAAAAGAATCTTATTATTGGATATGGAATAAATATATTTTGAAATTATATTCAACTAGTTAATTTTATCTGAGATTCTATTTAAATGTGCTTAGTTCCTATATTTGCTCTTCTAGAACTTTTACTTCTACTCTAATCACATGTTTCTATTATTTATTATTAGTAATAGATAATACCTTTATATTTCTAGATTTAACTATTATTTTAAGAGTTATTTTTTGAAATTGGTTAACTAATTATTCCTTTTTTTCTATCTTATACTGAAACACTTTGGATGAGATCTTGAATTGTAGAGAGTGAATGATTTTTGCTTTTTAATTTTTAACCATAAATTTTGTTTAAATCTTTTTGTTAAATAACTTTTAAAACATCAACTTTATTTCCTTAATGTCCCTAATTAATTATATTGTAATAATTTTATTTTAGAGAGGGTTATGATTAGATTGGTATTTCATTGTTTTCTAATGTTTAGAAAGTATGATTGTTTTAAGAAATTAATTTATGTTCAGAATAAGATTTTTAATTTCTTTAATCTGAAAAATAATAGAAATAATCTACTTTACAATTATAATTATTGAATAATTGGTTATTAATTTTTCTTTGAATATCCTTTTAAGTAATCTCTTTAACTCAAATCTAAAGATTTCCTCCTATTATCTTTTTCTAAATTATTAATAATTTATTTTAAGCTAGCAATCTCTATATTGAATTTCTACTAACTTTCATGATATGTTTAATTTTCTCTTTTTAATTTCTACAAATTATTAATGAATCAATACACTAATCAACTGTTTTGTAGTTTCAAGAAGCTCAACTCTACTTGATTCACTTTCATCTAATTTATTTTAAAGAGACTCAGCATATAATTTAAGTTATTATTCAATCTAAATATAGTGAACAATTTTACTCTGATATGATTTCTGATTTCACTTTCATATTTGATTAAATTTTACTCTAATTTTTCATATTCTTCATCAGACCTTAAACTTCTAGTCATTGAATGGTTTGGATCAACCTATTTTTCTAATTTGCTTTGTTAATACTTTATTTAACTACTTACGATATTTTCTTTTCTACTTTCATCATAAGGTTTGTAAAAACTACTTTTATTATACCAATCAAATGAGACAAATTTTCATAGTCTTTTAATTCAGCTTCCACTTAATTCAATTCCTCTTTAGTTTCAATAAATTTCTCAATGTTTTGTAAGACTCTCTCCAATAAGTCTTTCAAATTATTTTCTATTTCTTTTTCATTAATGCTAGCCACACTATAATTATCAATCTTATTCATTAACAGTTAATTTAACAAATATATATTTAATACATTAAAATTTTCAAAAAATTTCTTAAGCAACAAAAGAATAGAAAGATATTTAAATAAAAAATTTAGAAATGTTTTTATAATTAAATGCATTACAAATTTGAAATTTAAATTATATAAATACAAAAACAATCTCAAATGATTTGCTTTATATCAATTTTATAATACCAACAAATCTTAAAAGTAATAAATCAATTTTATAAATTAAAAGAAGTGTGCAATTAATAATATCAATATAAAGTTTAAATAATAAAATAAATAATTTTATCTCATTGCTATAAAGATTTTCTTTTTGGTTATAATTAATTAATAGAAAGGGAATTTTAAGAACTACCCTTTCTCATTGCAATATTTTAAATATTTTTAATTTTCTCTACAATGTATATAATTTTTTGGGCTTCTTCTTCAAAAGATACTGCCAATATAGGAAATGCTGATTGAAAATCTTCATCTGGTTTAAGATCAGTTATTATGATATTAGATAGTTTCTACATCATTTAGTTGAATGCACTTGCAAATTTATGATCATTATATATAAGATAATAATCTGATTCATCTATTCGTTTTATAATTTATTATTCTCTCATAACTCGTTTAATATTGTTTTGTATGATAATAGATATATTTTATTTGGCAATGATACAAGTATTTATTTTTTCTCTAGTATGTTGTGGAAGTTGATCCAAATTACCAACAAGATCAAGAAACATACAGAACCTTTTAAATTACTATAATAAATCTTAGACTTATTAACCGAGAGTATTTTCTGATTTGTTTTCCAATGGTTATGATTGACCAACAAGGGAGGCAGCTTCTAAATAGGGTTAATTATTAGATTTAAATTGTTTATTTTAAGAGTGCAATTTTGATTGATTCTTTTAGGCAGAGCAGATTGAACCCATTTATAAATATATCCTTAAATTAATAAAACAATATCATAATAATTTTGATTCATAGAGTTTTCTTCTCTTTTAAATATATATTAATTTATTATTAATTATAATATAGGATGTCCATCGTAACAAGATTTGCTTCATATTTCATTAAGAGCAGAGTTATCAACTACTCTTGTAAATGATTTGTCTATTGATTGTTTAGTATAAGTGGATAGAATAATGACTGAAATGTGTAAGGCAGGATTGTAAGACCCAGAAGAAGGATTCTTAGAAAGAGACCCAATGAATTATTATGAATGCAGATTCTACTCTCATATTGCTAGAAACTGGACTCCAAGACTTGAATCATTGTAATTATATATTTATTCATTATGAATAAAGTGAGAAAGAATAATATGAATTGGCAAGACAAAAGTTTAATCAATTTGAAAACTTATATTCCTTTATCTTAGATTTACATAGAGCAACTTGGGAATATAGATCACTCTATTTAGAACTCAACAAAAGAATAGCAACACACAATACTTGGTTTAGAAGTGAACATACAACTTTAACTTATGAACATCACTTAGAAGAAGCCATTAATAAATATATTAATCTTTTGGATTAATTAAAAGAGTATCCATTATGGCAAGAGAGAGTCAAAGAAGAAATTGGATATTATTTGCATCTTATCTATAACTCTACCACTCATTCAGGTTAGAGTAAAGAATTGTTTGCTAAATTTGTATTTCAAATCATTTATATTAATTTTAGGATAAATTATATTTCTTCAAATGATTGCAATCATATGAATATGTTAGTATTTGCATAAATATATAAATATTTCATCATCTTTTTTTTTGATATCTTCTGACTCTAAATTAACCTATAATCAATGAATCAAATTAATAATACATAGTGATTCCTGAATTCATTTTTACTATATAATAGTATGCATTATTTAGATAAATTCTTAAATCATATCAGCTTAAATACTTTTGGATATACTTAGAGATATTAATCATTAAAATAATAAAATGATTGAAGACGATGAATCTGAGTGCTTCTTTTAATTAAAACCATCTAAAAAGATCAAAAAGACCAGATGCAACAATCTTAGAATTCAGAAACATTATGATACTTTGAATCAGATGTAGATAGCTGCTGCAGAACAAGAACAAACTATTCTAGGATTAATAGATAAACGATCTTTATGTAATACTTTTAGAAATATTTAAATAGTCTATTCAAAGAATAAATGCATTACATAATGGAAAGAAAACATATCTTAATCTCAGTCTTTAATTTATGTTAATTTGATCAAAAGTGAATCAGAAACTTTTGAAGATAGTGAAAGTTTTCTTAAATAACCTCAAAATGAATTGCTTATAGAAAACTACCTATGTTGATTGGTACTCGTTTGCCTTAATCATAAAAAATGAGTTTTATTTATTATTTTTCCAAGTATCATATCATACTGCTTCAAAACTTTGCAAGCTCTTAAAACACATTGTTCTCTTGCAATAGCATTAAATTAAATGTCTCAAGATTTATTTTCTTGAAGATTTATTAAGATTTAGCAAATATATTAAAATAATCTAACAATCCTCTCCAAATATGAAGATAAAAAAGATTGATTTTTTCAAAAATTCATTCTGATTACCTTTATTTCTAATATAATGATCACTTTGTTGACATTTATTTAGTAACAAAATATTAATAACATAATCATAATTACAAAATCAGTTTATTGTCAAAGATTGTGTGTGATATCTCTCCCTAATCATCTTTAATATGAGTTGATTTTAATATAAATTGCTTAGTTGTCATATTATCATTGTCAAAAGTACATTTTAATTTTATTATCAAACCTTAATTATTGAGTTAATAACTTTTTAATCTAACTTCCTATAACTTTTCAGAAAAAAATATATCATATTAACTATCTGATATTTTATGAATCATAATTTCATCATTCTGTATTACTTATACTTAACTATGTGTCTATATTTTAATTTAATCTGATTCTTAATTTTATACTAATTTCATTTCATATACATTTTCAGAAAGTAATGATTAGTTAAATTCCAATTTAGATTGTTCTGATTTTTTAAAATAGACATCTAAATTTTGTTTAATAAATTGATTTAATTATTATACATAATCTATTTTTTATTTAGTGATTTTCTTATTTAAATTGCTAAAATCAAAATTATCTCCACTTGTCATAACAATACGAATATTTTACTATTCATAATCTATTTCATCATCTACTCCAATAAATTAATTCAATTAAATTATTTTCATAACAACATCAAACTCTGTGTATTCCTCTTCAAATATTACTATTAAAACTGATGTTGACTAAATTTAATTTTAAATTTTAATTGCCAATTCTAACAAAATTAAGTTTTATTGATTATAATTTTTTAAACACAAAAATAATATTCCATTACTTAGTGAAAATTTTATCCAAAATTCATTTAACATTTACTATCCTTCCACCAATTCACTTGTTTCATAAAAATTAGTTACTAATGGATGTAAAACCTTTGTTTAAACAAGAATATTATAATCATTACAAAATATTGATTTTAAATAAGCAAGTTGATTGTTTGCTAATTATAAATAAGTTTGATCTGATATTTTTTAGAAATAAAAGTCATTAACAAATAGATTCTCTAAAAGGAATTAAAGATATGAACTATCAAAACCAAGAAATGAATAAAAAATTTGATAATTATATAGTCCATAATCTTATTTAAAATTTAATGTCCATCCTTAATTTATTAATGGAAATAAACTATCCTCATCACAATTAATAATTAAATCCCAATATTAATTTTCTATATTAACTCTATCTAACATTAATTATTGATTAGAAATAGTTTATTTTAGTTTTTAGATAAGTGTATCTTTTTATTCTAATTCAGTATGTAATTTTTAAATTTCAATATTTTCATCTTCTGAAGAAGAGCTAACATCTTTTATACTTAATATTTCAATAAAGGGTTTTCTTTCAGAACTTTTCATGGTTAAATTTTAGATTTAATCTTCAATCATTTTATTAATTTTAGACTATTATTCCAATTCCTCTTTTAGTTAGATAATTTATTTTTATTAACTTTTCAATTTCTTTTTAAGTTAATCTTCTTCAAAATTGATTAGAACAATTGAAGTTTCAAATAGATTAATCTTATTTATTTAATGTGTAAATTGATCAGAATAATTCATTACTTATGTTTCAATTTGTTGGGATACTTTTTCATTTAACATATAAATGATTTCTTCAAATATAGACATTGTTGACAATGGATGATATTGATTTTCATAATTCTTATAGAATTTTGTATATATTTCTTTTAATTAAGGAGAAGAGACTTTAAAATTTATTTAATTGATTACTTACTATAGAATTTATTTTAATTCATTCCAAAGATTTACAATATCTTGACTAAAGACTTCTTGATATAAAAAATTGAGTATTTGAGATATCGTTGTTTTTTGATTAAATCTATAGAGTTGAGTATATTTGATTATTTGTTCTACGATTTAATGATAAATTTCAATATCATTTTGATATTGTAATACAAGATTCTGTGTATCTGTTAACATCACTTTTAATTGTTAATTAGATTCCTCTAATTTCTATTGTTTGTAATTTTTAGTGTTAAAAGATTCTGCAAGTTAGCTTTAAAGTTGAATTAAGTCTTATCTCAATTAATCATTAATAGTTTAAAGTGCTTGAATCGATTCCTCTTTCTCTCTAATAATTTAGAGGTACTTAATAGAGTCATCTTTAGTGGGTGAATTGATTGGTATTTTATTCATAAATTAAATAACATGGCAGATTTTAATCCATAAGAGAGAGTAAAAAAGATGGTCAATGCCATAAAAGCTGAAGTAATTTTGATAAAAACTTATTTATTTAGGCTAATGAGAAGGCTGAATAAATCAAAGACATGGCAGCATAATAGTTCAGAATTGAAAAGAATAAGCTACTCAATTAATAGAAGGAAAGAATTATTGAAGAATATAAAAAGAAGATTGAGTCATACACAATTGAGAAGAGAATGTAAAGATATTAAGTAGGTTTAGTCAACGATCATCTAAAATTAATCAATCCAGATTGTCCAAAATGCAAGCACGTTTTGAGTTAATCTAAAGACTTAAAGAAGAAGTTCGTTAGAAGATGTAAAAATTAATCCAAGATTAAAATGTCTATAAAGAATTACTGAAGAACTTGATAATATAAGGAATGATTAAGTTGCTTGAACCTAGAATTGAATTGACATGTTTAGAATAGGATGTATAACTCCTCAGGACTGTTTTGGAAGAATGTTAAGAAGAATTTGCTAAAATTATTAAGAGAGAAACAACTAAAGACTTTAAGACAACATTAAGTATTAATTAGAGTCAATATCTAACAGATAAAGGTGGTAAACCAATGTAAAATTAAGATATAAATATATGTTAGTTTAGGAGGAGTTGTTTTGAGTTGTGCAAATAATAGAATTGTTTGTTCCAACACTTTGGATGATAGATTAGAACTTTCATTACAAGAATTCTTGCCAGACATTAGAAATGGATTGTTTAAGAAATGAAAAAATGAGTATTTACAATATAAAAAGCATAAATATCAATAAGCTAAGTAGTATGTTGTATCAACAAACATTTCACAATAATTATATCTAATTAGCTATTGAGAAAGTTCTTATTATAATTTATGCAATTTATTCACATTTTCTTATTTATAATTTCTCATTTTCTTAAAAATCTCTTTATTCCTTAACATCAAATCATTTATGTATTATTCAGCTTATTTAGAATGATCAAATTTTTTAGTAATTCTTTATATTATTTCTTTCTTTTTCATTCTATCTACATCCTACTTTTATTCTTAAACCTTTAAATTATCAATAAAAAATAATTGTCTTAATAATTATTATTTTTATGATCTAAAATATGTAGATTAATCAAGAGTTTTGATTCTATTTTAACTTTTATTAAGAAACTTAAGAAAATAACTCTCACTTTACAAAGCCAATATAAATTGTTCAATAAAATAATTAATTTGAACAAATCCTTTGCTTTATTCATCTTATTTTAATAAAGATTCCATTGATAATTGTGGTAAGGCTAATAATCTGCAATTATTAGGATGAAACTATTCTGAGAATGGTAGAAAGAACCTTTAACCATGGTATTCATAATAAGGAATTTTAGAATTAGTATTGTTATGAAATTATTATTTGTTTAATATTTAAAATGGTTAAATTATTATTAATAATTCTGGTTTTTGTATCTACAGATTAGATAATACTTATGTAATATCTATTACAAAAGTATCAATTTTATAATTTGAAATTTGAAATCCACAATTAACTTTTAATTTTCTTTCTGATAGAAATTCTTTAAGTAATTAAGGGTATTTTATTGTAAATAAACCTACTTAATAAATACGTGAAATAGAATTAAATAAATCTTTGAAATTTTTAAGTATATAAAAGGATTGAGAGGATGAAACCTTTTAAAAATAATGATCTCTTAAAACTATATATTCATTATATTGTTTGCTTGAAATGAAATCAGGTTGTAATCCAAAGTAGCTTTATTCATCAAATCCCAAAACATTCTCAAATTATAATAATACTAAATGATTAGTATTGTTATGACTAATCTTTGTGTAAAAACAATCAACTTTCATTGCCTAAATATTTTAATCAATCAAATTGGAAGTGGTTTATTAAAGAGAATTATTGGAAGCTTCAGTATTTAATAGAGACTTTCTAATTATAAGTTATTTTTATAAATCTTTATTTTGACTTGTAATATTAGCAGTATTAGATATTTGTTTATTTTATAATCTAAATAATTCTGAATGACGATCTATAATCTTAGGTTTTGGACTCATTGAAAAAGTTCCAAATTCTTGTTTAGAATCTAAAATATATGATCTATCAATATAATTAATTGAATTATCAAGATTTTTAAGCAAAACTCCTTTGTGAAGTCTACCTGGAATTCTACGTATTTCATGATTATGAGGTTAAGGGGAAGTAGTAGAGGGAGTAATTATTTTATGTTTTAAAATTTAAACAAATTTATCAGTTTTTGTGGATGTAATAGGAATGTTATCAAAACAATTGCTAACGTTAAGAATAGATTCTGCCAATTTAGTGAAAGATTATTTAATACATTTATGTCTAACAATATGAGGATGTATTTCTTTTGACTCTAAATTAATAGTTTTTTGTTTAATAAATGGTTGGCAATCATTTCTGCATATGTTCATCATAATTTTTTTAGGAGAGTAAGAAGTATTGAGCCGATTTATGTTACCATTTGTGATTTATGACAAATAGTAATCGTTGGAATAATAATATTCTACAGGATTATGCATATAATTTTTTATTCTTCACAAAAACAAATTTATTTAACATTAATTTTTAAATAATCTTAATATTAAATACTATCCAATATGATATGATTAATTAATATATCATAATCATTCAATTTTCTCTTAAGTTTTTCTAAATATTGAATCCTAATTCCAATCAAGCCACCATTACATATAATAATTTGCAAACATATCTTAAGGATCTTTTTAATTAATTGCACACAACATTGAATATAATTTGATTTAATTAACATTTAATTTATCCTTTATATTTTTCCAATTATTCAGAGTATTTCTTTCTTAATATAATTACTTTAAAGTTTATAATTCATTCTTTCTCTTAGCCAAAATATATGTTATAAAATGACTTAAACATTCAGTCTCAAAATCAAATTTTTCTCTATAATTAATAATTAAATCAAAACTTTAACATTCGAGCTTGCTTTCCTTCAATGATTTTAACATTTCAATTTCTTTCTCAAATGAAAACCATTCTTAAAAAAATTCTAAAAGTTCCTTTTCTTAGTCATTTATTTTCTTTAAATCATCTTAGTTTAGTAGTTTTTTTTTTAATTGATGATAACTCTCAATTTCCCTATCAATATTTATTTTTGCAGTCGGAGTGTCCATTGCATTTTTTATCATTCTTTCAATTATATAGCAAAATGCCTATTAACATTTAAGAAATTTTGAAATTATATCCCTTTCTTAACTAATAGCCTATTATTCTTGTAATAAGTGAGTTCCTTAACTATTTTATTATTGAGATAAATAATTTGATTTATTAAAAGCTGGATTTATAGGTTCCTGACCCCTTGAATGAGAAGATCCTAATGAAAATTGTGATTAATCTTGATTAGGTAAACTCCTATAGATGTCAATCTCAAATTGCTAATTTAATTAATTCTAATTATATTCTATTGTATTTATATATACCCCAGGGATTTCTTCTCTTTTGCTAGCTTAAAAGATCGAATCATTTGGCGTATTATCTGGTTAATGTACAGGTTATTTTTAATTAGAGTTTGAAGGATTCAACATTTATTTAATTATTACAATTTATTTCTAATTTATTAGATTTCATGCAGAAATTATAAAAGTATTTAAGACACATCGACATGCTTGTTACTCCATATGAGTTTAATGTAACGAAAAGTTAAAAATCATTGACAAAATTAGGTATTCAAAATATTTAATAAAGGTGGTTTTTTTTCAATTGCAATATTAGCACTAATGATTATATATACCATTAGTATCTTTATCTCTTCAATTTTGAAATCTGGATCAATTTATGCAGGAACATAAACAACCAGTGACTTTTAGTATTTAGATTAAAATACATCTCGTTTTCTATTGTAACTATCGTATGCTTAAAGTGGAGAAATTATTAATTATGATTAAGAATTTAACACGTATGTATCTTATATAAATTATAGTTATTTATCAATAAAAGTTGAATATATAAAACAAGTAAGACAATCAAATGCATCTTAGTATTAAAGAGAATTTAATTAGCTTAAAATATCTACATGTTCATTAGAAATTATTGATAAATTTAAATTCAATGAATAATCAATTTCAGATGATTAAAAACACAAATTCATTTGTTTTGATGGAGATTATAAGTTGTCTGGTTCATTCTTCGATCCAACTTATAATTATTTAAAAGTATCAATCTTGAAATGTAATAATTCTTAAACTTGTAAACCAATTAATTAAATTGAAAGTTTACTTAATAAAGGGTAATAATTAAAAATTTTATTATAGAATTAATGTAAATATTTCATTTAAGATTCTAAAATTAAATAAACTTTGAATATGACACACCCTTCTGAAGAAAGTGCTTATATAGTATTCTGGAGATTAAATGCAGGAATAGCAAATAGTGAAGATATTTATCTATAACCAATCTTAGTTGACTTGATAAATAGTAAAAATGTTTTCAGTTCCTTAACAAATAATGAAGAAGCAAGAACTAGAATATTTCGTTCTTCAACAGTTTAAAAACAAGAAAGAAGATAATATCCTTTAATCCTTAGCACAACAGATGAGATATGTGCATTTTATCTAAGAACATCTTCTGATTCTTAATATTATTTTGCTTCAAAGACTGAACCTTTCAGTGTATTCCTTGATGCTGTATCTTAAGCTTCTGGATTAACTGTAGCAATTTTAGGATTTGCAAAAATACTTTATAAAATATATATAGCTCATGAAACTTATGTGAAGATTATGAATTAAGTGTTTAAGTTTGACTTTAGAGATAATACAACAATAAATGAAAATGAAAATTTTGAATCTAGTTTAAAAACAGATAAGGGTAAAAGTTTGGATTAATTGTATTCAAATTAATTGGATTATTCTTTTTTTACCTATATTCGAATTTAAATTAGTAAGATTTTGTGTGATATATGCATATTTAAATGTTGTTGTAAAAAAAATTATGATAAAAAAACTATTATGGCTTAAATTGCTAAATCAAAAATTATGTCAGATCTTGAATTAACTAATATTGTCAAAAAATTATATGAAATAGATTCATTGAAATTATTTTTGTTTGATGATGTCTAATTGAAATTATTTAATAGTTTTTCTGAACCAGTAATTTATAAAAAAATAACAGATCATAAAGATGCATTAAAGAATATCAATAAAGACTATCATAGATCAATTATGAAGGGATCTCTATTAGAAAAATATTAGTTTAAAAATCAGGGTACAGGATAAATGGATGTGAGAGATATTCTTTCATCTAAAGGTATCTAAATTATTAATTGTTTTCAGTTCCTATTGAAATGCAATTATCGAAAGTATCTCGATTTTTTAAAGCCTAAATTAAAGCACAAAATGGATAAGAACTATTAGAAGCATATTCTAGAATCTAATAGGGAGAAAATTAAAATTAGAGGATGAATGAATTGCTGCTCAACTTTATTTAATACAATACTATTTTATATTAAATGGTTGATTTATCACACAAAGTAATAATAATTACTTAAATTTAGAAACATTCATTAAAATCTAATGATAAAGAAGATATTAAATTGATAAAGGCAAGATCTCAATACTCTAAATTTCCTTAATAGTCTTAAAATTTAAATGATAATTTCATTATTGATGAAGCAAAGGATTCAGTTTCTGCTAGTTCTCCAAATTCAGATTTTTCAATCTAAAAATATGGTTATATAAGTGCAAATGGAGGTGACAAATAAATCATAGAATTTGATATAATCTAAGAAAAAGAAGGATTTAAACTAAATCAAATAGAACACTAACCTGTAGAGAAGGGATGAAATCATCATTGAATTTTATCCAATTATTAATAAAAAAAATAAGTTAAATAAGAAAAATTGTTGTTTTCAATAGTCTTATATTCTTTTTTGCTTAAAATTTAACCAATAATAATTTTTTATAGGTTGCTTTCCTTAAAAAAACCTTAGTGTCAATATATTATTAATTGATTAAATAAAAATAAAAAAAATTTCATTTAGAATCTATTCATGGAAAATTAAAAGGAAAATCCAGTAGAGACTGAAGGGGAATTAGAAATTTCACAAAATCAATAAAATTAAGAGTCTTAATAAAAAAATGAAGACTTTGAAGTTATACCAAAAGATTAAGAATTGGAAGTGAAAAATGAATAATAGAGGGATGATAATTAATTGAAAAATGATTAATAAATCATAAATAATTCAGTAGAGAATGTAAATCAAGAAGAAAATGAATAATAATAATAACCAAAAATCCCAGTAATAATTGAAAACTAGAACTTAAATATTTAAGATTATTTAGAGAAACAGTTAGAAAGGTATAGAAAAATAGAAGCTTAATGTGTTTAGTAAAAAGATAAAGGTGTTCTTAAACGTATAATATCTACACTTGAGGGTCAATTAGAAAAATTGAAATTTAATATTATAGAACCAATAACAAATGATATTAGCAATTTTGGTGGAATTAGTTTAATTAAAGAGCTTGAATAAACAGAAGAGTCTTTCTTTTCGAAATCTAAGATAGAATCTCATCTAAAGGAAGTATATAAATTCTATTCTAAAATATTCTATGTAAGAGGTCCATCAGATGATTTCACAAGAATCAATCATGAATCTTAAACCATAACGGAAGGTAAGTTTATGATCTTTTGTCGACAATTTGGATTGATAGATGAGAAAATCCATCACATCAAGACTTAATAAAAATAGGTAGAAACAAATAGAATTTTAAATGATACAGCTGCAAATAAATCTAATAAAAAAATTCCACTCTCTACAAGAAATCATCCATAAGAAAATATGAGAATATTATCTTTTAAAGAACTTGTATATAATTTACTTTTATATATTAGAATCTACTATTTAGGAGAGTTAATCATAATTAAAATGAAATTACCTTTATGAATTTTATCCTTTTATTAAGAGAACTCTCTAAACTCATGTACTAGGAAGATTAATCAAAAGCAGAAATTAAGTTATTTAGATACATGGAAGTAGATTCAACTTAATATAAATAAAAATTGAAATCTTTGAATATTGCATTTGAATCAAAAGATGCTTAAGGATTCAGAAAACCAGAAGGTTTACAGTTATAAAGATTTGTTAATTATTCAACTGATGAACTTAAATCTAAAAGAATATTGGTGGAAGAATGGAAGAATGTAAAAAAATAAGAATTGCGAGATAAAATGATTTCATAAGTAGATCAATCTAGATCTAAATCAATAATGTTTGAACCATCATATATTAAAACAAGTAATTATAAGGAAAGAAAATTAAAGAAGATTGGTTTAGATGCAAATTCTCATTAGGTTGTAAATTGGGAGAAATTGGATAAGTTAGATCCTAAATTATTATTACATGAAGAATTTAAACCTGAAGATTTAATAGAAGAAGATGAGGATGAAGATGATAAATATTATTTGAAAAGTTATGATTTATCTAGATAAAACAATGGAAGTGTAAAGAAGTATATATCAAAGATTATAATTTATAGGATTTCATCATTAGATTAGAGATCATCATAGTCTCAATTAAAGACTGAATCTACTAAAAGGTAAATCTAAAACATTTCAAAACTAGAAAAAAAAATTGGCAATATATCTGCTTACATAAAACTGCCTAGATTAAAGAATAAATGAATAAAATATATTAAGTTTTTAAAATTTTGCAATTAAAATAAATGATAATTGAGGAATAAATTGAAGAAAATTTGATATATTCAGTCATTCATAGAGTTAAGGTGAAATATTAGAGGAAAATAGACAGGTAGATGATACTAAATAGATTAGATACATTTTATATAAGAAGTCTAGATGGTTTTGCAATCTACTATTGATTTTATTGTATGCATATAGGATTTAAAATATTGGTGGATTTTATATTGTTACATACATATACTGTGTTTATCAGTTGTAATTAATAATTGAGTATTTCACTCCTCTTGGTTTACCACCAGTTAATTTAGAAGATGAGGAAAATGAGGAAGAATAATTTTAAAATGATTGTAAACCTTTAAAATTGATATGAAAAGTTGTGGAATTACCAACGACCATAAGTAATAAGAATGAGATTAATGATTAAGAATATAGACCATTATTAAGAACGACATCAGAGTTTAAGGTTTGGTAAAACAGTGTATTTTCTGTTATCTTTGCTTATTTGTGTACATACATTCCATTATGGGATATACCTGTTTATTGGCCATTTTTATTCGGCTATTTCTTTGTTATCGTTGGAATGAGTATACGCAAATATATAAAGCATATGAAAAAATATGGCTATACGATTCTTGATTTTACAAAAAAAAAGTGAATTTATATATTAATATGGATAAATTGTATAATTCTTTGGCTCCGAAGTTTAAAGGGATCGCTAACTCCTACAAAAACCTGGCCTCTCATACCAAGCAAATTGCTTCTAATACGATAGATAAATTAAATAAATAAGCAATTTAAGGAGACATAGTAGCAATAAGCAATAGATTATATTGGATGGAATATCCATCCAATGATAAAATAGAAAAATTATCGAGCTATTTAAATACTAATCATCAGAATCATTACTATATTTGGAATGTTGGAGAAAGAGAGTTTACAACAGAATGGTTTTGCAATTAAGTAGAGTGAAAAAGTAAGTAGGTTGCCAATCATTCACATCCGGGATATCCATGTCCACCATTGATAGAGCTCTTGATGATTTGCAAAAACATAATCTATTTTCTTAGTAGTGATAGGAACAATATAGCAATTGTTTGTTGCCAAGAAACAAGGGGTCGAAGTATCATGGTAATATCTTCATTATTGGCTATTATGGGTGCTGGTTATGTAATTTAATATATAATAAAAATCTTAGCCAGGCGAATGCTTATTAAGAGTATGTGAAAAAACAAATACAAAAGATTTTTAAGCATTATTTCCATCATAGCATTAATATATTACTTACGTTGGTAATGTCTTAAATGGTCTAAAATTAAATAGTTCTTGTTTAAGATTAATATCTATTGTTATATCTGGGATTCCAAAAGTCTAAAATTGTACTATGTTCAGACCATATATTCAATTATTCAAAAATGATAAGCCTATCTTTAATTCATTAACTGATGGAGAATTAAAAAATTATTAATAAGGAGATTTAAGTTGCATATTTGATCTCAAAGGAATTGAAGTAAAAAACATATCAATTTCTTTTAGCTTTCAGATGATATTTTAGTTAGATGCAAACACTTTGAAAATAATTAAACTAGAGTGGCTCTATTCAGAGTTATGTTTAATTGTTCATTTTTATTTGATAATGTATTTAGAGTATGGGATAGAGAATTAGATAAAAGTCCATAAATGAAAACAGAAAAAGATTTTTTTGTTGATTTTATTTTTGAAAGAGGAAATTAAAAATCATTCTAAACTGCAGATAGACCTTAAACTTATAGTAATGAAACTAAGTCATCAAATTAATTATTATTATAAATTGTATAAGAATGCAAAGGATTAGTTGTAAAAGAAAAGCACATTATTGATGGTTTAGAAGTACATCAATAATAATAAAAAACCAAAGAAGAAGTATTCAGTTTGGGAAATGAAATAGAAAAAAAAGATTTTGATGATTCAGATGAAAAGTTACCATAATAAAAACAATAAGCAAATAATAAGGGTTTATAGAAGGACATCTAACCATAATAATTGTTTGTAGAATAAGTTAAAAATCCACTCTAAAATTAATAAGAATAATAATCATCACCATAATAATAATAAAAATAAGTAATATAGGAACATAAAGAAATAATTATTTAATAATAAAGTATATAAAAAGATAATGGATCTGATGAAAGTGAGGATGATGATGAATAATTAGTTGCTAAATTTGAATAAAAGATTTAAACAAAAACAGGAGATAGTGATGAAGATTGTGATGATTTCTTAGATAATTTAATTAAGTAAGGAGATAAGCAAGAATGATAAAAAATTAGTAATTCCAATTGATAATATTATTAATATATTATTAATGTAAAAATTCCATTTGTTTCTAATTGTTACTGTGCTTAGTTGTGATATTGATGAAGCTGTAAAAGCCTTCAAATCTAAACAAATTAGAGATCCAATATTTCCATATACAAAGAATCCTTATGAAATTGTTGATCCTAATTATTTATAAAAGATTTCTGATAACCTTAAGGATACCACAAGTGTTTGTGCAATTAAGTATGACGACATTGATAAGGAAATGTAATAAAATCATAATTTTTAGATACCATTTAAAACACTTTAATTCAAAAGAAGAAGCTGAAGAGAATTAATTCATTGTGACACATTAAGGAAAATGTGGTGCATGCTCTACTCTATAAGATTTAGTTGTTTATCTTACAACTGATTTGACTAGGCCAGTAAGAAAGTGTGGATTAATGTATGGATTGTCTTAGCATCTTCTTTTAAAATGTATTAAGGGATTAGGATTTAGTGATACATGTGCTTAAGTTTGGTTATACAATACTTTAAATACAAAAAAATCATGTTTTTGGCCTTGTATGTAATAAATTAATCTTAATACCTAAAGTGCTTCTTTTATTACAAATGAAGATTTTGTAAAAAATGGAAAGCTTAACAAATGTTTACAATGTGATGAAGACATCTCTGGACCTATATTTAAATATGAATCTGGAAGAACTAGAAGAAATTCAGGCATTAAATCAGAAATTGATAGGCCAAATGAATAAATTTATGACATCACACATTGTTATTATTGAGTATAATAACACAATTTATATTGTTAATAATAATTATCTTTAATATCATGCTTCTGGAACAAACTCTCCTAATCCTACTAGTTTTGCCAAATACTTTCCATATTTTGTTAAAAAATTTGATAATTTAGGTGTATGTGATTCAATTTTAACAGCACATAAATCTGAAATAGTTAAATAAATAAATCCATTATCTGCAGCCGCCTAAATAACTGAGTGTTGATTACTTCCATAATAGCATTCACTTATTTTGTACGATTTATAGGTAATTGTAATTCTTCCTAAGCTAATGTTTAAAATTCTTCTCCAAAGATCATCTAATTCTTAATAATCTGTGGTAATTCATCAGTTGATCTGAATCTCAAATCCATATCTAAATTCTTAAAATGTTTTAGAAATGCTAAAGGAGGAGATTCTATTGCATCTTTATCTATTCCATCAACAAATTTTTCAATCCCTTGATAGAAGTTCTTTGTCAAAAATAAATTCAATTCAGCTCTTTGTTTATGAATGTAGCTTACCTAATTTATCTTAAGCATGCTGCCCCAACTCTTTCTCCTTTAGATACAGCTTGTACTAATTATTCAAAATCATAGTTTGCATCAAATTCAAAGTTTAGATAATTATCTTAGTTCTTAACCATTTCTCTTAATCCTTTAAGTTATAAGAGTCAATTACCATTTTCTAAAATCACTTCAAGGCTCCCTTTTATTTAACTTTCTTCATCTTCTCTGAGTTTGACAGAGAAATAAACATAGGTTTCATCTGAGTGGATTTTACATTCGAATGCCTCAAAACGAGCTAATAATTTATATAACTTTCTACGTCTATCCTTTATTTTTGTAATTGAGTCAATCAAAGCTTCTTTTTTACCAGGTGAATATCGGAGGAAACAAACTAGTGCCCACTCAATATCAATATGATCTCCAACTATGTTTTTGAGTGTATCGTATTAATCCATTGCCTTTTGCTAATTAAAATGGGCTTCAGCTCTCAATTAATTACCAACTTATTACCTAAAGGAAACTGGGCCTTTTTCAAAATCATCTCCAAAAGCCACTCCAACTCGAGACTACTCATAATTAGATTATGATGGATTAGTTTATTCTGTTTTAACTTAATTCATATTAATTATACACAAAAAATCACAACTTTTTTTATGTTAATAAACCCATCGATTTATTTAGGTATCGTTTAGGTGATAACAATAGTAAGGCTGCCTAACATGTTTCTATTGAATCTTTTTACATCTTTAATATTAGATTCCCTAAAAAACCTAGAATACAGAATCCAGCTAGACCTACACTCAAAGTGAAGATTAACAAAGTTTATTTGTAAATATTCAATGATTGATCAAATTATTTATAGGCAGTATCAATAATTTATTTCTGAGCCTTAATTAATAATTCACTTCCATAATCTATATAAATTAAATGTTCTTGGCTTTAATAAAATTCGAAAAGCACCTCTTATTAATTTTTTACATTCTCATCATAAAAAAACTAAGGATATTGAGAAATAATCTTATCAACTTATGTCAATAAAGATTTCAATCCCTATTAATAGTATGGTAGAAGCCAAGGATTCAAGGTTATAGCATCAGTTGATACACAATCAATTCCAATTCCAATTTCACAAATATTGTTTTAATTCATAGTATCGAGATTGTATTTCAAATTATTATTAGTTAGAGTAGAAATGAATTCATTTGAATATTATTAAAAAAAATCAGTTGTATCACCACTCAACACTGATGCATAAGTTTAATATGTTTATACTGACATTATATTATTGAATAGTGTATGATTCACACTTGAAAATGCTACTAAATCCATATTATTTATTAAATTAATTACTGATGATTAAATTAATTTAAATTTAAATAGTATTTCTACATTAGATAATAGATCCTTTGATAAAATAAAAATAACTAAGAATATAATCAGAAAATATGCTAATATAACAAATAACCCAACCATTAATATTACAAAATACTTAACTTATCTCATTTAAGATTTCTTTAATTTTTCCATTAAATTATATTTATTTTTTTTATTAGATGAAGAGAAGGCACCTGAACTTATGTCTGTATACATTTCCCTTCCTGGAGTTATAGCACTTGTTTTATATTCTCTAATAATATCAAACATTTGAGATTCTTAAACAAAATCAATTAACATCCATTCATAAATTGATTTTTTGAAAATATTTACAATTGTTTCATAAATTTCAATTTCATCATTTACTTCATTTGATTATAATTTAATAATTTCTTTGTAAAATGTTCTATGACTCTTTCTTAATTTTCCAATTAATGGAATTTGAGAAAATTATAAAATCATAACCAAAAAGAAGATGACAACCATATAAATGATTAAAAGAGTTTAATAAGTGTTTTCATTTGAGACTCTATCATTAAAACAGAAATCATATGCCTTTTGTGGTAATTATCCAATACCCTAAAGATTGGCAACTGATGCAAATGTTAAAGAGGAATTATATATGTAGATATCACTTGTCTCATTTTATTTTAATTTATAGAATTAACCAAGAGTAAATTAAATAGTCTATTAAAGTGTTGGTTTAATTAACACTTTGTCTTCTATATCATAGAAATAATCTAAGCCTACTTCCACCTTATTGATTTCAATAATTTAATTACTTTAAATATCTATCAGTTCTTACAATTCAGAAAAGATTTACTTCTCATAAAATTACTTCAAAATATCGATATTATTTAATTGTAACAAATCTGATAATTCCAAACGATATAAACTATGAGTAATTTGAGAATATGATTTTTAAGTGGCTAACATTAATTCAAGTAAATTATAACATCCACTTAAATCATATTGATTTTATACAGCAACAGAAATAAGAATGATATAACTTATTATGAAAATAAATGTTGTAATCAACAAATATTTTTAAATTTTATATGAGTTTGGATTTCTCATTTCAGAAGATTTTTATTAAACAACTTTGAATTGAGAATCAAAGAGTTTTAAACTTTCAGAATATTTTACTTAAAATTCTTCAAAGTTTTATTATTGAGAACCTTTACTTTCTATAGGTATTTTAGATTCGTTATCATTATAAAAATCTTGCTGCCTTTTTTTCTGATTTATTCTACTCAAAGCTTTAAGGGCAATCTCTTTTTCAGCGAACTTTAAATTAGAAAAGGATCCCTTAAATTAGATCTCTTCTCTACTATGTTCTGATTTAATTGAAATTTAACTCTTCTTTTTTTGAGCTCCTTAAATTTTTGTATCATTTTCTAATAAAGGTTTACTCTACCTTGATCTACCACTTAATAACAAATGTTCTAACTTACCATCCTATCTAGGACTATATATTTAATCAGTTTGTAAAATCTAATTATTTTCTACAAAATAAACATCATCATAATAATGTGATGGATGAGATGGAAAATTATAATTGATTATATCTCCTTCATGTACACTTCTTTATTCACTTATATTCCCTTACATACTTATAGAATCTTCTCCTTCTGATCTTTATTCTAATAACTATTTTTTAGATTGATAATTTTGATATGTCTATTTGATTGTCTCTCTTAATTATCTTTTGTACCCTTTTTCTGTATTAAGCAATTATTAATCATTCACAATTAATTCTATTACAAACATCTATTGCTTATGATCAGTATCATTTTTCTTATATCGATATTCCTCATAAAATACAGAGTAAACAATTGGAATTGGATTGAAATCTTATGGTGTAAATTTCTCGATATATTTTGAGTATCTATCCTAGTATATTTTTTCAGCCCTTGTTTTTAGTTATTCACTATCTTCCTCACTACTTATGGTTTATTTCTCTGGTATTGATGATTTAGATGAAGGTCTCCCTTAACTCTTCTAATTTTCTGATTATCTAGTCTATCCAAATAATAAGGCTTGATGCCTCTTCAAGTGTTCATCATAAAAGAATACACATAACTTCTCATCAAAAATAGTAACAATCTAAGTCAAACTTTATTAATCACTATCCTGATAATCACTTCTTTATCCTCCTCTATATGCGCTTCCAGATGAAAAATTGTTTGACTATACTTTCAGATCATCAACAATCTTCATAATCAATTTGTCATACTATTAAACAAACATATTTAAATCTTCAGGAACAAATAAATAAGTTTCTTTATTTTAAACAACTTAATTTCCATTTTCTAAATCAATTAGATTAGCATATCTATTTTTTGGAGGAGTTTATCCATTCATTAAAAATTCTATTCCTGTAGATTCTATTTCCCTTGAAATAAATGGTAAAATCATCCAAATCAACACTTTATTATAAAACTCATCGATCTACAATAGTGTATTTGACCATTTCTAATCAAAAACATCGTAACTAATTATATATAATGTAATATACCTTTCAGATTCAATTGAAGAATTATCTGATTTTGATTTTTATTCACTTTAATGTATAATTTCATCATTTTCATTATAGGTTCCTCCTTTATTTTTAGTTACCAATCTCTATAACCTTTCAATCATTAGATATAAACCTTTAGTTATACCCATAATATTTCCATTTACATCAAATAAAATATGTTGAGCTCCTTTAAATGCAATATTCTTTAATTTCTTTCCTTCATCTCCTACAAACTTTGGTTATTCTTCTTCCAATGATTTTAAACATCCAATCATTGTAAAATCATCTTCTAATTCTTAACTAAAATTATGTGCCAAATAAACTTAACATCTTATCAATGTTCTATCATACAATTTTGCAAATGTTTAAAAATACTTGCCAATTCTTGCTGTAACACCTCTCCTTATATAATTTTACATTATTTCATCATGAATAGGTTCAAGCCACATTGGCATCAAAGTATTTATATTGCCTTTTGTGAAATCTATAAAAGAATTAATTGGATTAGGAAATTTTCCAAATCCAAAAAATTTTGGAATTAAAGGAGATATTACTTTATTTAAGACTTTTCCAATATTAGGACCAAATGCTATACATACTTTTACAGATATTGCTTCTCCTTTAAAAAAGTTTATATTTGTAATTTCAAATGAATTCATACTCTTCTCAAATTACAAAATTTCTCTCCTTTCTAATTATATTAAAAATTCTTTACCTTTCTCCATTTCAAAATACTTTCTCACATTATTAAATAATAATAGGTTAATTAAAGCATTTACTTTTAAAAATTAAACATTATAAGTTCTACCATTTTGATAAAATATTTGATAATAAATGTTAAATTAATACATAATATCATCTCTTAATTTCTATAGTTTTTTAATTTATTCTTCAATTTAAAGATAATCTGAAAATTTACCCTCTTTAAATGATTTCCAGAATTAAGATTTAAATTAACTAATTTCTGTTAATAATGGTATCATATTTTGTTTAACTTATTCCATTTAATATAAATTTTAGACTATGCTTCTTTCACTTTTACTCACCTATAACTTAACATTTGAAACTCTAGTCTCTTTATTAATATTGTAATCTTCATCTTTTTACATTTAAGCTTAAAGTATGAATTGTAATAATAAACACATTTATATGAAATAAAATGAATAATCTCGTTTTTTTTAAAAAAAGATTTTTAATTCTTGATAAGTTTTTGGAGCATTATGTTTGTATTTATTAATAAATGTTAAGAATTTAAGACTGAATATTTCATATATTCTTAAATCTTGATAATTTAATTTATGCTTCTCAATACTCCCTTTAAACAAACAAGATATTAAAAGCACAGTTTCATCAAATAATAATATTTTAGATGATCCTATTTTCCTGCATTAACATTTAGTTGAATTACATCTATTAATATGAAGACTGAATTTTTAAATTAATTCAATCTCCTTGGTTTTATTTTTCTAAGCCAATTAACTCAGCTCATAGAAATCTTCAATATATAATAACTCATAATATTGATTATTTGTGTTATTTATTGAAAGGTAAGCATTTGCTCTTTTGCTATCAAAAAGAATTTAAAACAAATATTATACAACTGGCTGCATAATTAACATTATAGTTGCCAAACTGTAAGGACTGGCTTTACTCTCAGCCTTAATTGAAGAGAATAGAAATACTACAGAATGACTCATCAGAGCTCTATTAAATATATAACCTTATTAAGAAAATCTAAAATTATTAATATTAATAACTTACCCAAAAGGCAATTAAAAATATGCTTCATAAATTTACATTAGTAATATTAATCCATGTAATGCCCTACTTACTATTTGTGTTATTTCATCATTTTTCAAATATAAGATAGCCATAGGAATTACTAATGTCTATGCAATTATATTATTATATGAAAAATGTTTTCTTAAATGTTGTTCATTGAATTCGAAGTTAACAAAATAAACATTCGAAATAGTCAGACTCATTATCGTAATAATTAGAACGATCATAGCTATAATTACAAGACTGGTATCTGATTAGATAAAATTCCATCCAATATAATATAATTGAGGCAAATACAGAAACCAAGTAAAATATAGAAAATAAAAGTTAATTATCATAGTTGAAATCTGAAAATATTATAATATTCATACTTGTAAAATGCTTTTAGATATATTACCTACTTTCCTGTTCACATTCTTAATTCGTCTATAGATTACAATAAGGTATGGAATGACATTTATTAAAATTATAATCACTCCAATAAGTATGTTGATTTCATATGTCTCAATAAATATTGGAGTTATCAAACTAATTCTTGATAAAGCATTAATTAAACGATAAATGTATTCATGATTTTCGCTTATTAGAAAATAGGTTAACTACAAATAGTAGACTGTAATTTAAAATGTTGTGAAGTAAGAATTATTTAAAGATGGTGACAGATTGGTTTAAATGATCAAACTTATGAATTCTCCTAAAAAATTCCATTTCATATTTTAAATCAATTTTTTTATTACAGAAATTATCAAAATTAAGATAAATATATTTATCCTAATATTCAAAATCATGTATATTAATTATTAAATACTATAAAATTAATAATAAAACTCCTTAAGGTCATCTAAATTTATGAAAACTTAAGACTCTTTATAAAAATTTACAAAAATATATTTTTAAAATTATATATAAATTTTACTATTTTTAGAAACATTCTTATATATTTTAGGAATTTTTGAATAAAATTATATCAAAAATATTTCTAATATTTTAAATATATACTTTAAAATATAATAAGTAAAGTAAATTTAAAGATTTTACCAAGTTTGCATTTCATTTTTTAATTTATTCTATTAAAAACATTCCAATTTTTAATAAAAAAATAGAATAATGATCAAGAATTCATAACAAATTTGTTATTCACTTACAAATTGAAAATTATATTAGTTTTCATAAATTTATGGATAGCTGATGTGTAGAAATTTTCAAATTTATAGAGCATTAATTACTTAAATTGGAAATCTAACCATAAATTAATGAAGAATTTATTTATAATTGGATGTCTATTGTAGCTCATCAATTCTGTTTCAATAGGAGTTGAAGGTGGGTCAGTTAAATGTTTCTTTTTTGATGGATATGATGGATAAATAGTGAAAGTGCCATATGTTGTAACAGGAATAAATGAAGAAAATGTTTTTGTGGAAGTATATATAAATATGTATTAGTTATTTGAAACAATTTTAGAAGACAATCTTGAATATAACAAAACTTTAGAATCTTAAGAAGGGAAAAGAGAAGGATAATTAAAACATATTGTTCAAGGAAAAAAAGAAATTTATTTATGCTTTTAATCTAATGATAGTTACTATAAAATATTTAGCTTTGATGTTGATGTTAGTGGTGTAGATAAAAACTTTGCTGATAAAAGTATTATTGATATTTGTATAAAATATAGATTAAATGGATGAGACTGAAGGATCATTAAAATAAGTATTATCGAAGATGCATAAAGTTTATAGAAATCAACACTTTCAAATTGATAGAGAGAATTATCATGAGAAATGTATGTATTTCAATAAATATATTTATAGTGATGGAAAGTACAGAAAATCAAGTAAAATGGTGTGCTTTATGTAAAATAGTAGTATTGATGAGCGTGTGTTTAATATAAATTTATATGTTAACTAATTTCTTTAAGGATAAGAGCTTTGGACCTAGTGTTTGAGTATAACATATAAACAAATAGCTTATAGATATATAAATACATATAATATAATATTATATTTTGATGTAAAGTTATCAATAAATAAATTCAAATCATCTAGAAAATAATTAATTGGTATACTTTATATCGATAATTTGTGTTTGATATTAAAATAGAATAAAATTAAATATATTTCTAATCTCAAAAATAGATTTATTTAATCTCTAATAAAATAAGACTATTTACAAATTACTTGAGTATTTATCATAATTATATAATGCTATAATCCATTTTTAGTTAATTTTTAATGCCTTTTTAGTCAACTATGAAATTTAGTATCATATAATACTCTCCAATTTCTATTTACTTATATTAACTTAAGAATTAGATATTGAATATAAATAAGTATTGAGTTGCTCAAATCATATTCCACACTAATGAATGCAAAGTCATAACATATTTATATTGATACATTTTATGAATAATCTAATATATCATAAAATATAAATAATTATACTTTTTGAAATGAAAACTAAGATTTTAATTGTATTAAATATTTGAGTTGTTTCATCACTCAACAACAAAAATAAAAAAAATTATTCTAAAACAAAGAACCAAATTTTAGGAGGTAATTTATTGTTCTATCAATAATTAGTTAATTAAGATTGAATTTATAGAAATTTAAACTGATATAGTAGATAATTATAATAGATCAAAAATAATTGTGCCCTCTTTATTCATTTTATATCTTAGATTAATTTGTATAAATGAAAGTTAGGTTTTATCATTGTTTTTTTCTATTTAAATATATATATAAATATATTATTGGTGTATTAATTAATTTGAATTTGAAGTTGAATAAATATGAGCAAAAGTAAAATTATTATGTAAATAAGAAAAGAGAGTTTCTTGGTTTTTTGAAAGTCAGGAGGAACCCAAAGAAGAATAAAATCAATCTTCTTAATAAATAAACAACTTCGAAGAACAAAAGTAAGATTAAAGAATTTCATCTTAACAAATCATTCAACCAATGTAGGTAGTCCCTTAAGCTCCATAAACAATACAGTTTTCTTAAATTGATTTGGAAAGTAATAGAACTAGAAAAGTCTCATTTATACCATTTATAAATAATAGAGTTGCTGAATCAACTCCTCCAAAATTAAGTACAATTTTTGAAGAACAACCAAGTTCAAAAAAGCAAGAACCACAATAAAATAAGATTCCTGTAACTTAATAAATTTAATTACAACAATCCATACAAAAATAGCCACCGATTTAAACTTAACTAATTCAAACACCATAATAATAACTATATCGAACACCAAAGGCAATTCACATAGAAGAAAATAGTGGAAAACAATCATATAGAAAAAATGTGAAACCAATTGAAGTTGATATAGTAAAGGAGCTATAATAGTTAAATTCATTGGCTGAAATGAATGATACTACATTAAAAAGAGTGATAACAAGAGAAGAATAAGAAATTTTAGTGATTTAAGATCTTTTGTCTTAAAAGATAAGTAAGCTTCAATAGAAATTAATTTAATTAAATGAGATTGAATAAAAACAACTTGATTAAAAGACGAATAATAATAGTAAATTGAATTAAATGCAAGATAGAGAAAATCTATTTGAAAATTAATTAGATGAACCAAAACCGTTGGAAAAAAAAGAATCTTCTTAGTAAATAAGATCTACATTGATCTAATGTCTTGGATATAAAGTAACTCATATCTATTATGATAAAAAACAATATTAAATAACATTTACTTATAAATAAGCTAATGTTCAATATTCATTTTAAAATTAAAAATAGATTGACAGCAATTTATAAATTTAGGATATATTTAATGAGTTTTATAGAGAATTATAAGAGAATAGAATAGTATTATCTGGTTTGAAGGTTGATTACAAATAAAAAACAGAAATAAACAAAGGAGAAATACTTTAATTATCATTAAAAAATTAGTTTTAAAATTCTAATAAGATGGCTAATGAGATCATCTTTTCAGCAATTCATTAGATGTCAATATTGTTATTAAAAGTGGATGAATTAGAATAATAATTACTTTATAGTAATTAGATTTGGGGAACTTTATGGAAATTAGATTCAGAAAAGGGTTCAATTTATATTTTATTCAGTCATAGATGTAGAATAGATGATAAAAATTTATTTTCTAACTCAAAAAAGAAAGTAATAAGATTTGAAATAAATTTAAGAACTTTCTAAATTCAATATTAATTTTACAAATATTTTGATGAAATAATATCACCATTTGTATAAAAAGAATCTAAGAGAAAAAAAAGTACTTAAGAAATCTCATATAGTGAAAGAGCAGAAGGTTTAGTGAGTGATGAATTTACAGAGGCAATTTAAGATTATTTGACAAGAAAACCTAATTTATAATAACTTATAGAGTGGTTGAATATTATATAACTCAATTGAAATTACAAGTGTCTTCATTAAATAAAAATTATTATTAATGCTCAACGCTTCTGAATAGGCTGCCACTTCCAATTTAAATGACAAATTAGAGGATCTTAAGAAAATAATGAAGCAATACTCAAAGTATACAACTGATTCATAAAATGAATTTGAGACGCATTTTAAGAAATATGGACCATTTAATAAATAATATTCTTAATAGATTTCATTATCAGTAAATGACCCAATTAGCTTAGGTATATTACTAAATTTATTTTAAGGACATAATTTGATAGAATTCATATCACTTTTTGAATTGATCTCAAAAACTACACTTTCTTAATTTTCAGAATTTTAGTAATTCTTTTCTCAAAGTATCGAATAATATAATGAGAAGATGAATATTTTCACAAAAATAATAACAGATGGCAATTTCTAATAGTCATAATAACTTGCACAACATAGATAAAATTGTAAAAAAGCCAAAGATAAATATGATAAATTATGTAAAGAAATAGAAATGACTATAAATTCAAATAAGAAAAATTCAGAGGATGCTTTAACTGGATATGATCTCAATTTATCACAGAAAAATGATTAAAAATTAAAGGAATTAGTTAAATAAGTTGAGCCTGCAGAATAGTAATACAAAGATGCATTTGATATTTTAATAATCAAAACAAAAGAATTCAATTAAGCTATCGATGATTCAAGATAGTAATTGATTTAAGCTCATTAATTAACCTATTAAAGGTTTGTAGAAATCACAATGAAACTTGATTAACATAAATTATCATCAAATTGTTGGATCAAAGGTTAGATGGATGAAAAACAAGAAAAAATCATAACTATGCCAAATTATGAATAAGAGATGGAGGATCGAATAATAACATCTAAATATGAATAAGATAATTAATTTAGATATATTAATATTATGAATAAAGTCATTGAAAAAAAACCTATTACAGATTAAGAATATTTGATATTTCCAGATGTTTTACATAAACATATTGATGCTTAATTATCTTTCATAAATGATAGAATTAAAAATTAAAAGACTCTACCAAGTTACTTATTAGAAATGTCAAATCAAATGGATACAGTGTCAAAAAATCTATAAAAATCAATAAAATCGACATTATAATTCATTTAAGTAATTAATGTTATTATTCATATAGGATAAATCAGACAAAGATAAATCAAATTTTATCAAGCCAATACTTTAAGTGTAAGAACAATTAGTTAAGTAAAATGATTAATATTCCAAAAAGTATAACTAATAAGCACAATTCATTTAACTAAAAGCTTAATGTCTTGATTAAATAATAAAAGAACAAAAAAATTAAGAAAAAAGTTTTTTAAATATGTATTAGAAGATGTTAAAAGATTTTTAAGGTCTCAAGTAATAAATTGTAGAAAATGAGTAAAAACCTGCAATAAAAGAAAATTTCCTTTAATTATTAAAGAAATAAATATAAGATAATTGCGTTGCTATAAAATATTCTGTTGACTAAGTAAGAGCAAACGAATTTCAAAGATCAAATTAAATCATTTAAACTTTAGAATAAATATTAGGTCATTATAGTTCATTCATTGATGAAATTATTACTTACACAAAATAATAGGAAGAAACACTTAGTTAAATTTAGGAGAAGATTGTATAAATTGAATATGGAACAATGATTAACACTAAACTTGATTAACCTGATTTGAAATTTTAAAAAATCTTTGAAATGACTGATGAAATCAAATCTAAAATAGAAACTGCTACATTGCTCCAATTATAAGAAGAAAGCGAAAGTGATGATATAAATTTGGAGGAAGGTTCAGTGAAAGTGTCTTAAAAACTTATTGAAAAGTTTAGAATTTTAGAGGGAGATAAATGCATAGCCAGTTATGCATGTGCATTCGATAATAAAATTCTATTACAAGGAAGAATGTATATTTTTTCATCTAAAGTTTGTTTTCACTCATATTTTAATGGAAAAGTATTTAATTTAATTTTAATAAGACTCTCTTTGGAACCACTGCTTTAGGTATTCCATCAATTGACATCTAAAGTATAAGAAGAGTTAAAGCATACATGGTAGATGCAGCACTTGAGTTTAAAACATTAAAAGGAATTGTAATCTTTGCAAGTTTAGCAAACCGAGACAGAACATTGGGAAGCTTGAAATAAGTGAAAGGTTTAGAATAAGGAATTATTGAAGAAAAAATTGAAGGTGAGCCAGAAAGAAATATATAATAAGTTTATGTAGAAGCATAACTATTAGCAAAACCTTAGGAAAAATAATAAGGTATTAGAAGCCCTTCTCCAAAACCCTAAAACACCTCAACAGAAACGATAAATTTGAAAAATACTGAATAATCAAATGATAAGTTATAATAATTTGATTAAAGCCCAAAAATTATAAATATCTAATAACAATAATAATAATAATAATAATAATAATAATAATAATAATAATAATAATAATAATAATAATAATAATAATAATAACAATAACAATAATAATAACAGCAATAATAATAATAATAATAATAATAATAATAATAACAACAACAACAATAATAATAATAATAATAACAACAACAACAACAACAACAATAATAATAATAAATTCCTTAAATTAAAATTAATGAACAAACTCAACAGCCTCAAGAGAAAATTTTTCCTCCTGAATCAACTTCTTAGTAAAAAGAAAATTAATCAATTGATTAATAAGGAAAAACTGAAAATTTATAATAGCAAACTATCAATAGAGGCTGTTAAGAAGAATCTAATCCTGCATTACCCTAAGTTTCTTAATTTGAAGTTGGTTAAACTAATAATTAATCTAATAGTCTATATAATGATATAATGGTTTTAAATAAATCGAATAGATTCATGAATTAACCTACCATTTAAAAATTCTAAATATCATTAAAGTTGACAGTTAAAGAATTTATTGATGCCTTTTTATTTGATAATCCATATGAAAATTGCCTATCATTCCCTCATTTCTATTAAGTTGTGCTATGTTCAGATAAGGAAATTAATTTTTAAAAGTATTAACCTTAACCCTAAATTGGGCAGATATCTAAAAGACCAATAAACTTCATTCATCCAGTTAAAGAAAAACAAATGTTTGCTCCAGATGTAGTTCATTGTTTCGCAGAAGATATTCTATATTATTTTAATCAAGATGAAATTTTGTTAGAAAAAGAAGTAAGATTTGCAAAAATACCTTATGCTGATAGTTTTTGTTGCAGAGTATTTTGGCATATTCAATAAATAGAAGATGGATGTCAAGTAAATTATGGATTTTATATTCATTTTCTTAAATCGACTGTTTTTAAAAGTAAAATTGAAAGTAGTAGTAAAAAAGAAAATACAGAGGTTTGGGAAAAGTGTTTGAAATCAGCATATGAGGAAGGGCAAAATAAAATTATATCTAAAAGAGTTCAAAATGAAAGATAGCAACCAAAAGCTGAGGTTGAAATTAAATAATAAATAGAGACTTAAGTTGAAAACCTTACTCAAAATAGGAAGAAAGATGAAGTATAATAGGTAATTCTTGAGCAGGTTTAATAAGAATCTTAAATCTTACTTGAGAATAATTAAAATCAATAATAAAATAAATAATTGTTAATTGAAAATAAAGTTAAAGAAGTTGTTGTTGAAAGATAGGAAAAATAATATATTAAATAAGACTTAGAAAGGTTGACTTAATTAGCTTATGCAATAATTGGTCTATTAATAATCAATATTTTGCTCACAATCGGAAAATGAAAATGAGTTTATGAATAACAAATATTATAGTATTATTTCATTAATAATTTTTACAATTAAAGATGTCATACAAACCCAGACCAGAAAATAAGTCAAAACAAGATTAATTCACAAAAGAAATCAAACCAAATAATTTACCAAATAATATCCTGAATATCAGCAATAGTTAAGAAATATATTTCAATACTAAAGGTTATTATCAAGATTTGCAATTGAGGATATAGGGTTAAAAAATTTAAGTATTTCATTTTAATCATTTAGTTGGATGGCATTTTAGAGAAAAGCTTAAAGATATTAGATGAGGAATAACAAAAATAATAATATGAAGGAATAATTTGAATTTATATATATAAATATATTGATAAAAATTTTAACTATTCGTTATTATTAATTATATTAAGAATCAAATAAAATTAACCGATCCAAAAATTTAAATCAAACTTCAATTTCTTTATTAATAAAAATATCATTAAGGAACTACTTATTTTGAGTTTCTACAAAGTCTTTCAAAAATTTACTTACTTAAGTAATTAATATTTGTATTTTATAAACATTATTTATAAATAAGACTGACCATAATTACACCTAGCTTACGTAATAGAAGTATTATCAAGTTAGTTTCATAGAATTAATTGAACATGTTATTTTTCAAGATTCAAGGTTATTAAAGACTTAAATATAAATGCTTTTAATTTATAATTTAATTTAGGATTATTTAGAACAATAAAAGAAAGTGGAAAAGCATTAGTTTTATGGGTCATTAATTTTTTGGTTTGAAAATAATAAGAAATTACTCAGATTAAGTATCTAGAAAAACAAAGATGTAAGTTTATCTAATAGATTTGTGTATTTTAATATATTACATAAAAACAATGATTTAATGTATTATAATTATTATTGGGAAAATACAATTGTATCTTATACTTTTCAAAGATGTACAAATAATTAGGTGCACAAAAAGTTCATATAAAAATGACTTTGATCTCTTTTAATCATAGTAGAAATAGAAAATTTATAAGAGTGTTAGCAATAATATCAAATATTATTCACCAATCTACCATTTTCAAATACACACTCTCTTTTAATACCATCCTCAATAATAAAGCCTTTACCATGTTGTTTTCCTAGATTCCACCCTCCAATATACACTTTTCCATTTTCCCATGTGAATTATCCTTATCCATGCTTTTTATCATTTTCATATTCTCCTACATAATGCTTGCCATCAGGCCAAAACATTTCTCCTTTCCCTATTAACTAATTAATAAATAAAGATATACCATTCATTTGATTCTCCTTCCATTGGCCTTTATAATACTTTCCTTATTACCAATAAAATTCTCCATTACCACAAGCCTAATTATTAACAAATTCTCCATCATATCTACTGCCATCTTCAAAAACAATCTTACCTCTCCCATGTTTTTTTCCTTTTACATATTAACCCTATATATCTAATAATACTTAATTAAAAAACTTCATATTTAATTTATTAAGGCCATTCTTCTATTCCATCACCATGTTATAGGTCATCTTTCCATTAACCAGAATATGTGCTTTGATTATTCTGTTTGAAAATTCCGAAACCATTTGCTCGATCATTAGCCCATTCCCCTTCATAAACATCCCCGTTTGGATGGATAATTTAACCTTTTCCATGCAATTAATCATTCTAAAACTAACCTGTATAAACTGTATTATCATTCCAAGTCTATTGTTTAAATTTTCATATACATAAATTCCTTATCCATGCCTCATTCCATTCAACCATTCTCCTTCATAATATCCCATACTCTTCATCTAAATTTTCTGTAATTTTGTTTTGATAGATGTATTTTAGACTAACTCTTCATCCTCTGGATTCAAAGGAACGGAATCTTAAATAAATTTACTTAACTTACCAGAGTTGCCAACAACAGTTTGTTTAGATGGGAATTTTTAAGCAGGTTTTAATAAAATTTCTGATTCTGGTTGATTATTTTGATGACAATTTTTACATGCTGACCCCATCTTTATATTATTATTATTATTTTTTGAATATTCATTATAAGTTTTTCATTAATAGTTTTTTACATTAAAAATTTATATTATCACTTAAATTTATGAATTATCATAATAAATAAATCATTATTCTTTTTCTTAACCTTTAAAGTCTGTAACTTTTTTTGTTAAAGCATTTGATAACAAAGAAAGTATACTTATTTCATAATCAATTTGAGTAACTTTTTTATTTTATGTCTATTTTTTTAATTCTTCATTTTATTTTTTTAATTATTAGTTGTGTTCTTAAAATTATTTAATTTTATCTGTTAACAATGAAATTTATTAAGACTATTAAAGTTAAGATTCAAATTTGCTTTTCTAATTCTTACTTTCTTCTTCCATTTACATTTCATTAATTTTAGCCTGTAACTCTTTTATTTTTTCTTCTAATTTATGATTTTCTTTGATGTAGTAATCTCTTTCAAAATTTTCATTTTTTGCATTCATTGATAATTTCATTTCTTAAGACAATTATTAATTAACGTTACTAGTTATTTTAGGCATATCTTCTTCAGCTTAGTGTAAAGTTTCAAGTAATATTTAAAGCTCTCTAATTTTTTATCCATATTCAGCTTCCATAGTTTTTATCTACTCTTATGATCTTTCAAATCTAGCTTATTTTTATTATAATTCTAATTCTAAATTCAATTTTGATTCTTTCAATTGTGATTATTATAATAATAATTCTTTAATATTCTATTTTAATGTAACTATTTCTTTATCTTATCTTTCTTTTACTTTTTAGTAAACATCTTTGTCTAATTCTCTTCTTTCTTGTAACTAATTAATTTTATTTAATTATCTTACACTTTCAATTTTTAATTCTAATTTATCATTCTCTTGTAATTTATATTTGTTTTACTAATATTCTTCCTTTAATTATATATATTAGATTTCTTTCCTTTTTAAATCTTCAATCATTAATTCATATTATGCCAATTTGTGTTCCTGTTCCAAACATTTTTGATGAATTTTTTCACTTTCCTTATACTCAAGTTAAAAGTCCATCTTTTCTTCCAAACCTTAAATTATTTATAAAAATTGCTTACATTTTTCTAAATGACATTTAGATTCTGTGAGTGCCCTGATTTCCATATCTTTATTTTCTAATTAGACTAGAGCATCATCCAGTGCACTTTTTAATACTTTTTATTTCTCATCAGAATCATTTAGTTATTATTTAAGTTCTGTATTTTAGGATTCAATTTCATCCATTTTTTATACTAGACTTTGAATATAGTTTTCCTCTTGCCATTCATTTGTTTAATTTTCCGACTTTTATTTTAATTTATTCATTATACTTCATCTAGATGATTTTTAAGAAAATGCATTAAAATTTCTTAAACTTTCTCTTCTAACATTAAAATAGGCTCAATAAATTTTCCTCTTATATTTGAAGAAAGTATAACTTTCATTATCAATTCAAATAATGCCAAAATTTATTGCTTATTTTATTTTACAGTGATCTCAAAAACATCAATTTCTATATAATCAGGTGGCTTGCATTGAATATTTGTTCGATATTATTAGACTTTTTAAAGCATATCAATCAAATGACCTTGAATCTACTTAACATCAATATCAATCTTTAAATTTTTAGCACCCGCCAAAGAAAAGAATGTAGGATCAACTAAATTCAACAATTAACTAAATGTGTATCCTTTAATTTAAAAAATGCTTCTTTACCATCAGCCAAACTCTCAAATGACTAAATATTCAATTACTAATATTTATTAAGCCACTGAACAATAGCATTCTCTAAACTCATGTTTTAATTATAGGTTATTTTATATTATTCTCCAAAAAATTCTAACACTATTCTTCCTAACAAATTTCATAAAATGATAGCTTATATAAATTCAATATGAAGATTATCATAGTTGTTAAAAAATAGATTTCCAATATTTTTGGGTTTAATTTCTCAAGGCTTTATTAAATAAACTATTAATATGCTATTTTCTTCAAAATTTGAATATTACACTTATTATTAATTAAAGTTTGATAATTTAGTTAACTAAGAAATAAATCTTAATTATTAGTCTGCTAAGTTTAAATTTTAATTGCATAACTCTGCAAATTTTAAATATTAATTGCATAAAATAGCAAAATTGCCCAAACGTATAAAATGTGAAATATACAAATATATATATATTAGATAGTAGCTGATTCAGTTGAAATACATTTGAAAAGAATCTTAGTCAATATAATTACTTAAGAGGTGAATATGCATCAATATTACAAAAAAAACTGAAGATATGCATAAAACATTATAATTGAATTTATGTACCATCTAATCATTACTAAGGCAATCTTGATGATGAATTTAAAAGAGGATTAGGTTTCCAATTAGCTGACAATTCCAAAATATAAATAATCATTTATGAAAGACTTGGTGATAATTATAATTAATTATAAGTTGTAAATCGAAATTAAGAGTAAAATTATAATTTAAGGATTTAATTGCAAAAGTAGTGGAAAACTATGATAAAACAATTAAAATAGTGATCATTCATAAAATCATAATTTGTTAATGAACTTTGAAATAAAAATTCAAGAAGTAGAAAAAGATTAAAGAAAAAATACAGAGAAAATTATAATTTAAGATTAATTTGGTAAATTAACTAATTATAAATTTAAGATTATTTATTTATTTTTAATAGATTTAAACTAATTATTATTTATAAATTATAGATATTAGATGGATAGTAATAAGTCTAAATGTAAGAAGTGTGGTTGTTCAGGATTTTCATGGAACCCTTGTAGTGCTGGATAGAAACTTATGTCAGGAGGTTAGGTAACTGTTTACGAATAGTATTATTTTTTTATTATTAAAGCCCTGTTGTAGTAACTATAAAAGGCTAACCAACGATGGATAATAAAACTGATTAGGCTGCTTATAGAAATTGTTTGTGTGGGCATCATTATAATTATCATAGCTGATATATATAACATAAAATAAATATAAAACATTCCAAATTCTATTATATAAAATCATTGATTTTAGTAAAAATTTATTTATAAACTATATTATTCTTTTATAATATATGCTTCTGAGTATTTAAACATCATAAACTATCAATTTATTAAACATTACTATTCTCTAAATCTAATTTTCATTTATTTAAAAAAAATTATAATTAATAGAATGTTTAAATATTTATATAATGCATTGATAACAGTTATTTATAATTTTACGTATTGTTTTAATATAGGATTGTGGAGCAAATGAATTGGTTTTTTCTTTATGTTTAAATTCCTTATTGTATTATGTTGTTGTTGAGAAACAAAATTTGAATTTATATAAATATATTTAATTAGGTATGATAATAATTTATACTCATCTTAATAACCTTATTTTTTTATTATTTGCTATTATATAATACAAAAGAATTGTATAAATTTAATTAATGAGTATGTCACTATCAAAATTTCCATCATTAGAAATTATAAAAGTAGCTGGATCTGGTACGTTTGGTAATCATTGAAAATATTTGCAGGATATGTCTTTGAAGCATATGATCATAATACAAAACAAAAAGTTGCTCTCAAAAGAATTGAGAAGGTTGGAAATCTTTTAAGTAGAGAATATGAAATTCTCTTTGAAGTTAAGGAATGTGATCATATTGTTAAAATCCTTGTAAAATATGTTAGTATATATAGGATTTCTTTTATTCCAGAACCGATGCAGGGAAATTAATTCAAAATATTGTGTTTGAATATATGGAGGATAATCTTGAAAATAGAATACAAACATATGTTAAATAAGGTAAATTCTTCTCAGAACTGACTCTAAAGTCATATATCTATCAGATTTTAAAAGGATTATAGTTTATTCATAAAAAAGGAATAGCTCATAGAGATTTAAAACCGTAAAAATGAATGATTAATTATTTTTAGAGAAAATATCCTAATAAATGACAAGGAAGTAGTTAAATTGTGTGATTTTGGAAGTTCTAAAATGATAAACTCTCATGGTTAAAATACCCCATACGTAGTGTCTCGATATTATCGTGCTCCTGAATTAATTTTATGTGTAACAAAATATGATGTGTCTATTGATATTTGGGCTTTGGGTTGCATAATGGGGGAATTAGTTGTAAAAGAAGCTCTATTTAAAGGAAAAAGCGAAGGAGATTAATTATTTGCTATTTTCAAAGTGATGGGTAATTTTAATTAAAGTGAAATGGACTATTTTTCAAGTAAAGTGCCATTTGATCATAAAATATTATTCAAAGAATTTTAGAAGTATAAAAAATAGAATTTGAAAGAGAAATTCAGTTTAGTAAAGGACCTAGACAATTTTTTAGATTTACTTAAGTATATGAATATCTAAATTATTAAGTTCAATGCTGCAATATAATCCAGAGAGAAGAATTAGTGCAAGTGATGCTTTGAAGCATTCATATTTTAAGGATATAATGGATTAATGAATATATTTACAATAAATATTTACTATATATATTTAATGCGAATCATTTATCTTATGCCTCTCTACTTCCCACGATTTTTTCTTCTCCCATTGCTGAAAGAACTGAAATCAACAAATCCCTAAGATATATATGGAATTAAATACTTTCCAGCCTCAAACTACTCTCTGATTTCTTTAACCAAATTGTAGTCATCTTCGGTTTCTGGTAATTTAAGATCTTCTTTAGTTGATCCATCTTCATTCATAAGAATGGTGAATCCATCGCCTTAGATGTCCATCAAGGTATATTCCTTTTTAGTGACAAAAGGAACATCAATATTATGTGATGTAGGGGCTGAATCTTCATAGGTTTTATTGGTAAAAATATCTTTTCCTACAATAGAAGCCTAATGTATTTAACTAACAAATTACTTTAGCATGACCATGCTTTCCTGCTTTTGATGAGGACACATCAGTAATCTTGCATGGATGTCCCTTAAGCATCACATAGCCTCCTTTTTTTAATGAACCTGCACTTTCTGTATAGGTGTGGGATGATCCTGCATTTCCTTACTCAAATTGATTTTCGTCGTCAGACATTTAATTATATTTAAATTTATTTTAAATTTGGGGATATGTGAAATATTATAAATCTCATTTTATCAGAAAATAAATTCTTTATAAGTATTTATAAATAGTAATTTTATTTTCCAAAATTTAACTATAAAAAATTATCATTATTATCTACGCAAAATTATTTTAGTCATCATAAGTTCTTTCCAACTATCAATTTCCAGATTCTCAATAATTTACATTTCACTATGATGTCTTTATTCCTTATAGCAAGTGTATGGATATTTCCAATCACAATTATTTGTCATTTATATATCTAATTAGGCTCTAAGTTAGCATAATATTTATACTAATATTCTGTTATTGCTATTTGATCTTATTGAATATAATTAGAACTCTTTTGATTAATTAAATCTATCCACTAATTACGTTTGTTGTGTTATAATAGAGAACGATAAGAAATTTATTACGATTATTGATTTAAAACAGATTATTATTACTTTACCAACTCAGATTATTATTCAGTATTTCTTATAGTAAAGTCAGCTGGTGTATGTAAAGATGTACTAGGAGTCATTTTGATATGCTTTTTCATTAATTTTTTTGGTGATTTATTAGTAAGACCATTTAATACATTCTTTAAAGAATCAAATTATGGAATCATTACTGAGGTACTTTCACAAGATGATTTTAATTTTAGATTGTTTATTAGATTTTTGACATCTTTTTTTTATTTTGGACAATAAAATTGCTTTTGTTAAGTATCATATCTATCACATATCTAATTTATTGTTTATTTATTGAATGAAGAGGTTCTCTTCTTTTCAGCTCCTTTATTCATTAAGTTAACAATATTATTTTTAATATAAATCTCACTTTAACTAAAAAAGATTAATAAATACTATTAATCTATTATAGATTCAAAATTATTAGTAGATACAAATATTTATCATATTATGTTCCATGCATTCCTACCTTACTTATTTAAAATGTTAGAGGAGGCTCCAGAAAACATGAGCAGGTCAGCTATCTCAAAATGAGAATATGCTATCGCCAAATGCAAGGGGGTATTTCCATCATCCTTTTTTAGTAAAAAAATACATTCTATATATTAATATCTGCTCCTCTCTTTATTAGTTCTTTGACAATCTCCTTATTTCCACTCTGTGTAGCTAAAGTTAAGAATGTTTCATTATTTTAGAATCTATAATCAGTATACATTTCTGGCAATTATATAAAATTCTCCATAAACTATACATTCTAACTATTTTATTTACCTCCTAAAAATTGTTATCATCGATTGCAAATTTAACTTAATATTTTTAATCATATTTCTATCTTTTTGTTTATTCTTCTGCATGACTTCTCATTCTCAGTGCATGTTATTGCATACTTTATATCTAAAAATGTTATATATTAATATATATACTTTTTATTCAAAAATCTTATTGATTAAATTTTCTGATTTTGTCTGGTGATGTTTGAGTTTTTTTTCATTTTATGTTTCTTGGAACTATTAAATTTTTGGTTAAAGTTTTTAATTTTCTACATCTATAATCTTTTATGAACTAATTTCTGATCTACTATTTGATGATTTTATTGATGATGTTTCACTTAAGTCTGCATTTGATTTACTTTTTTAAATTGTTTTTGATCCTGAAACATTAACTGATTGTTAAGATTAATTAGTTGGTTTAGTTAAATATTAGGTTGTAGATTGTGATATAATATTATTATTATTATTTTGAGTTTATTAATTAGTCAATTAATTAGTATATTACATTGTTTATTTTGAGTTGCTTTGATCTGGAGAATTGCTAGTTTATTTTGTTCTTAAATTTGGTTAAGCATTTATAGTTTATGTTTAATTTTTTTTAAATTATTTTTTATCATGCAAATTTTTCTTTATTTTAGCAATTTATCTAATTTATTAATCTGCTTTTATAATTTACTAAGTTACTATTTATTATGGCTATTACTTTTATTATTTTAATTATTGTTGTAGTTATTAAGATGATGATTTTTAACTTTTTGATTATTTTCCTATTTCCTCTAATTTTGGTATTTCTGGTAGATTTTATAAAGTCTCGATTAAATCTTAATGTTCTATATCAATAATCTTTTTATTATCTTAATATCTTCCTATTAATATTCCTTCATATTTAACTTCTAAAGAATATTATATTCTCTATTTTAAAATTGCCTAATGATTGTATTATTCAAGTTAATTAAATGCTTCACTATCATTGTCAGAGTAGAGTGAATCTAATATTTCATTTAAAGGTATGGCTTATTATGGAAATGTTAATAATTAATTTTTAGTTCTTTGATCTAATGTATTTATAATACATTTGATTTCAAGTTGTTATTAAAAATTATTTCTGGCTTTCTTAATTAAAGTCAATTAACCAGTTGAAAGTGCTGATATAAACATAAGCATAAATAAATACATTTCAAATTCTTGAAATCATCCTCAATAAACATGGTCTCATCTTTCTCTTAATCTAAATTATTAAGTGATTTTATAATATTAATCATTTAACTTCCACGTTCTTGTTTTGATCCTGGCCTAAATTTATTTAAAATTAAACTTGAAATTGGTTCTTCTAAAAGTAAATCTAAAGACTGGCTCAAATCTGATTCACTAGAAGAAAATGTTTCAGTTTGATCAAAATTGAAACTTAAACATAACTTTGGTTAGTAAACAATGTATTTTGGGATTTCTATGGTTTATTATAGTGTCGAACCAACCTATTCGAATCCAGGTACTTCAGTAACATAAAATTTTCTAATTATCTTTAGAAAAAGACATACATATTTGTTAACTTAATTAATTGTTGTTAAGAAATAAAATAATCCTCTATTTCTTGTAGATTCATTCCAGTAAAAGTAGTTTTTCTAGGCAATTTATGCAATTTACTTTAATAATAAAGTCTGACATATAAATTAGACTTGAATAAAATAATATATGTATTTTACTTTTGAGAATTCTTAATTAAAATCTAGATTATTGTTTTCTTCAACATTTGGAACAACTGAAACATTTGAGAACTCTTCTTTAATAATTAATTGTGAGACAGATTTAATAATTTATTGTGAGACAGAGTGTCTTAAATTAATTTGTTTTTAAGATTAATGAAGAGATCCAGAATGTGTTAAGAGTCTTCTACTAGAAGAGTTAATTAATTTAGGTGGAGATAATGCTAATGGTACTTCTTCATTAACCTAATCTGATTAAATTATAAATTTTGGTCTCTGAAAAATTTAGATTTCATTTTCTAATTTATCATTAGTTATTGTAATTGTAAATTAATCTTTGTTTAAATTGACTCCTTATGTAAAAGGTTCATTATTCCCTTACTAACCAAATTAACTTTTTTTATATTTAGATAAAAGTGAAAATTTTTAGGGTTACTCAATTTCTTTGCTGTTTTCAGTTGTCGTTAGAATCATTTTAATTTTTCTTTGAAATGCTTTATTAGTAGTATTTAATTTAGCTAATTATGAATTGACAATATTATTTATCTTATGAGGATGTTTCATATTAAATAAGCTTACAAATAATTTTTTCTTATTGGTTACTACCTTTTATTGAAATTACTTAGCCTTATATAAAATAAAATTTCCAGCCTCAAAAGCATCACTTATTTTTTGACGTTCTTCTTCATGTTTAAGTGTAAATTCAGGTGAGATTATGACATTAAAGAGTGATTTTGGCTTGAATATTTATAATAATTTACTTGCTTATTGATAAAAAGTGTAGAAACTTGAGTTTAAACAGCAGTCTTGAATTTAAGTCTAACAGAAAGTTTCTTCATCCTTTATTATCCTTAAGGAAAATCATCTTCACATAAAGAATCATCATCTTTATCTGAATCATATTCCTAACCTTTAGATGAATGCTACTCTAATGGCTCTGTTATTTGTATTATTGGAATCTGAAGTAATGGAGGAATTTCTGGTAATCTGGCACTATGTTAAGAATCAGTTTAAATTGAAGGCAAAATAGTTTTACGAGATTCAATTTTTTTTAATTCTTTTGCTTTTTTTTGGATTATTAAAAATGGATGTTACTCTGATTCTGTGTATGATATTATTTTCTCTTGTATATATCTTTTTTATTGAGGTTAGTTCTTTAAGTCTGATGATAAACTTTTAATATGATTAACTATTGGCTGCTATTTAGAAATATGTTGAGTCTATGTTTTTACTCGTACAGAATTTTAATGTTTTGGTTTACTTACACTTTAAGGAGTTGTAATTCGTTTTGCTAAACTGTTTTATTTCTGCAAATTGGCTGTTTGAGTCCTTGTTGATGATAAATATTCTGATGCCATACTGGGTGTTGAAGTCTGAGGTCCAATATAATTTCCAAATGCTCTATAGAATTGCTACTTAAATAAATTGAATTTCAAACCTTAGTGAAAAAGGCTTGGTCAATATAATTTTAATTCATTTTTTATAATTAACTAGAAATAGAAATATTCATATAGAAATTGCCAGTTAACCAATATTGTTGATAAATAATTAAGTAGAAATCATTATAATCAATAGAATTGTACCAATAAAAGATAGAATTACTACATTATTTTTCAAATTTTAATTTAAAAATATGATTATTGTATGTCTTATTCTAATGTTACTTTACAATATTACAGTTTAAATATTGTTATTATAGTATTAGTAATTGAAATAATAATTAGAATAAGATCAATTGAATTAACCTATTTTAATATTTATTTTTGTTATGATATAAGAGAAGAATGGAATAAATATGAAAACAGATTTCTATACATATCAGATTGAACATAATTTCTTTAATTAATTCTATGTTCAGCTGAGAAATTTATTGCCAGATTAAATTTGATGCATGCAAAATAAATGTGGTAATTTTAGGTTGTGTATTCCAAAATGAAATAGGAATCATCACTTAATGCCAGTTAATTTTCTCACCAAGCAGGATTGAAAGGTGACTCTTCAAGCACATAATTCATCATTGTTACTCCCGGGTTACCCATCATTCTAGATATCTCCATTTCATGATTAAGAAGCATAACATCCATTGGTGCTGTATCATAAAAGGGCTTAGTTAATTGAACAAACAATGTGTATTCTTATAGTTCTGATGCATAATCATTTGATAAAAATGATAATTCTTCGTTCTACTCTAGTCTTAATAAAGGCCACTCATACCAATTTTACTCTTGCCTCTTAATTATGTTTAAGCTTATGAACTGAGTATTGTTAAAATCAGAATCAAGATGACCATCTTCATGGTAATTTAATTAATAACTAATGTAAATCCGTTTTTTTTTTAGATAAATTATATCCATAAATCAAAATGGTTAACTACTACATATGGTAATATATTCACACTAAATAAATATCTATATTATTTCAAATGAAAAGTATGATAAAAAATTCATTATAAAATCAATAAATGGATTATAAGAAAAAATTACAATTAAATAAATAAGTGAAACTCTTTTGATTCATTAGCATTTATTCCTTTTAATAAATTGTTTTCCTATTTACTAATGAATATGTAATAATATTTTTTAGATCTAAAAATAATGATTTATTTAGAATATTTTCTTTATTAACGCTAATTATATTTAAGATTATTTCACTTTTACTAAAAATGATTGTATTTGTACAATGATATTAAATTAGTTAAATATTGTAATTATATTATTATTATAGATGAACTAATTTTGTAAAAGTGTAGGTCCTTTTCAAATAGATATGACCTAATCATTAGGAAAGGGTACATTTGGAGAAGTGTGCTTAGGCAAGGATACAAGAACATAAGAAATAATTGCAGTTAAAATAATCAATCTTAAATGTAATGAGAAGCAATACGATACAATTAGTAGATTGTGCCAGAATGAATGCTAAATTATGTAGCGTTTGCAACATCCCAATTTAGTCAAATTTTATTCATCCTAAAGAACTTAGAATAATATCTATTTCATGATGGAATATTGTGAAGGAGGCACTTTAGATTCATATATTGCAAAGAAATGTCCTCATAAAAATTAGTTGAAATATTTGGCAGAAACAGAGGCCAGGATTATTTTAAGTTAAATAGTTGATGGATATAAAGAAATGTATAAATAGAATATAGTTCATCGTGATTTAAAACCAAGCAATATACTTATGAACAAAGGTATAGCAAAAATTGCAGATTTTGGATTTAGTAAATTATTAAATGATTTCGAAAACTAAATACTTTAGACCTTTGCAGGTACTCCATTGTACATGTCTCCTCAAATTTTCAATGCTGAAACACAAAGACAATATTCTACTAAAACTGATATATGGTCTTTAGGAATTATTTTCTATGAAGTCCTTTATGGATAGACACCTTGGAGGGCTACTTAATTGTAGGAACTCATAATCAAAATTTAGACAGTTCCTATTAAATTTCCAAATATACCTCGAGTTTCTGATTAGATGAAATAAATTATTTCCAAAATGCTAAAGTTAGATGAGAAAGATAGAATGAGTTGGGAAGAATTATTCCAATTATAAATCTAACATGATCAGGAATCATTAATAATTTTAAACAGAAGCATTATATAGATTAATCAGGAACAAGATATTTTGAAAAAAAAGAATCTGGAGAAAAATCTAAATAGAGGGATAATTTAAAATATACAACATGGAAAAGAACAATAAGAAAGGATAGAGAAATATTATTAAAAAATAAATCATGATTCTCATAAAACTAAATCAACTGGAACATCATAATCTTCAATTAGTCCGGCAAGAAAAGAAAAAATATTTTCTCAAAAGTAAAAATCTCCTTCACCAATTAAAACTCTTGCAAATTTTAATTAAAATTTAAATGTTTTAGGAAAAGAATAACAAGAATAGATTATAAATAGTTATATAATAAAAAAAATCTCGGAATGGATTACACATAAAAAGAATAAATCAGAATTTCTCAATAGGCTTTCATAATAATTATTTGAATAATGGTCTGCCTGTATAAATATTGTTATATATTTATAGAAAAATTCCAATTAAATTAGAGTATCTATCTAGGAATATGTTTTTTGTTGACAAAATACTAATTTCTAATTTTAAATAAGTTAATAACAAGATTATAAAAAAAGATTTTAAGCAAGTATATATAATTAACATAATTTCAGTACAACTAAAAGATTTACAGAAAAAGAATGGGCCATATTTTGTACAAGTAAAGAGTATACTGATTCATTAAAAATAATAAAAAAAGATTATGATTTAATAAGAGAATTTTTAATAGAATTAGTTAAAAGAACACAAACAGTACTTTCAGATACAAATATAGAAGAAATGAAATTAATTAAATCAATTGCAAATATTGAATGCATAGATAAAACTTAATTTGATAAAATTTTCTAAATTGGCTTATAGTATTATTGTAAAATTGTCTTGGGTTAATTACCTAAAGAGAAGAATGATAGAAGTTATTTGGAATTTGCTGTTCGCTTAAAAGATTGTTGTAAAATATATGAAATGTTTAAATTTCAAGAAGTGGATTTCTTTAAATATCAAGATAATATAACAAATTCAACAAATGAATAACTATTAGAATAATTGTAAAAATGAATAATAATATATTTTATTTCTAAATCTAAATAATTTTTGTTTATTTTAATGTGTAAAGTTTGTGAATTTTTATTATAATTATTAATAATATAAGTCAATCAAAATAAACAGTATTTGCATAGTTATAAGACTTATTCAACAAGTTATCTTACGATTTAATCTTTGTTCATCATCTATTTATTCGATTGTTGTCTGACTTTTGGATTAGATACTTGAATTCTTTAATAAATATTATTAATACATCTAATGTATTTTATGAAGTTCCTTTTGACTTACAGCCAATCTCATTTCCATCTAATTAGCTTTTGGCTATAAAAAATACCATGATATTATTTTCAACTATTATTTAATAACTAAATTTTAATTAATAGAATACCCAAATAATCTGTTTAAATAATACTCTAATTAAGATTTCCTATCCCTTAAATCTATTATTTCTTTTGGAATTAAAGATTTCTTTTCAGGTAGATGTGGAAGAGGAAAATCAAAACGAAGATTTTTCAGTTATCTATGATAATCTCTTAAATCCTAATAACGCTAATTAAACTTCCATCGCTTTTGTGTAATTGTATCATGTACTTCAATTGTATAAAGAATACAATCATCTATTATAATGTGATCTTCAAATTTAAATATATATTGCTATCTATCCAAATATATATATTTGATTAAATACTTATTTGAGTTTCCAGTCTTTTTTTAAGGTAATGAAAAGATAGAATCACCATGTTTAGCTAAGTATGATTCTTTCAGTTATTAAATCTCTTACCATTTTCTATCTACTTATTATCCAAATTATTTCTAACTTACAATATCTTTGGGGAGCATTTCTTCAATTACATCCAAACATTATAATTCAGAATATGCTAATACTTAATTAAAATATTATTGTAATTCTCCTCTCTTAGATAATTTAAAAACTTACTCGCTTAATAATACTTTCTTCACTTTAATTAGTGTGAAAGAATAATTTTTTTTTTGGGAAATTGAGATTTTGAATTCTAATTTTAAAAATATTAATCCAATCTAATATTTTTTGATGCATTGATTCTAATTCAGAATACCTTTTTCTTGTCTCTTTAGGTAAACCGCCTTCCATATTATACACATTAATTATGTAGTAAACCTTTTTATCAATTATTTCGTGAGATAAGATTTTTACAGAGTATCTTTAAACTGATTGTTTCATTAATTTATTATTAATTCTTTTATCGTCATAATTATGCGATTTCATATATTTCAAAATTTGTATTATTAATGAAAAGTAATTTAATATTATTACCCTTCTATCTTTCATTTAGAAACTCTTACTTCATTATTTAAATATACTTCACAATTCAACATATATTAGAAAACACAGAAATATATAAATTATTTCATTTTTTAATTAATTTAAAAAATTATATTGATATCAGAAAATTTATTCTTTCCTGACTGATGTCTAGACTCAATGTTTCAAACTTGAGAATATAATTTCTAATTACTATATAATTTTAAAAACAATTATTAATAGTTAAAAATGACAATTATTAGACTAAAGTTAAAATAAATAAGGTTTATACAGAGATCTCATTTACTTCTTACACAATTTTAAAATCTATAGATCAAGATCAGAGTATAAAATTGATCATGAAAAATAATGATTACAATTGTCTTATATTATAATAAATGATGACTTACTTATACGAAAGGTTATATTTAAGAAAATATTGTTAATGTATATTAAATAAATAGTTTAAATAAATGATAGAATAAATAAAAAACAACCTAAAGATTTAATACATATATGCTTTAATGTCTAAATATCTTTTCAAAATGAATCCATACTTATTAAATGATATCAATTGACTAGAAAAGTATAATCTCTTATTTAAGTTTTAGAATTAAATTTTATTAATTGTGAATTTATTAAATAACAAATTAAAATATAATAAAAACAATGACTAATATTATTATTATTTATTGATCACCTAAAACCTCCATCTTCTACCTATTAAAGTGGTTGTAATCCTTCTTTGACCTTGTTTAAAACATTTAATTTCCATTTGTCTAAAGGTATGATTTTATTAAATTCAAAACTGTAATTATTGTAAAATATTGTACCATTCATCTGAAAACATTTACACATTATTATTATCAACAGCCTTAATTAGATTAACAATAAATTTATATTATCTGGCTGAAGCAAAACTAGGATCTTTATCTAAATATCTCTCAAGAGCGATTCCACATCCTACAGAATCCTATTATAATTGAATTTTAAATATTTTACATTATTGCATAAATAAAGTAAACATGATTTAAAATATAGTTCTTTAGCACTTGGAGCTGTTAATTTATTCTCCATGTATTTATCACCAATATCTTCGAAAATCTAAATAATAAATACTCATTCAAAACCTTAATGGCAGCAATTAAATCACCTGAAGCATTCAAGGTTGATAATTCTGCAACTTTTAATCTCATTTAGTTATATTCAGATGTTCTTTTACCATCGGCTTAAAATAAATCAGCTGCCTCTTAATAAGCTTTAACTGCTAGATGGAATTCAAACTCTGATTCATAAATTTAAGCAATTTCCTTCTTATATCTTGAAGCATTATCTAATCTATTCTCATTAGCATAATGTTCTATTGCTTTCTCATACAATTATATTGATTCTACACTTAAAACTATATTAGTATACCTGCTTTATTAACATTACTTATTGCTTTGGCTGCTTCAACATAAAAATCTCCAGTTTCTCCAGATTTTAGTGTTTAATCACAAGTTATACAACGTTAATATGCTTCACATGCTTTTTCCCATTTTTTGCCTAATTTATATTGTGTTGCTGCAGACTTATACAATTCAAGAGCCTTTTCTGCTCTTTCTCCTTTTGATCCAAAAATATTCCCAAAAGTTGAACCTTTATTTACATAAATAACTACCTTTTAGAGATTTATCTCCTTTCATCATAAATTCATCTCCTTTTAATACATAATTAGAATCCATATTTATTTAAAACAATTAATAATGGTGATATTAATGATAATGTTAACATGATAACCATACTAAATTAAAATTTAAACGGACCATTCCTACTCAAATCTGATACTACATTTAATATTAATGATATAACAAGTTTTACAATAAAAAATGATTATAACTTAAAAATAATATAGTGTACATTAGAATAATACTCAATTATATTTTATATCATATTATTAATTCTTATATCATTAACTCTTACGAAATTAATCAATACTTTATATTTAATTTACATTTTAGAACTAATCATACTACTCAATGTTGTCTTTTAATTATAAGAGTTAAAATAATTAGTATTTGTACTAATCTATCACTAATAATAATGGATTTTATTACTTAATTACTAAATTAATACATCAAAACCTTATTATTTTTAACCTTTTTCTAACTTTTCTTTTTCTAACTTTTACCTTTAAAATAACATTCCTTTATGATATTTGGAAAGTCTTTAAATTTACCACAGTTTAAGAACAAATTCTTACTTTAATGATTAATAACAAATAGGGAGTATAGTAAACATCAATAAAATTATTAGATAATGTTGCTCGCCTTTTAAGAAATTATAAAAGTCTACTTCATGTTTGTTGAAACTAACAGTTATAATTCAGTTTGTACACATACTTATGATCCTCTAATGCAAAGTTATTTTTAAGATTGCATACAATTTTAGATACTAAAAGGGATATGACATTGTTTTGGAAATTATTTGATTTTGTTTATTATAATCAAAATAAAAAATATTCAAGGGTTTTTATGTACCTTTGAAAGAAATGTTAATTATGGGCATCAGTTATTTTTATACTATCAAAAAACAACAATACTAAATAATCGAAAATATATATAAATTAATTAAGCTATAATTATTTAATAATCAAATTTAATATACAAACAATGTCTGCTATTAAGTATTATCTTTTCAGAAATTAAAACTCTTTATTATTATATAAGATTTTCTATAAAATATAATGTCTACATTTAGAAGTAAATTTACTATTCTACCAAAGGAGAACCATAAAAGCGATTACAACTTTTAAATTAAAAAATTCTAAACCGTATTATCTAATAAAAAAGTGAGTATTTTTTAAGTTATTATATCATGAAATTAGACAATAATAGAGTAACTTCTTTGGTTAATTTTATTTTAATATTTAGAGGTTCATATACAAATGATATATAATCAATAATAAAATGGATTAAATGAACAAGTACACACTTAAATTTAAATCAAAAGAAGTTGAAGAAATATACTAGACCTAGTCATATTAAAGGCATCTAAAACCGTTGTTTTATTGTTTGTTGATTCTTGGATTGGTCTTGAACACTCTTCAACTGGCCATTATTGCGTGGTAGGGTAATTTAGGCATACCACATATTAATATGGGTTTTATTGTAGTTTGTATGGCTGGTTTATATATAATGTACAAAAAAGAAAGTTGGGCAGCAAAGATTGCAACAATAACAAATGCTTATTCTTTGTCATTATAATTCAATTTTTCTCCTGAAAATACAAAAGATTAGGAATACTTTTTATATGGTTGTAACTTCTCACTAATTTAGGCAGTAATATACTTTGCTACTGATTTTAATTTAAGTTGTCCCTCTCTTTTGTTTCATATAGTTTTTAGATAGACATCCACAATTTTATTAACTAATAAAATAGATATTTAGTGTTTATCATTATCCATTACGACTGCTATATTAACTACATTCGTTTTGTACATTTGTAATAGAGCATAAAGAATACAATTTTTAATGAGTTATTAACAAGATACTATTAATAATTAGTTGCATAAAATAATAAATAAGCCTTTCTCAAAGATTTAATATAATGAAAAAAAACTGAATATTGATGTTTCGACAACTGCATTCTATAAATAATTCGAGAATTATAGAAATGATTTATGCTATGGATGCAATGTTAGAAGTTTTATTCGAAATTGTGTTTTTAACAATATGTCTTTAGAGCAAGCAGTAATTAAGGGCGAAGTTAAATTTGATGAGGAATTCGAGGTTAAATTAAAAAGAAAAAAAATTAAGCTTCGATTATGCTAATATAACATAGATAATAGTATAATTTTAATATAAGAAAGTGTTTAATAAGATCCTATCTAATATAATAAGATTTCACACAATTTATAATAATCTCTTTTTAAACAATTTAATACAATCAAAAAGACACCATTAAGTTAATAATTTTAGTTTGGAACTCTATCAATTTTAATGTTAAGATAATTTAAAATTAAAACAATAAACATGAGGAAATTAATAAAAAATTTAATGTCTATTTATTTATAATCTAAAAAAGTAAAATTAAATTTTAATGGGGATCATCCAATAAAATTAAGAACTTATGGACATTTATTTAAAATATTCTTAATATAAGTTTTTTGTATTTTATAAGATTTAGAATATTAATAAAACTAATTAGAAGAAATTAATATAAAGAATTTAGATACACATCTACAAATTAAAATAACTATAATGGATTAATTTCCTTTTTTTACACTCTATATGAGAAACTATTTTATTGAATAAACAGCTCCTTATTTATTATTAAATCCATTAGATTATAATTTCGAATTTAATTTTAGCAAGATATTGCCTTTTAAAGATATTAATCTAGAATATTGATTTATTATGTAATTATTAAATTAAACCTTCACTCTTATCTGTAAATCAAAATCCTTTCTTTAATTTCTTATTGAAAATCTCTATTGAAAGTATTTATGATTCTATTAGTTATAGGTTCCCCACATGAAATACAATTCAATTAGTTTTCTAAACACTAGTAGCAGGTTACTTTATGTCCACAAGGAGTTGTTATAATAACATCTGTAGAATTCTTAAATTATATATGAATTATACATAACACTTTTAGCATTTAGTAATTAAACATTCATCTTGAAGAGGTTAATCTAAATGTTGATCAGCGTCTAAAAGATTAGTAATATTCTAATTCAATTTGTCATTTTCATTATGATTTCCAAAATCCAATAGATCTAGATTTTCTAAAAATTTTGATGTTTATTATTATTTTTGAGGTTGAACTTATTAAATATCATTTGCTTTAATAAATTGCCCTATTATAACTTACTAATTTTATATTTTCCCTGTCTTTAAAATTGCACCTTTACCACATTTCTTATTTTAACATTTTTATTTGATTAAACTTTCTTTTTAATTGAAAGTTGAAACTTCTCTACAAATTTAGCAAATTTGCTTAAAATAATATTTACTGCACTAATTGCAATAATTCTTCATTTCATTATTGAAATTATCAATTCTCCTTAATGATTAACAGTTAGTACATCTATATAATAAAATATGAAAGATACTTTAGCACTTAAACTTATTCACAGCTGAGAACACATGATATTAACTTACCATCTAATTAATTACCATTAGCTTCATTGATTGTAAACCATGTAAGACACTATTTACAATCTAGATAATAATTAGTTTATTTGCAAAAAGAACATTTAGATGAATTATCTTTCTAGAAATATATTTAATTATGATACGAGTCCTCTTAAATTGAGGTATGTACATTCTTCACATGGGGATAATAGGGATTCTGTTTCACAAGTAGAACATTTCCAATGTTGGTTTGTGCCTGTCATTAAATCAAAAAATGTTGGTTATGTGAATTGGCAAAATTAACATTTCACTATTCCAAATAGTTTACCACATTTACATGCGTATGTACGTGAATCATCAACTAAATAACAAACATTTAGAGATGTAATTATACTTAAGATGACAATCTATGCATTCAATCTAAGGCATTTTATTATATAAAAAATATATTGATATATAAATTTGATTTTTGTTATTTTTATGGTATGAAATAATTGATATGAATTTGTATAAGAGTAGTGAATAATTTATATATATATATATATAATTATAATATATGAATAATTAGCCTGTTTATATGTCTGCTGAGTAAATCAATGCATTATTCCAGAGGGATTCAACTTTTGAGATGAGAGATGATAGAATTAATTCATTTTAGAATGATTTCAAAAAAAATGAAGTATGGGATTTTTTATGTTAGTTAAGACTTTAAAGTCTGAAGGTGTTGAATGTGAAGAGAACAGACCAACAAATTAAAGTGAGAGCATGATGATGAGTAAGAATTATTTAGTTTAAGGTTTAAAGTAACTAGAGAAGAGTACTAGGGTTTATAGTAAGAATACGATAGACGTAAAGATATGGAGGAGAAATATAAAGAAGATATCAATAGATTGATGAGGGAACTTAAACAAAAGTGTAGTGAATTGGATTATATGAAAAGAGAACAAGAAATCTTTTTGGAATAGAATCAAAGAAGAGAATGTATCCTTTATTAATAAATGAACAGCTACACTTTAGAATCTGAGGTAGTAGATTTAAGAAGCCAACAATCGAGAGTAGAAGGCTGTTATTGAATTAGGAGATTTGTATGAATAGAATATGTAAGTGAAACAATAATTGGAGATTGTCCAATAGAAGTATAATAATTTATAGAAGCAACACAAATTTGAAATTGATAGAAAGGATAAACAAATCGATTAATTTAAAATTCAAATTATGCAACTTAATGAGGACAATGAAAAACTTAAGGCAGAACACCCTACAGGATTTCTAAATCTCGATTCTCAGAGAGTTTCTTAAGATACAACCCAAAATTAATGGGCTTAATTTAATTCGAGTGCTTACAAAAGCAGTATTTAATTTTAAAAGGATAAACCTATTACTCAAATTTAGTTTAAGAGCAACTATGATTCCAAAGTTATTTTCGGTAAGAAGTCTCAAAATATATTAAAATACCAACAGTCACAATAAGATTTGATGCCTAAATGATTATGAGTCAAATTATTATATTTAAGTTCTATATTTTTATGCTTCTAATAATTTATATATTCAAAATAATATACTTTTATTCATGCATTATATTAATGAATAATAAATCATACTGAAGTATTGATTCAAATTGAAAATTTAAACTCATTTATAAATATATTAGATAAGTTATTATTATTTATTTTTATTTTTCAGCTTTATGATTATTTTTATTATACCTTTTTATATTGATTCAAATGGTTTTTTCTATTTAATCAATCATTATAATAAAAACTTTTAAATCAATGATATTCACATTTTCATAAGAGAGATAGCTGACAAGAATAAATAAGTAACTTTAAATAACACAAACTTAATATTAAGAATATTTAATTCTATAAATTTTTATATAATCATTTAAAATAATGTAATTTATTATGATAATTATAATAATTTATTACTCATTATGGGTATTTAATACTGAAAGCATATATGTCAAGGATATCACATAATTCGTGGACTATACTTGTTACACAATGTAGATAGGATAAAAATGAGAATGCTAATAATGCAAAAATCAATTTGACTTCATCAAAATAACAAAAGCCATCTGTTGTTAAAAATTAAGATATCAAATTCAACATAATAGATCCCAAAGTTAAAGCCCACGTAAATGAAAATTAACTAAAAGTCTATATAATTTATATTTTTTTTATTTACTTCTTTAGTAATGATAGCTAATTACCATAAGTTAATCATTTTCGACCATTATAATCCAATAGTTAAAACATAAATATGGAACCATTTTGATAAAACATTAGTTGGTGATATATAGGTTAAACAAATGAAAGTTATCATTAAGGTAATAGGTAATGAAAGACTCTTTATAATGGTTACAATATTCCAATTCATCTTCTTGAATACAGGATAACAAAATTATATGATAGTACCAATACTTGCACTAATTGTAATTACAAGTAACACTGTATTATATTGAATTGAAAGTGTATTTGTGAATTAAATTTCATTAAGCCAAAATTAAGAAGACATGACTGCAGTTATCAAGAAAAATAATTATAGAATTGGTAATCCTTCATCAACTCCATTAATTACTCCTAATTAAAATACTCCTGTATGTTATTGACAATAAACACCAAAATAAAATCCTAAGAAACTTACTCCTATTGCAGTTAACATATTAAATGGAGTAAATGAAACTTTGAAAGCATTAATATACAATAATCCAGCAATCCAAGTAGCAGTACAATCACTACCATGATCCATAAGCATTCCTAAAGCAGTGGATTATTTTGTCCTTCTAGCTTATTTTCCATCAGCATTGTCTAATGTTTAATATACAAAAATTGTCCATGCTATATATAGACTTGCCCATTATGGTAAATCTTGATCGAACATAGGATTCAGAATAAATATCAAAGCAAAAGATGTTAATAAATTGCAAAATCCTGTAATTGTGATAAGGTTTGGAGCTACTGTTTTTGGCAATTAATCAACCTATATGTATTAATAGTATCCTTACAACCCATTATGCAATGTCTCCCAGAATCCAATTATATAAAATTGAAAGATTCTGACCATTATATTTAAACCTTCTCAAATTTTCATAATATTATGCATTCACATATTTTTTAAATATCATTTTTAATTAATTAATTAATACTATAAAATTAAATTAAATATCAATACTTAATCATTTTATAAAGAAAAATCTATATAGAAACCTAAAACAATTACGAAATATGATATTTATTTGTATAGTACTAATTTGAAATATATAAATCATTTAATCAATAATTTTTCAATTTCTTCATAATGATTATACATTTCCCAATAAGTTATATTTCCTTTTCCAAATAGATCAATTTCATGGTAAAGACTAAAATAAAAATAATATTTATTTACATTTCCCCTTATATTCTATCATTCATCTAATTGATAAAATTTTCCATGTTTACATTTCCATTAAGTTAATTATATAATTCTTTAATTGGATTTGGGTGTTATTCTTTTTCCACACATGTTTCTCTTAAGGTCTTTCCTAAATCTTCTAAATTAATCCATCCATCTTCATCATTATCTGCCAATTTAAACAAAGAATCTAAATCTAATTATGCATTTGGAATTGCTATCTTTGCATTTTCCATAATTTAATATAGATTCAATCTTTTAGTAAATCGATGATGAACTAAATAGGTGAATAATTCTTCAGCAGTTACACCTCTGATTTCTAAACTCTTTACAAGTTAAGAAGGTTCACTTTTAAGAGTCGTTAAATTTTAATTAGTTTATTCTAATTCACTTTACAATTATGATTCATAAACATTTTCTTATTTGATATGATAAATAGGTTATAAAGGAGTGAGTATATTTTTCCAGTCTGTAAATAAATTTGAATATTCTGCATTTGCCATTTATTTATAATTTAGACTAATTAATTGTGGAATTATGTAGGTTTCCTTTGAAATATAATGTTTATCTTATTGAATATATTGTTATATTTCTGCTGCATTATATTATAAGATGCATTCACTTCTTTAATCACTTTAATTAAGAGGTGCTTAAGAAACAATGCTTTGGAATTCCATTTTGACTGGAGTAAGATCCTCAAAATATGGATCAATAACTGAATTTGCTGTATTGAATACAATTTATTATTATTCTTAAGGTTTAACTTCTTATATTTCATCTAGTATCTTAAATTCTTCATTTTCTTTATGTTCAATTTGACTATCCAATTTTTCTTATTTCTTAAACGATTCCATTTTTTTATGTGATTAATCTTCCTTTTGTTTTTTCCTAAAATCTAGATTGGATCTACTAGGTGATTTAATTGAAGGATTTGAACTCATTGATGTATTCCATTCACATCTCTCCTTTGATTTAACTTTCCTCAAAATAAGAGGAGCACCTTGCACTTTTTCAGGTGATCCTTTCTTATCTTTAAGGAACTTTCTTAATTCTTATTGTAAATCATTGAGATCATTTCTTCTTTTATATTTTGCAACCAATTCAATGAGTTTTACATTTTCATCTTTTACCATTTACCTCAATTGTAAACGATCTTCCTTCATAATTTCTACAATAATCAATAATTATTCATACTTGTACATTTCTCTATCACTTATATTGTTTCCAATTATTCATTTTTCCTTGACTTATTCGAGATTTTTAGCATGTTTAACGGATAATTAATATTATAAAAAGCTAAATATAAAAAATCAAACTATTCCAAATTATTCCTATCTCTTTGCTAATATTTATATATCCCTTAGAAAATTCACACTTTATATAGTTAATTCCTCATTTTGTTGATTAATTACATCATTTAATTTCTCTATTTTCTCTTTCTATAAGAAATACTTCTCTTTCATTTATTCAAACTATTTATGATATAAAATAGATATACTTAATCTTGGTTTTATTGAAACTATTCCTTAAAATTATCAATCTATTTTTAAAGATCACTCTAAATCTTTTTATTATTTCTTTCTTTTGTTATTTTATCATCCTCACTCTCTTTAATTTATATTCTTAATTATGAATTCTCTATTTCTAAATGATTACATTAATCTTTCTATTTTGATAATTACTTTTACAAACTAAGGAATTATACTTATAATGAAGATAAATCTTATTCAATTGTGTTGAGTTTTTTTTAAGTAAATTCTTATTCAAATAACAATTTATCATATTATCTCTTATAAGTTGTTATTTAATCATCTAATTATTTAATAGTTTAATTCTATTCAATAAATTCTGGAATATCTAAAACCACTGTATTAGTTGATCTATCTACTTTATTTATTTTATTAAATTCATTTTATTCTTCAAATGATTTAAGTTTTTACATACATTATTAATATTTATTCTAAAGAATTTGATATTGAAGCTTTTAATTTTAAACTTCATGATTTAGTTATTCTAATTTTACTGTGTATTAATTAATTAGATATCCATTCTCTTTTGATTATTACAATTCTTACTTTTAATTTTCATTTTATTTTTCCAAATATTCATTCTCATTTTTTAATTCTAAATTATTTTTCTTAAGTGACTTAATTTCATCCAATAATGATGATTTCTCCTGTTCAAATTTATTGATCTAATCCTAAAGATGTGAAATTTTCAATTTAGATTAATCAATATCCTTAAGACTTTTCTCATATAATTCTTTATTCAATTAGTTATCATAATTAGATATTTTTATAGAATTGAGTTTAGAATTTTAATTTTCTTTATCTAAACCAAAGGATTCACCCAAAGATTTGTGATTAAATGATTCATTGATTCTACTCTCATTAAAGTAGGTTTCACCAAAATTCACAATTTAATATGAAAAGAATATTTTAGCATTTTAATCAGGACTTCTATCTAAATTCAAAGCACATTATCCTTCATTTGTCATTGTTCCATTAATATCAAAATTAACAACTCCAGCTAATTTTGATTGACCTTAAACATTAAGCAAGACTACTAAAAATGTCTTTTTTGGAGTATTATCTCCTATATTAAAATCTAATGTAAGACATTCATTCACAACAAATATATTTTTAGATTTTTCTTTAGCTTTTGTTACACATTTATTCTGACCACGTTTCCACATAACCTATAAAGTACAAGGGAACTTTATTGATAGTTCTACTTTGCTTATTTACAAAGTCACCTAATAGCAACACCCTTTCATTTTTAAAATAGAATCTGTTAATTAAAATTATACTACTAATTTATTATAAATTAATTAATCACTCTTTATAAAATCAGCCCAATATTTAGTTGCAGCAATTACTAATAAAAATTATCATTTCTACATTGCTTTGTTTTAATTGATAAATTATTATAACAATTTGTTATATAATAATAAATGGATTTCAAATGAATTATTGAATATCTATAGATTAAAATCATTTTTTGGTTTTCTTTTATGGCTTAGGAGATTCATCTTCACTTTCTTAATCATCATCCTCTTCATCATCATTGAATTCAGAATCACTTCCAAGACCCTCTTCATCTCCATTATCTTCCTATGATATATATATATGTATTTTTACATCAGAGTATTCAATATCTTTTCCCTCTTTATTTTTATTATCTAATACTTATAAATTAGGTAGCATTTCAAAGATTTTTTAATGATATCCAGTTTGCTTTTCCACTTCATTATCAGATAAATCCAACTGTTATAAAGATGATAATTTTTATAGTACTTGCAATTCCTATAATAAATCAAAATTTATACATCTAATGATTTGATTTAGTTATCCGCTAAAGATAAGCAGATTAAATTTTAAAAATTCTCACTAATATATTTTAATGCACTTCTATCTAAACGATTACCTTCCAATATCAACACTTCTAATTAATTCATAGTAGGCAATCCTTCTAATGTTTTGAGTCCACAACCAGTAAGAGCAAGGCTTTATAATTTTTAATGTTTTTTTAAATTTTCCGTAATCTCTGGTGTAAGCTACTCTATTCTAATCTCTGCGATATCTAATTCTTCCAATTATCCCTATTCTTCTACTTGCCTGTTAATTTGTTCTATAATTTGTTCTGCCATATTTAATAATAAAATTTGTTAAAAAAAAATATCTAAAGTACATATATTAGCCAATCAAAAATCATATTTCAATTTCTATTATTGCAAGACAATATCTTCAAAATTTTGATAATATTTAATTCCTCCAAGATCATCTAAGATATTCTGTAGCAAAATTGATTATGTTAATTCAATAATATCTAAAATTTGTATAATATCAATATTCTATAAATGTAATTATTATCTCATTATATGATGAAGAAATCTAATACTAAAGTAATTAAAAATAAAAGAATTAGAATGAAAATATCAAATAACTTAGTATTCTCAAACTATTTCATATTAAGAATTCATTTTTAAGTGATATGTATTGTTTTATATATAAAATAAATTATTTTTTGGAAAATATCAAAAATTATTTATTCTCTACTTCTTTCTACCCTTGTTAAAACTATTATTTAAACTTTAACTTGCCTAATGATATGGTTAAGTCTAGAATATATCTAAAAAATAAATTAAATTATCACCTCTATCTGTTTTTTTTGTATCTTAAAAAAGAGATAAGACATCATTCTTAAAATACAATGGTTGATTTATTAAGTCATTTTATTATTGTTAATAAGGATTAGATTAAAATAAATTTAAACTTGAAACTAAATTAGATGTTAACTGCTATTAAGAAAAAAGATTTTATAGTTAGTAGTTTGACTATTACATCAATTATTCTGAATAATAATGCTATTATTACTATTATTATTACTATTAAAATAGATTATTTTATTATGTTGTCTATTACTAATAATTTAATTTGCCTGACTCAAAATTAAATGATTAATTTTAAATAATCGGAGTAATTTATGGAACCTATTATATTATTTCCATTTATTTATTTGATGAGTATTATAATATTTTAGTATTCCCAAAATTGTTAACATTCATTATTGACTATAAATTTTAAGTATTTTATTTATCCTATTCTTTATTAATTATTTATTAAGATTATTAAGTTGATGTTTTGAATAAATCATTTATAATAGGAGGGTTCTAATTTTATGGTATACATTCTTTAATTTAATTTGAAGTTAAACTTCCTTAAAAATACATACTTATTTGATCAGAACTGATATTTGGACTTAGTACTAAAAATGGATTATATTCTTTTATTAATTTCTCATTTTTTTCTATTATTTACTTATTCTAATTATTTATAAAGCTAGTTTGAAGTATATTTTTTTGAGTTTCCTTACCATTCTAATTTTAAGTATTAAGTATTAATTTTTATGATTTTTCTGATAATTGATCTTTTTATAATTATAATTTTTTTTTCAACAATTATTCTCCTTATGGAAAAACATAAGAGTTGATTTTCTCTTTTTAATTTTCTAATTTTTATTCATTCTTTAAGTTTTATGGAAATTATGTTTATTTAGAATTGATAATTTAGATATTTGATAGATTTACATTTTCAAATTCTTCTAAATCTAATGAATCTTATTAGATCAAATTACTTTGTTTTTTTAATTCTACATTTTGTTTTGTTTATTACAACTTTTCTTTATTCCCTTCCATCTAATTAAAAATTTCCTTAGATTATTCAGATTTTTAAAATGTTTGATACTCGCTTTTATTCTCCTATTACTCATTAATATTAATACAGTCTTCTTTTTGTTTAATCATATTAGTCTCTTATTTGAATTCTTGTTATTTCTAATTTAATACAAAGGATAAATTACTTGATGGAAATCTTTGATACAATATTCATTTGATTTTTAATTATTTTGAAACTTTTATTCTTAATTTAATTTAAAAATCGAAAGTTTTTGACTGTTATCTATATTACACTATGCTTCTTATTAGAAATCTCCATTTTTAAAACTAAATAGTGTCTCATTTCCCTCACCTTTTGTATTTGCATCAGTTAAACTTGATAATTATTTATCCATTTTTATATCATCTTTAATACATTCTTTATTTAAGGCACTATGATCAGAAGATGAAGATGCTTTTAACCTCTTTATTAATTAATCAGGTGTTTTTAATTTATTCTCATCATTTTGAATAATTGATTAATTCTCTATTATTTTTATTGATTATTAATTATCTCTCGATTCTCCTTTCTACTATTTGAGTAATATACTACTCTCTGTCAAATTATCTAACTATTTCACTTTCTTTTTCAAACAATTTGATAAATATTCTGAGGAATTTTCTTTTTTTACATCTAAATTTTATTTAAAATTTTGTTTATTTAGATTGTCTAACTATTTTTGATTTTCTATTGTTATTATTTACAAATATTACCTTCCATTTTTCTATCTTTATAAATTTTCAAATGATCTTTTTAAAGCTTCTTTTGTTTTTTAGAATTAGATATTTTGATCTTAGAATCATTAGCTTTTCTACCCAGATCATTTTATGTTTCTTTAGACAATTTTTCCTTCATATCTAATTCCTCTTTTAGGTATTAATCAAAGGGTAATATGGACTTGCGTTTTAGAACCATATTATCTTCTTTATTCGGTATAATTCGATCTATAAGAACAAGATTCTTTTTAAATTAATTAGATAGTTCTTATTCCAAATTTTAATCTTCAAAAGGTTGTATCCTTTAGATTATACTTTGTGAGTTGATTATTGGTTCAAATAAACCTTAAATCTTATTTTTTATCTTAGTTATGATTCCTGGTTTCAGGTTTTTCTAGGAACCAAAAGGACTATAACTGGAATTATTGGTTCTTCTATTTCCAAACAGAAATTTATGCATAATTAAATAAATAATATATTTAAATTTATTAAGATCATCAAGATGACAAATATTTAAATGTTTTACTAATATAATGATACATAATTATATATTACTAATACAACTTTAACACCATGAATTATAATTTAAACCCAATAATTTTATTAATAATATATTATTAAATTAATTATCTAAAATAGATAGCCATAATCTTATATTTTTATTCCCCTCATCTTAGATCCTAATTGAGACTAAGTGAAATAATAATATTTTAATTTTTTGTTTAAAAATAATTAATTCTTTACATTTTTTAATGATTCCATTATCCAAATAGGATCAATTTGTTTTGGAAATTTGAATTAGACTTTATATCTTGTAATTTACAAGATAGTATGAATTTTATTATATCAAAAACATTTGACAAAAATTGAAAATAAATAGATTTTTAATACTTAACTTTTTAATATCAATTTATTTCTTTCCAGAAACCAATATATTTCAGTTTTAACATCAATTTCTATCGATAATTATAAATTAACCTCTAAATCTATATATTGATAAAAATAGAAAAACTTCTAAATTTAGTATATTTCGTATGGATTAATTAAATTAAAATAAACCCTTTTTTTATAAAGTTATAAATAATTCACAGATAATCTTCTCCAAATTATAGAGTAGTATGTTGTTTTAAAATAAATCCATATTACTTTGATAATAATTTTATATTATCCTAAATTAATACATAAACTATTAAACTACTTATAGATAGTCTAACTTAGTATGAAAATCAAATGATAGGAAATTCTTTCAGTATTATTAACTTACATAATTTTCATAATATCTCAATTCTAAAATGTCTCGATATACATGTTTTGGTATATTCCATCTATAAAATAAAATTATTCCATATAATTAGTTTTTTTTAACTAAAATTGTATTTTACATTTTTTAATATATATTTAAGAAAGTCAACAAAATTGTCACTTTAAATAATTAAAAGATTGAAATGTAGTTATAGTTGATTGGTTAATAAAAGACTATTTTTAAGGATTACAACTTATACAGGTTTATCAAAATAATAAATTTATATTAAAAATAGCAATTAACCTTTTGAAAAAACATCTTAAAGAATTCGAGAACTTTGATGATCCAATAGTAATTAGTTAAATATTAAACCTATAAATTCCTTTAAAATATATTTAATTGTAATTGAATTGGATGATAAAATTAAGTCATAATTTAACTAATTATAAATATTTTGGGTCTCAACAGTATATCAGAATACTTATTATTAAATAATTAAGACTATACATTCAAAAAAAACATAAATTAATTGAGATTTGTATGGAAGATAATTTTAAAATAATTTATCATAATTTTTCTTTCATTTATTTAGTTTCTCAAATGCCTCATATTAGTCATTTAATGTCCAGAATATTGGCAAAGTACATGGAATATGATGATTCTGCCCTTGCATTACCTGAAAACTTAGTTAACTTACTATTAATTCATGCTTCCCTATTGAATATTTCTTACATATACTATCAGAATACATCTTCATGGCTTTATACATTAGTGCTATTTGCTAGACCATCAGTCAGCATATAAATTTCATATTTTTATATTTTTGGAATTTGCTACTTACTTTTACAAGTATTATGTATAATAAGGACTAAATTACCAGGTAAGACTATAGTCAGTCTTATCAATTGTTTGATGAAGGTAGGATTACTGAATTTTGTTATTGAATAATTTTCAGACATTTTAGGGTATATAACAGCAGGACTTATATTAGTTATATAAATGTTTGAGATCTTGTTTATATAAGGAACATTAGATATAAATACAAAGAATTTTTAAAGAACTTAGATTACATTTTTCTCCATAATAACTTTGATGATAAATATATTGCTAATGATATTTTATAAATTAAATTTCCAGCTTAAACATATACAAATTATTGCAATAGTAAATTCAGCAATACAAGCTTTGGATTTAATCATATTAAAAAACTAAAGAAGTCCAGCAATAAGAATAATAATGATTTCAATTTAATTGGTCACAATGTATGTTGGAATAATTTAATTTATACATTTTGAAAATTCTTTCACTCTTGTTTTGGTACCTTTCTTTTTTAAAATTATATCATTGATAAGATTATCAGATTTAATCTATACAAAAGATCCTATAATTAATGCATCAATTTTAATGTAGGAAAAAAAGTTTTATGAAAGTTTTCTAATATTAAATAAATTAAAGGATCAAAATTTTATTAGATAAATTAAAAGAAATCAATTATTGAAAAAATGCATTCATTAAATAAATTAAGATTTATAATAAAAAGTGAAAACTCAATAATTATTGGGAGTCGCTTCAAGATTGATCTAAAATGATATGAAAAATATCAAAATTTCTAAAAGTTTAATTAAAATAATATAATGGAAAATAAAATTATTATAGAATTGGAAAACAAATGAATTTAGTGAGATTTATAAATTTGTGAATAGAATGTTAAAAATAAAACAATCAATAGATGAATATTATTTAGCAGAACCTTCTGGTATGATATAAGCCTTAGTTTGTTTTTTCTATGCAGAAATTTTAAATGATTTATTAGAAGCAAATGAAATGATTATTCATGCTAAAAAATCAGCAGATTTATTTTTATTAGATTATACAACAAATAAACATATGTTTTATATTACTACAAAATATGAGAGTGGATAATTGTAAATGAATAAAATATCAAGTAATGCCCCATCTTTTATATGCAATAAAAAATTATAAGATTTAATTCCTCTGGGAGTTCGTGAATGGCATCATAAGTTAGTAGATCAATTTATAATAACTGGTAAATCAAAATATGTAAGATAATTGAATCAAAATTATGTTACTCATGGATAATCAATTGAAACTGTAGATTTTGCCATTGATTTAGCATATTCTGATTAAGTAAACTTCATTTGTTTAATTTCACCAACTTTAATAAAAAATACTGCTTTGATAGTCGATGATAAATATAATATTGCCTGTTATACAAATCAAATAAAAGAAATTAAATATTATAAAACTATATTTTCTAGAGGATCATCAATCATTAATGTATTTCCCGAAATTTAAGGTGTAAATTAGAGCTGCTTCCTAGAAAACGTACTAATTAATACATCAAAACTTATATTTCAAAATGATGAAGAAGTTCATTACTATTGCAATCTAGAAATAATTATTAAACATCATTAAGAAATGATGATATACATGATTGTAAAGTTAGAAAATATACAAATTATATATTCAAATAATGGTAACTCAACTAAAAAAGATACATAAACAATTCAAACTTCCTCTGTTAATGGATTAAGTATAGCTGAAGAAAGACTTGCACTTATTAAATAAGTATCTAAAGAAGACACTCATACGTTACATTACAATAATGAGATAAGGGGACTAAGCGATGCGAAAAGTTTAAAAGAGGTTATGAGTCAAAATAAAGGAAAAAGTGCTAATGAGATAAAAAGTTTAAATGAAGAGGCTATTAAAAATGCTTTAAATATTGATATAGTATAACCTTAAGTTTTTACATCAAGAGGAGATCCAGAATAGCATTTTTTAGTTGAGAAAATAAAAACTGAAAGCAAAAAACAATCAGTTAAATCTTGCTCCTAAGGTGGAGAAGGGAAAGGTTAATAGTTAGAATAGTAAGATGCTAAAAAGGAAGAATTGTTTGATAGAGAAGATTAATCTTAAGTATCTTCTATTAGAATGTTAAGAAATTCTAAATTTTATAGAAAATATGACCTTTATAATAAATTTAATAAGCATATGCCTTTAAAAAGATAACATTAATCGTTAGTCATATTATTTGTATTATGTTTAGCCATTTAAGGAATATTTATTATCATTGTAATATTTTTTATTTATTTTAGTAATTAACAAGTTTAAATTTAGTTGCTTTTGCTGTTGATATTAATTTATTAGAAATCAAAAATCTATTCTTTTAACCAATGGATATGTTTTTGGTTACAAGATGGAATTTATGGACTTACAATTTTTAAAAAACTAATCACATTATAACTTAAGAAGAGTATAATTCAGTTTCTAAATTTGCCACTTCTAATTTGGTACTTGGATTTGATTCTCTGAATTCAAATTTAAAATTAGTACTTAATCGCTAAGAATTATAAGGCTTATTATAGACAAAATATATAGAGGCTTATTCTTATCTTGATACATATAAAACAGAATAATATAATATGACACTCAGGACAGCAATATCTGTTTTGTTAAATTTCTAATATATTTTGAAAATGAATTATATATATGAAAAAACTGTGAAAGCTGATAGTCCATAAATTTTTTATAGTTTTAAAAACTATCCGATAATGAGAGATATTATGACTTAATTAAATTCTGATATCATGATATAGACAATTTCAAGAGGATAAAATTTTGAAAATGAAATGAAAACTCTATTTTTATTTCAATAGATATTTTTGATTTTAATGGTAATGTTAATAATTTATGCTAAAATTTACATAAATAAAAAGTTAATTCTTTTCTTACATTTAAGTTAATATTCAGATAATGATGCAATATAATTTGAGATCTAAAAGTTTAAACAACTACTCGAAAAATTATAAGCAGATAATTCTTATAAATTCAATTATTCTCTTAAAATAGCAGAAAAGGAATTTAAATTTCTTGAGTAAAAAGTAGAAAAAGAGACTAAAAACACTAAAAATTTAAGAAAGAAAAGAATTCCTCCTTATAGATTTATATTTGTTTTGATTGTGTTTTATTCAATACTTACTCTAAATAGTATAGAAAATTATTTAGAATTTTAAAATTATCTAAAAAAATATCCAGAAACTGCTTATTATAAAAAATAATTGGCTGATCTAGGTGGAGACATACCTTTGATGTATGCTTAAAGGGAAGTTCTATATGGAAGAAAAAATTACATGTATTTAGATGCTGCCTATTTTGACAGAATGTGGTTCTATATAATGGAGTCGCTTAATAATACTAAATTATTTACTTCAGAAGATCCTGATTTTGATAAGTAATTTGAAATAATAATATTTAAGAATGCTTGTTACAAGTAACTTCAAAGACTTTTATGCTGAAATTTAACTAAGCGATTTATGTCAATATTTACCAGGTGATATAAAGGTTAGAGGAGCAGAATTATGTCCAACCATTATGAATTAGAATATGAGACATGGTCTAAAAGCAATGTTGATATATATCCAAACCTTAATTGAAACTGATGTAGCAATAAATAATTTTACTTACAGAGAAGTACCTACTTCAAATGAATTAGAAGGAGCATTTATGATATCAGAAGTGATTAATGTAATGAATTCTAATTTTTACAATGATCTAATTGATGTAACAACAAAATTAGTCAATCAATAAGAAGTAATTTATTCTATCAAATTAGGTCTTTAATATTTGTTACTTAGTTATACTTTTTATAGTCTTATTAATAATTATAACAGAAGTTAAAAATAAAATATATGAAAACAGCAAAATAATAATTCATTTTGTTTATATAATACCTTCGCAAACATTATTCACTGATGATACATTTGAAAGAACCCTCAGAACATTGATTAATATTTGATAATATTTCTATTCAAAATTATTTTGTAACTTTTTTACCTAAAAGATATCAAGTAATTTAATTTAATGATTAAATGAAAAATTATAATAATTAGGTTATTTAGGAAAACCAACATATTTCTTATTTGAAGAATAACAATACAAAATTATTCAAGTAATCTAAAGGTAAGAAGAAGTTCTAAATTTATGATTAAATTCTAATGATAGAAATTTTTAAGATCAAAATATCTTAGTATGTTAAAGAAACTTAAGACTAGGTATAATTATAATTATTTTATTGGTAGTGTTAACATATTATCAATATTCTTAATCTGGCGGTTGCAATTCATATTTCTAGAAACCAGGAAACAATAAATCATCTAAGTCATCATCTTATTATGATATTTATTCTTATTTTCTTTTTTATACAACAGGGGGTTATATTACATAGGGTTAAGGTTATTTATTTTGAGTTGTAGTAGTCAATAATGGTTAAGATTTAGGATTTGAAGAGAGTTTTTGAGCCTATTACTATTGATTTTGAAGGTCTTTTGTTCTCTAATGCAATTCTTGAATATAATCTTTTTGCCTTGTTTTAGTTCTGTCAGTCATTATATCAATATTTTAGTCTTAATCAGATTTCTTCTTTTCGTCTAAAAAGAATTCCTTTTTGAATTCATTGAAATTTATTCTACTGCAATGAACTCTAAGAATATTTAATATATTACTTTGACATTCTATCTAAACAACCTTTTAAATCATATGTATCAAATTATCCTCCTAATTCATTCATGTAGATAACTAAGTCTTGTATAGTAATATATCCCTTCATTCCAATATCTAATTATTTGAATAAGGCTAGTAGTATATCTTTAGTTCCAATAACTTCTTTTATAAAATTGAGATTTCTCTCTAATTATAATTGTAGATGCATGATTTCACAAACCCATTCTCTTTGAGCAACTGAAAGAAACTAAGGAATATTCTATTTTAATGGATGATGCATATAATGCATTGCTCCAAATTGCATAAATTGTTATTAATCATCTGGGCCTAGAAGCATATACTTGAATTCAACTGAAGAGATTTAATTATCATCATTGCCTCCATAACGTAAGAACATTTAATTTAATTCAATTGAATTTAAAATGATGTCCAATTTCTATAACCCTAACTGATATTCATTATAATCTATTGTTCCATTCCTTTTAGAATCAAAGAAATCAAAAAGCAATTTTACATTGAATCTCTAATCTTATTTCAACATTCTCTACAATTTCCATAATTTCTTATCAATAATAGAGCATTCAGCCAAATATTTTGCAAAAGCCACTTCTTCAAAATTTTAAGTAGATCTTGGCAAATTTCTGATGAACTATAATACATAGTCTTCATATCCATCATCATATCCTTAAATAAATGAGTCTATGTTTACTTTCATGAGGCATAAATGGAATATTACTGGGATCGTTAGGATCGAAATATATTTATGGTTATCCCATTTTGACTGGATAAGGAGATTATTCATTATTTGCTTATATTTAATTAACAATTTATACTATAATTTAGAGGTCGTACATCGTTCAAATATGTTCGATTATGCAGTTGACTTTAGTATGGATCATAATATTAGTAATCAGGATAATCATCTTAGGTTTCTGTCAAAAATCCACTATTTCTATATGTTTTTTCATTATATTATCCATGATTATATGGTTGTTAATATGGGTCTGGATTATTATAATACATTATATGAATAATTATAAATTATAAAAAGTCTTATTCAAAAAAGTCAATAAAGGTGTAATAGTTGAAGAGCATCTACTTGTTAGATCATTGATAGATAAATAATGTTATGTGTTAAAAAGAACAGATATTAGCAAAATGAATGTAGATAGATTGAAGGAAATTGAAAGTCATCTTTAACAATTGATAAATGTTAAACATCCAAGTTTAACTAAAATTAAGGAATACTTCATTGAATCTTAATATCTTGTCTAAGTCTTAGAATATTGTGGAGGTAATGAATCTTTAATAATAATTTAGAATAAATTTTAAATGAAAGACTAAACAAATAAGTTTCTGTTAATTTAGTTTGTCAATATTTGCTTTAATTGTTATTTGCATTAAATTACTTAGAAATGCAACAGATTAATGTCTCATTAGATTTAGACACAATCTTTTTGAATTCTTTTGGATCACTAAGAATATAATTTGATTTGCTTTCCCACAAAAATTGGAAAGAAGAAGTCAAATATCTTTAATAAGTTTTAAAAAAAACCAATTTGGATTGGGAATCATAAAAATCACATGAACTATCTTAAATCCTTAAATCTCTCATGTAACCTAATCCACCAAGTGTTTAATAAATGATTAATCATCCATATTTATTAAAGGCCATGTTTGATTTTTGCAAATAATAAGATTTAGAAACTTAAGCTTAATTAAATTAAGAAAAATTAATTAAAGAGTAAACAAACAATAAAAGAGTTGGAAGAGCATCCACATCAGCTAATTAACATAGATAAAAAATAACATAATAATCTCCTACATAAAGAAAGAATTCAAAAGATAGACCATAAACTAATTAATAACAGAAAAAGAAGCCAGAATAATAAATTAAACAATAACCGATCAAAAATTAAATACCTCCAAGACCTGTCAAATAAAGAAATAACTCTTAAGAAACTGTTATTAGTGAATCCATTCTAAATCAAGATTTATTGATGACTAAAGGTAAAGAAGAATTACAGGAATTATTAAAACTCTATAAAGACTAGCTTTAAGAAAGTAGTAAATAGTATAACCCTTGGTTAAATATGTCTGAGATTAAGGAAATAACTGAATACGATACAACTACTAATCTAAATCAATAATAATAATGAAATAAGAAATAATATCAATTATTCCTGCAATATTATATCAAAAATTATTTATAATATTTTTTATGTATTATTAAAAGCATTATTCCATCTAATATATATATATATGAAATAATCTAAGACAAATTAAATTATTAAACTACAAAATAAGAAAATCATAGAGGTTTTTCAACATAATTTTGATGCTTAGAATATTTGATTCTGTTTAATCATTTAAGACAATATAGATTTACTAATTTAAATATACATATAATGTTAACAGGAAAATTAAAAAAGGTAGCATGCTAGATGTTATTAAAGAATCAAGTTATATGATTTATTATCTGATATGTAAATTCACTTTAGATAGAAGTCGTTGTGTATTTATTATATAATAAGATCTTATATTATAATAAATACACAATTAAAAAATGAAGTATAATGAATTGAGTTATTAATTAATTCTTCCTTTGAGATAATAAAAATTGATTAAAATTAATAACTAAAGAAGTCATATAAAAAAGAGTTCAATAGTCAATCAATCATCATCATGATGATTATTCTGTTAGTGTTATATATTGCCCTTTTGCATAACTTGTTATCTTTATGGAGAGAATATTGATAGTAATGCATATGCAGTAAATAGTAAGAACATAATGAATGCTAGTCCTTATGTTGGTGACGTGTTGGATGATGTAGAGTTTTAATTTGCTATTAAAATAATTAACATATAAATTACTAATGCTGCCATTTTCATTTAACATTCCATTCAGATTGGCTATTGATTGAAATATTTGATTTGCATGATTAACAATTGATTCACATAAATCGTTGTTCATTTCAAAAAATAATAATTAATAAAATTCCAGAAATCTAAATAATTTTTATAGTATAAAATACGTAATTAAATTTATTAAATTATATCGTTTTTAAATAAATATATCAAGCATTTGTAATAATATTGTTTAATATCAAATATACACTCAATATAAGTAACATCACAAAGAAACATAATTTTTTCTAGAAATCGATTTAATCTTTTTTTTCTAAAATAGGTTAATTGATTAATCGATTTTATTGAGGTGATTATTAATCTGCTTTCTCATCTTGAATAACAACAATTTATTCTTTCCTTAAGTGTTTATGTAAAATTTAAGTGAGTTTAGCTGAATAATTGCCATCTATAATTAATAATATTCATATACCTGTCTCTATTTGTTATACTGATTATATTAATGTTTGCAATTTTACAAATATACTTTCATCATCTTCTTTAGATAAACAAATAAATTTTAGATCTTTATCGCATATCGCATACATATAAACATCATCTTTAAGAATTTTTTGATTTTCTTAGACATTCTTAACATCTAGAATTCTTTTCTTAATGATATTACTATAATCCTCTTCAGAATCAGAGAATTCTGCCAAAATAAGTGATCCTCTTACAATTATTGTATGTAATATCATTAATTTAATAAAATCTTTAATGGAAGAGAAAGTGTATATATCAGAAGAAGGAATGAGACAATTATTGAAGGACTTTGATACCAAAGACCCTAACAAAAATGTCTTATGGACTACTAATTATAGAATGGAATTACCTATAAGAGTTAAAAAATCAGGTCCAGGAAGTGAAATACCAATTACTCTTCCAGAGCAATTTAAAAATGATTGCACTCAATTTGCATAGAAGCCTGCCATGAGTGTGAAGAGAAATAATAAATGGTAAAGAAAACGTAGAAATAAATAGGATTACAAGAACATATGAAGAATATTATAATGAATCAATGTAATTTGCAAAGGCTTTAATAGCTTATGGAGTAAAAGAAATGAGTGCAGTTAATATAATAGGTTTTAATGCTCCTGAATGGCATATATCATTTATGGGTAGCATTCATGCTCACAATTTACCTGTTGGAATTTATACTACGTAAGAGATAAAATTAATACGTATTTTAGTAATAATCCAGATGCATGCTTCTATGTTTCAGAACATTCTGAATGTGAATTAGTAGTAGCAGATACTAAAGAATAATTACGTAAGTATTTGAAAATTTGGGATAAATTGCCTCGTTTGAAGGGTGTTGTTTTATATAATGATGATATTCCTACATCTGAGATTCCTGAACAAAGGAGATCCTAAGTATTTAAATGGAAAGATTTTATTGAAATGGGCAAAAAAGCAGATTTAATGGGTTCAGTTTTGGAAAGAGTATCAAAATTAAGACCTGGAAATTGTGTTACATTAATTTATACATCAGGAACAACAGGAAATCCAAAGGGAGTTATGTTATCACATGATAATTATGTGTTTACAATTACATAACAAAAGAGAAAGTATGTAATGTCAGGTGATGGAGAAATGAGATTAGTAAGTTATTTACCTTTGAGTCATGTTGTAGCATAATTGATAGATATAGTTGCTTTTGCAAGGTGGGGAGCACATTTATTCTTTGCAAATCCAGATGCTTTATAAGGATCTCTTATTAATACTCTTAAGGAAGTCAGACCTACTTTATTCTTTAGTGTACCAAGAGTTTGGGAAAAGATTTATGATTAAATGTAATAAATAGCAAAATCAAATGGAGCAATAAAAACAAAAATAGCTAATTGGGCCAAATCAATTGGTAAAGAAGGAACTTTTGCATAAACTCATGGTCTCAAACCTCCTCTTTGTTTTGGATTGGCAGATAAATTAGTATACTAAAATGTCAAAAAGCATTGGGATTAGATTAAGCTTAATATATGATATTTGGTGCAGCTCCCTTATCTCCTATTATTAGAGAATATTTCTTAACTTTGAATATGTTTTTAATTAATGGGTATGGAATGAGTGAATGTGGAGGTGTATAAAATATGGCAGATCCTTTTCACTTTGATAAATTTGATGAACTGTTTATTAATAGTACTGGTAAACCAATGGAAGGAACTGAATTGAGAATTGATAATCCAGATAAAGATGGTAATGGAGAAATCTGTTATAGAGGTAGACATATCTTTATGGGCTACTTTAAGGATGAAGAGTCTACAAGAAATACAATTGATAGTAATAGATGGTTACATTCAGGAGATGTTGGTAAAATTGATAAGAATGGTAATTTAATGATAACTGGAAGAATTAAAGAATTGATAATTACAGCAGGTGGTGAGAATGTAGCACCTGTTTTAATTGAGGATGAAGTAAAGAAGAATATTAAGATTGTTTCAAATTGTATGGTTATTGGAGATAAGAGAAGATATTTATCCATCTTATTAACATTAAAACATTAATTAACACCTGATGGATAGTAATATTTATATATTAACATTATCTAGACCAACTGAAAAATTGAATGATGATGTCATTAGTGTATTTAAGAGTCTTGGTTCTTTAGCCACTACAATTGAAGAAGCCAAGAATGATAAAGCTATTATTAATTATCTATAGTAATTAATTGATGAAACTAATACTAAGTAAATGAATTATTAAATAATTTAAGAGTTATTTCTAAAGCTTAGTATATTAGAAAATGGAATCTAATACCTGGTGACTTTAGTGTTGAAGGTGGTGAATTAACACCAACTTTAAAATTGAAAAGAAGAATAGTAGAGTAGAAATGGCTTGGTGAAATTGAGAAAATGTACTAAGATGCCAAATTATGAATTATTAATAAAATATAAATAAAAGTTAAATGGATCAACCCAAAATCATAGTTGCTGTCAGAAAGCGTCCATTATCTAAGAAAGAGAATAAAGAAGGTTAGAAAGATATTGTTGAGGTTCTGGGTAATACTGTTGTTGTTAGAGAACCAAGGTATGATTAGTATAATCTCATTAGAATGAAAGTAGATTTAACTAAATTCATTGAAGAATTCAATTTCAATTTTGATGCTGCCTTTGATCAATAATATACAAATGAAGATTTGTATTAGTAACTTGTAAAACCTATGGTACAAGCAGCAATAAACGGTACTAAAATTACTTGTTTTGCTTATGGTTAAACTGGATCTGGTAAAACATACACAATGTTGGGCGATTAAAATGTGGTAGGAATATATACGTTAGCCGCATATGATTTATTTTAAATGATAACAAATTCCATTGTGTTGAGTGTTTCATTCTATGAAATTTATTGTTCTAAATTATTCGATTTGTTGAATGATCGTGTATAACTAGTAGCTAGAGAAGATGCAAAAGGTTAAGTCAATATAACAGGTTTATCAGAAACTAAAGTACATAGTGTTTAGGAATTTTAAAAAACTGTAGAAATGGGAATCAAAAGTAGAGTAACAGGATAGAATAGTGTTAATTAAGATTCATCTAGATCTCATGCAATTCTACAAATAAATTTGAGATAATAAAATAAAATCATTGGCAAATTGTCATTTATTGATTTAGCAGGTAGTGAAAGAGGTGCTGATGTAGTTGAATATCATAAACAAACTAGAATAGATGGAGCTGAAATTAATAAGTCATTATTGGCTTTGAAAGAGTGTATTAGAGCTCTCGATCTTAATAAAAATCATACACCTTTTAGAGGATCCAAATTGACCCAAGTTTTAAAAGATTCATTTACTGGAAATTGTAGAACTCTCATGATTGGTACTATCTCTCCTTGTCATAAAGATGCAGAACATAGTCTTAATACTCTAAGATATGCAGATAGAGTAATTTGATATCTAACTATTATGTAGGTTAAAGAATTGAAAGCTCCCTAAGCATCAAATGGTGTTGATTAATTAACAAGAGAATTAATGTTACCAAGATAATATATAATGAATAATTACTTATTTGAAAGTCCATAAGCTGGTAAATCTGTATCACCACCAAAATTATTTGATCATGATAATGGAGATTAATATGAAGATGAAGTTTAAATGAAACCTAGTCGAAATAGTAATCTTAAAGATAAACATGATGAACTCATTTAATAAATATTAGATGAAGAAAGATCTCTTAAAAAGGCTCATAGAGATCATATAGATGATTTAGTTGAGTTGGTTAATGATGAAATGAAAATGTTATAAGCTGTTGATCAACCAAATTCAGATATTGAAGAATATGTAGATGGACTTGATCATGTTTTAATGTTGAAAGTTGAAAAGATCATGAGGTAGATTTATTATTTAATTATTTCTTAGATTACGCAAGAAATTACAATAATTCAAATAGTATTTGATGGATGAATAAGATTTAGCCCATTAATGTCAGACTCATTTCTATCAGAAACCACACTAAAACTGATTATATAATTATATTTATAATAAATTATATGGAAAATAACTAAGAACCAGAACCTCCAAGTCATTTCTAAATTTGGTAGTCTAATTTTTCTATTTATATAGGATAACATTTATTGAAATGGTAGCTGTGTTAGTTTGCCTTGCTAGTAACATGGTCAAATTACATAGTATGAAAAATAAAAATCTGAAATTTTGGTTTCTGGTGAGTGTTAGTGCATCAAGTGCCGTCAGGGGTATGAGTCTCCTTCTAATAATGGAATAGCCATAAGGCATATGGTTAGACTTTCTATACACAGCACCAATCCTATTTTGGATCCAATCTTATATCATTTTTATTGGACACCTAGCCATATGCATGAGTGTTCTTGCTAATAAGGATACTAATATCATTCAGTACTCCATATACTATAGCCCTTTTTGTCTAGGTAAGTTGTTTATAGACTCTTAGTCTTATCTTATGTTTACTTTTTACTCAAGGATGGATTCTTGGAAAGAGTATTAATTCTTTAATTTTTACTCTATGCCGCACTTATTATTGGATGTTTATACTTTAGCAATAAGTTATTTTCTGATGTACTAAAACCTAACTATAGCAGCTAGAAGATGATGATTGGATTGTACCTTTCCTTACATAAGTCAACAAATTGATTTAAACTATATCAATAAGTTTGGCACTCAGATTGCTTATTTTTTTTCTAATCTTTGCCAATTATGTCTAATTGAACATAGATTTAATTCTTATAGTATTTTATCTATTTCATTACAAATTTAGGAAGTATTTATGGGTGAATTAGTACCGTATTATGCTTTGACATTTTTCAAAATACCACCTCCAAGACATGATAATGATTCCAGAGCAGGAACTTAAATGGAGTTACAAAACTTAGAAGGGCCACTTTTGAAATGACAAACATTATAATTTATAGTTATTTTACATTTATTCATATTTTTAATTCAATCATATTTTTAATTCAATCAAATACTTAAGTTTTTCTAAAAGGTTGCAATTGATATAACATAAATGAAAATCTATATTAATTGTTTATAATAAAATTATATCTATCTTTATTATTAGAATTATATAAGATAATACAGATTTGTATATATTATCTGCATGAGAGAATGAACATTATTTCTTTAGATCTTATTTGAGAAATTAATTAAATTACGAAATAATTTAAATTTGATATATATTAACGATATAATTTTATTATTTGAAATCAAATGTCAATTACATTTACTTAAATAACTTCAAAAAATGAATTAATTAAATGGATAAATGAAACCTTTAAAGTAATCAATTAATTTTTCTATCCAATAACTAACCATTACATAATTGGAATCACTTGGCACAGGTAGTACATTTTGTTAGATATTTGAATATTTATATCCAAATACAATTTCAGCAAATAAAATCATTTGGAAAGCTAATATAGAAGGTGATTACATAAAAAATTTCAAAATCTTAGCAGAGGCATTTACAAAACTAAAAATTTTAAAATAATTAGATGTAATGTATTTTTATTATTTTAGATCTAATCTCTCTCTAAAGGAAAGTATTAAGATATTTTGGATTTGGCAATAATTCCTAAAATAAAAATTTGATAAGTAAACAGAAAAGAGAGAAAATTATGATCCTCTTGAATTTAGAAAAGTAGAAGAAAGAAAGGTTTTCACCCCAACGAATAGAAAAAGTTTGTCAACTCTTAAAGATAAAACAAATAATGAAAATATAACAATTTCTACTCATTCCTTGTTAGTTAAAAGACCACTTTCAAAAACTTCCTCTTGGAAAAATGCAAAATACATAATTCACTAAAACACCTGAATTAAATTCAATTACAGAAATTCATTATTCTTATGAATTAATACCAAAAAGAAATGTTAATATATAATTTTGTTAAAATTATGAGATTTTTCTGAATTCTTTTTTAATTTTTTAAACATATGTTTAGATTAATCAAATAAAAAAGAAGTATAGTTAATAATTAATCATTGTGATGCAAGCTCATAAAGTATTTGTGGATATATTCTGGATTTTTTATGTCTACTTGTTTAATAACACTAACAGATAGCAAATCCTAAGTTAAAAAGGTAAAGAATATCAACAATAAGATAATCAATATATGATCTATTGACATAGTAAATGTATTCTTATTCAAAATAGGAAAAACATCCATCTTTTCTTATATTAATAAAATATATACGGTATTCCATTATTAATGTTTGAAAATAAATATACAGGATGTTATTTACACCATCCTGAACAATGATATTTTTCTTCTAAAGTTGCAATTTAATTATAAGACACACCGTCTACTTTAATTGATTTGTTGCAATCAGGGTATTTGATGATGTCACTAATTTATTTATTGGTAGTATAAGAAATTCGATTATTTTCTAGGTAATCAGGATCCCAGTCTTAAATTTTCTCAATATAACAAAGACAATTTTGTTTACAAAACTGAGTTTCCGCCCATAAAATTTATTCTTTAGTTTTTTGAGCAGAAGGCAAAGATGAAGAGATGCAATCATCAAAATTCTTACTCACTAATTAATCTTATAAGATAGTTAAACAAATTGTAACATAAATTGTCAATACTCCAATAAAGATAATAAAACAGGAATAGACAAAAATTATGCAAAAGTTTGGACAATATGAACTTAATAATCCTGATGCACCAACTATAATTATAGCTAAACCTACTGAAAATGTAAATACTACTCCCTAATAAGTTAAATAAATTAGTCTTACATCTTTGCCATTATTGATGTCGTCATTTAATGTTACAAATACTTAGACAATAAGTACAATTCCAAATATGATAAAACAAAAACAATTAATTCGAATGAATAATTGTATGAATTTCAGTGGCAAGCACATAAAATGATAAATATATATATTTATAAATATTATACATATTTATTAATATTTGATTGAGAAATAAAAATATCCATAATCCATATAATTGCAAAATAATTTATTTAAATCATTATTTGTTTTTCTTAGCGTGATTCTCAACTAAATCATAAGCCTATTGGACAGTTTTAATTTCAGAAATCCTAAGTAAATTTTAATCATAATTCTTACCTTTTACCCTTTCTAACAGCATAAGCAGCATCATATTATTCTTTATATTCTCTTGTTTAAATGAGTAATTGTTCAGTGAGACTAAGATCTCTATTGATGATGGTTAATCTTTTTTCCAAAAGAACCTTAAATATTGATATGTAATATACCTTATCATTTGTTCTTTTTTTTATCAATTAGGAAGTGACTTCAAAATCTTTAGAAAATCTTTCTCTCAATTCAGCAATCTCTTAAAGTACTGTTTAAAAAGTAATCTGAAATTTTTATATATAAATGCTACTTGACTTTATGTTTCTTATTCATCTTCTTATTGCATTAAAGAAATGACAGCATTTCTAATATGATCTAACTTATCAATAATTCTTTTAACTGTTGGAGCATCAAATTTAGTTGTCAAAGCAACCATAATAGCAATTGGATGATTATGTCCTAATTCTCTTTTGATCTTTTCAACAATTTCAAATTATTCAGTTTATAATAATGATTTTCCTTCTTAATCAAAAACAGCCACTTATAATTTAGGGATGATTTCATTCAATGCTGCCAATACTTTACTATTATTCTCTTATCTGGCTTAATATGATGCAGCTTCTTAAGCTCTTGTTTATCTTAGTTATTCTTCTTTACCATTAAGAATATTTAATTATTCAGTAAGTGCATCTAATTATAATTGTAAACCAACAAGAATTTGATTCAATTCACTTAATTAATTATTTTTATCTTGTCTTTCCTTTGTAAGATTTCTTAATACAATAATCAACCATTCAATGTCTAATCCTAGTGTTGTTGTTCTCTAATATTATTAATCTCTCTAAAATTTACATGGGCATATTCAAGATCATCATTAAGTTGATCTCTTTTCATTTGCTCTAATAAATCTCCAACCAATGAAACCACTTCAGAAACTTTTCCTCCTTAACTGAGTTCCAAATCAAGTAAGAATGTAAACTCTGTGTGTTCTGTTTTGATTGCTTTAATTTACTTAAGCAAAATTGGGACTCCAGATTCCAATTCTACTGCAGCAATTCCAAAAATCATCAATCCTAATATGAGGACAGCTTTCATTATTTTATTAATAATTAATAAAAACGGAATTTAATCATATAAATAATAAGAAAAAAAAATTGTCACTTCACTTCTCCTAATACCTTTTCACATAATGGACATTGATGTACTTATCGTTTACAACAATTTGTACAGAAAGGTATTAAACAACATCTAATATTGAAAACAATCATTTAAATTATACCCACAAAATAACCCAAAAGCACACATCGTTAAACATAAACTAAAAGAAAGACATCCAGGAATATAAGTTAATTTTGTTTGAATCACACCTGCACACTCTGGACATCTGACATTCAAAGAATAAGGAGGAAGATTCTCTTTATCAAGTTCACCTTATATAATAAGTGTTAAAACCTTACCAAAGCTTCTTTATTATAATGAACTTGGAAAAATAGTGTTTGGAATTGCAGGGATATATTATGGAACATTGCCTTAGGGAACCCAATTTACTTAATTATTCTACCATTAATTTGCTTGTATTGGCTATCCTATTTATATTGCTTAAACGTTTTCATCAGGAGGTGGATAACTTGGTAGTTTGCATACTTACTTGTAATTGCTAGCAGGTTTTTCAAGATCAGGATATTAAATCATAAATATATATATATAAAAATTATCTAATAAACAAGTTTTTTTAGAGTTTAGTTTTTACAATTTATAATTTTTCTTATTATTTCTATTCTTAAAATACTGTTCTCATAAAGTTAAAATGGTATCAACAGATAATTTATTATTAACATTAATCTCCTATAATTTTGGTTAAAAATAATTGTAATTTAATTAATACAATATCGATTAACTTAATTCTTAATAGTATCAATATATGTAGTAAAATAATCAATATTTTGAATTATTTACACATTAAAATTAATATTGTCTTAGTTTAAAATCACATATAAATATAATATAAAATTAACTTAAGTATTTAATTTAATAGAATTTCCTGTATTTAAATTATATTTTTTATCAATTAATCAAAGTATTGGTGTGCTCTTCGGTTCATGAAAATTAAAAAGCAATATTCAAATTTAATTAATCTTCAAATTAATTTGATTATTGGAATTTATTAAATATAAGATATAAATTAAGTTAGATAATAGATTAGTTTATAGATCAAAAATATATTTAGGAATTAATTCTAAATATAATATTTTGATCAACAATCTTGGATAACATATATCTATTGCATTAATTTTAATTGTATTGATAAAAATATTTAAATGAAAGTAAATTTGTAAATTGATATTAATAGATTTAATTACTCATCTTCTATAAGGAGCCAAACTGCTTCTTCTAACCTCTTCAACTTCTTTTTCTTTTTCTTATACTCTTGCTCTAAGACTTTCAATTTCTGCTGATTACATCTAAGTTTCAAATAATAAAATTACCACAAAATGGAAAAAGAGATCTTAAATTTTTCTTGTTTAAGCTCCACCATCTGCATATTAAAGTCTCCATTATTTGAGTTCAGCCTCATTGACATCTATGATTCCTTATAATCTATCGATTTCATTGGACAACACTCTTATCTAAAGAAATATATTATATTTTTAATACATTCTCTTCGTATTATTTTAACTAAATAATTTATTGTTCCAATTAATAACATTTCTTTTTTAATTAATCAATTTCATCTTATCTGTTGATTAATAGTTAATTCAATCTTTCGATTTCTGTTGATAACATAGCACATCTATTCTCTAATTCAATATATTTAGTTTTATATAATTCTAATGAATTATATTTTTGTTTTAAATCATCATATTATCTTTAAAGTACATTATACTATGATTCTAATCTTTCTTTATCCTTTCTTAATTCATCTGATTCTGAAAATGCTTTTCTTAGTTATTAGTTAACTCTTTCTAATTCTTGATTACTAATTTAAATTTTGTTTTCATATCTTTAAATTTGAGTTCTATAATCTTCAATTTCTCCATTTCTTAATCTTAATTGTTCATTCAATCTTTAATTCTCAGTTGTCAAATTCATAATCTTCTATTCTAACATTTAACAATTATCTTAGAACATTTTCAAACTTGCTATTTAATTTTCTAATCCTAATCTCTTACTCTTTTCTTCATCTTATAATTTTTGTAATAGATTATTTCTATCTAAAGCCTTATATAATTAATCATCCTTAATCTTTAATTAACTTTGATAATGTGATATTTGATTAGTCAATTATTCATTTTCATCAAAAATCTCTGCTTAAACTTGTGTTAATCTATCAATTTCAGAACAATGTAAAATAATTCTTATTAATGATTGTTTCCACTTATCCTCAACTATTCTATTAGTTTAACTTAATTCAGAATAAGCTTATTCTAATCTTCGATATTTTGACATCCACTCTTCTGCTTCTGTAGATTTTAATCCCATACTTTATTTCAGTTTTTATATATCATTCATCATTTATCTTCTTTATTCATCAAATTCTTATGATTTCTATTAGAATAAAATCTTTTATCTTTCCAGTTCTTATGATATCATAGCTATTGTATTTTCATATTCAACTAATTTCTTATTTTTTATTAATGATTCTTATAAATCATATTCTATATTAGTATATTTTCTCTTCCATTCTTCTATTTATTTCTATAAAGATTAATTAATTTATTCTTGATTATTAATTTCTTTTTATAATTAATTTTGATTTATTTATAAATTTTGTAACTCTAATTATTTCTACCTTAATTATTCTTACATTCTATCAATTTCTTAAGTTAAACAATTCAATTTATTTTTTATATCATTATATTAAATTTATTTATTTTTGAATTCTTATTCATAATGCTAACATTTTTATTTCCATTCTTCTAATTCATGAATCTTCTATCTTAAAATATTATTTAATCTTTCAATTTCAGAAGTTAACAATTCAATTCTATTAATTAAATCTTAATTTCCCTATTCTAAATTATGATTTGATTATTGCAATTAATAATTTTTCATCTTTTAATCTTCTAAATTATTACTCATTTGTTAAAATATATCAACTTAATCTTTTAATTACATCTACAATTAATCTAATTTATTTAATTTCTATTTCATTTCTTTACATTGATTATCTGAATCAAAATACTTCTATCTCCATTCTTCTCCTTACTTTATTTTATCTCTCAATACTTAATTTAGCCTATCAATTTCACCTTACAACAGAGTTATTTTATTTTACATTTAATCTATAATTTAATCTTAATCCTTATATTTGATTAATTCATTTTAAGTCATAACATATGCTTAATTAAGTTAATCATAATCTTTTTACTTTTTATCAAATTAATTTTATAATTATCTTAATTCAGATCTCCATTTTTCAGTTTCTTAAGACATATTATTATATCTTGCTTTGTTTATTTCTAATTCTTCTAATTTTTATTTCAATAAATTGTTTAATCTTTCAGTTTCACAAACTAACATACCAACTTTATTTTCCAACTAAACTATTTTTTCTTCTTATTGCTTATATTATTAAAATTCTGCCTCATATTAATTCAATTCTACTTAATAATACTCTACAGCCTATTATTTACTCAACAATTATTCTCTAAGTTTTTATAACTCATTTTCCTAAATATATTTAATCATTCATAATACATTCATCTATTTCTAAGTAAATAATTGATTCTTTAAATCATCGATTTCTTTTGATTATTTTGAATTTCCAACCAAAAGTTATTGTTTCAATTACTCATTTTCATTTCTGTATTTTTCTTCATTCGTAAAATATCTAATTCTCCAATTCTCAATCTCTTCAGTATACTAAGAAGTAGTAATCTCGACCTCTTATCTTAAATCATAATATAATTTTATATACCTATACATACTCTCTGAATATTGCATCTACATAAGTCTAGCTTACAAATCTTCTATTTATTTTTCATAACTATTTCTATCAAGTAATTTATCATCCATCTCTTTTATTCTATATTTAAGTTTATCATTTTCAGCCACAAATCTTTCAACTTCACAAGCCATCAAAAAACAAACAATATCGAGATTTTTACCTAATTATTATCTGGCTGGAGGAGGATTATTAATTTAAGATGAATAGATATTATTTCCAGACCTAGTTTACATAAACACAATTAAATACATTGATCTTTTCATTTGAGAGGCTCCTAAATTTTGTGTTACTGAAGTACACTGTCTAACTGTACTTGTAATCACCTTTGATGAAGATTGTGATGTAAAATATTCTTTATTTTAAGTGACTGGTTCTAATGGAGAACGACTATATGTAGTCATTTTAAATTCAAATAATTATTAATAAAGATCGTTAATTAATACAATACCATATAAACTTATCAATCTTATTACATTACTATTCTAACTATCTATCTCTAAAATTATTTGTTGTTCTCTCATCTCCATCTAAATATATTTAATTTTATCTCATTTACAAATATATTTCCAGTAGATTTATTTATACAATAACAAGTTCTACATTTATTATTATTTTATAATTTTCATAAATATTATCAGCTCAATTTGTATCTATTGTTAAAAAAGTAATTATCATGTAATCAAAATTTCATCTTGTTAAAAGATTCTTTGAATAATTGATAAAATGAAAACAAATAATTATTTGAATATTCAATAGATGATTAACTATATTGTTAAATTAGGATAATTTATACAATTTCTTTTAATATATTTAATTGGTTGTTATAAATTAAATGCTTAAACCTAAAACAAGCAACCCAAATAGTATTTCATTAATTAATTTAGACAAGATTACTGGATGCAAGGTTGATAGTTAAATAAAACAGAAGATGACCATAAATGAAACTAGATAATAAGGAATTACAGAATTAGATTAATAAGATTTTTTCATGGCTAGCAAGTTAAATCCTAGTCAAATAGTTACACCAAACAAAACTAAGAGAAAGAAGAAGAAAAAATCTAAAAAATCTTCATAGAAATCAAAAACTGAAATACAAAAAAGTGGTGTTAAAACAAAAAAGTCTATTTCATAAGTTATTCCATGGGGTGTTAATCAACAAAGACTACGTAATTACATCTTAGCTGAATAACAAAAATATTATAATGCAATTTAACGTAGAAATACAAGAACAACTGTTGACCTTAAAGAAAGGAGATAATAAATTGGCACATCATTTTTAAACCAATTTGCAGAAAAGAATCTTAAATCAATAATTAAAAGTACTATGATTTATTAAGCTAGAGAAAAAATCTTTTCATGATGAGAATCAATCTAATCAAAAATTAAAAATATCAACTGCTTTACAATAATAGTACAAAAAGTTTGTAAATAAACCTAAAAATTCTAATATTCTACCTAATCGTCTAAAAATGAGTTGTATTCATTATCCTAGTCCTGTTTAGAAAATATAAAAAAGGAATAGAAGTCTCTCTTAAGGTTAACATAATAAACCAATCTATAATAATAGAATTAGAACAGGTTCTCTTCATGAGAAGACAGGAACATAATTTGAAGCATCTAATGTAAATTTGAAGTTCAATAAAGCTTAGAAACAGAAAAGGATTGTTATATAATATTAAAATATAGAAGAGAATTTTCTAAATAATAATAAACCTGGGTATAATTCATCAAAAAATTAGTCAAAACCACACTCATCTCTATATAAATTAATGAGTAATTCAAGCAGTAATAATATACCTAATGACAGTGATGGAGAATAAAATATTTAAGATTTAGATGATAGTTTTTATAGTGAAAAAAATATTCTAGATACTCATTCTGAAGAGGAAGAAGCATAAAAAATTGAACAAAATGATATCTTTTAATGTAATGAAGAGAATTATTTTAAAAAAAAAGAAAATTTTAAGAAGATTAATTTACCTTAAAATATGTTCTCTATTGAAAATTAGGCTGCAGTAATCATATAAAAAATATGGAAAGGATATTAAGTAAGAAAGATGATTTTTAAATCTAAATTTTAATAAAAAAATGAATTTAATAAAACTAAGGATGGATTAAATTTGAAAAGTTTAACTAAATCTCAAATTAATAAATTAATTAAATTTGGATTTCTAAAGAAAGGTTCAATAGATAATTCTTAGCTTATAGATGAATCTAGCTTTTTAAGTCACTCTAGACCCAATTCTTAAATAGATAATCAAAAAGAAACAAAAAAGATTATTGAAACAAATTAATATTAAAAATTTATAGAAAACTTTTAAGATGATATTGATTACAAACCTAATTTATCTAATCAATAAAATTAAGTTGCAAATAAATTTAAAGATATTTAATTACAAATAATATCTGAGCATACTCCTGAAAAAATTAAGAAAACATATCAAATTTCTTAAGATGAATCTTTTGGAAATTAAAAATCAAGAAAAATTAGTAAACTATCAATTGATGTTGAAGAGTAAGAAGAAGAGAATAAAGTTGATATTGGAGAAATTAGATGTGCTTTCGGTTCAGAATCATTATTAAAGAGTCTTTCATAAGAAGGTGAACAATTATTCTAATAAGATAAAGGATTATTTGAATAAACATCATTTTAAGACTTTGTTATGAATAAATTTAAAGAACTTATGTAGAGAGATAAGATGGATTAATTAATTGCTTTAAGAGAAGAAGCTGTTTAAAAAAGATAATAATAATCTTTAAAGTAGATTGATAAAGCTTTTTAGAATAATCAAATATCTCCTAGAACATTTGAAGTTTAATAAAGAAAAATAGAGAAGTGGGTTAATAAATAGAAAACAGATTTAGAATAAAAAAAGAGGGAGATTATAAAGGGATAATAAAGTGTATTTGATGCCATTGTAAAAACATAAAGAGATTTGTAATTTGTGAGATAAATGTTGTCTTCATAAAATTCATAAAATTCATAAACATACATAAAAATTGTAGATACTTTAAGCTAAGAATCTGCAAACTATTCTGAAAATTCTCTTAAGAGCTCAATAATAGACATTTAAATATCAAATTCTTAAATGTAGTAATATTAATAAGATGATAAGAATAATGCTTATGATGATGTAATTACAATTTAAAGAAAAAGCAATAATATATTAGAAGAGAAAGAATTAATATGTCCTGAACCCTTTAATCTAAAAAAGTTGGCTTAATCTTAATTTGTTAGAAATGTTGAATAATTCAAAGAACCATAAAAGATATCAGATAAGTGTGCTGATTCATATTCTATTTTGATTTCAAACATGCTGATATAAGAGGAAATAAATACATTTTATACAGAAATGTAAAGAAATGGCATTGATTTATATGAAATAATCAGCAAGTCTTAATTAAATCGTAGGAATTAGATTGCTTAACCAAAAGAGCAAAAGATTTAGGGAATGAAAACAAATGTTGGTTAAATTAAATCATATCTTAAATATTTGGAAGTTTATTTAATAGGTATTAGAATTATGATATATAATTTTAGATAATGTAATGATCTAAATCTAGAGAATAATCAATATTCCATTAGGTCCATCATCAAAATTAATGCTTAAGTTTCTTTAACCAATTAGAGACTCAGCAGAATCAGATTATGATTCAAATGGGGCTTAGCATTAAATTATTCTTAGTGTAGAGTTATTTGGTAAATTTGAAAGGTTTTTAATGGAATAAAGAATTATTAATCATCAAAATAAACTAATAATTGAATTAGAACATATTCATAATAAAGCAATATTTGATTCATTAAATGAAGCACTTGATGAATTTAGACCATATGGTCTAATTGGATAACCATTTTTATGGAAATCTGATCCAACCAGATTAAGAGCAAGAGAAAATTAATTGACCGATATTCCTGAAATCATAAGAAAAGCTTCAGAAAAAGTCATAGATTGGAGTCATTATATGACAGGGATCTTGATTGATAAAGAGGATTCACCATTTCCAAAATCTATGTAATTAGACCAAGAAACTATAGCATAGATAAGAGAAGACAGACTCTATAGAATGTTAACATTAGATGTATAATTTAAATGTGAGAATTGTAGATTATAGATAACGAAGATAAATGGACAAATTACGATGAAGAGACTACAGAAATCTCAATAGATTTATCAGATCTATTGTTTGATTATCTTATTGAGGAAGTAGCCTATGAAATGTATAAGAAATGATTTTGTTGAATATATTAAAATTAAGTTGTTTTAATTTGTTCATGTCTAATGTTTCATTAATTAAAAGAGAATACTTCTTATTTGTTTAACATCGATATCATGTTATGTTCTAAATATTAAATATATAAAATTACTGTAAAATCTAATTCAAATTAATTAATATCAAACTTTAATTTAATAATTTAGTATCAAAGATACCTGAATTATTTTATAAATCTGTCAAGAAAGATAAGTCTTATCCTTTTTCCATATAATCTAAGACCCATTCTTCTTGTAATTCAGTAAAAATAATTTTATCAAATTCTTCCTCACTCAATTAATCCACTGCACTATGATAGGCAAATTTTACTTCACAAGGAAGAATTTCTATTTAATCTTTTAATTTATTAATGACATCAAACATTTTTGTCTAAATTTCTATTAATTATCTCTACTTTTAATCTTATTATTAATTTGGAGAAGAAATTGACTATTTTATCTTTTTGCAACCTTAATATAATAATACAGTCTTGGCTATATTGGAATGATGTTGTTCTAATAATAACCATTTTAAAATTTTCTCTGTATTCTCTTAATCAAATTAAAGCAAACTTATTGGTTTTTCTCCTCCTAAAACATCTATCTTTTCCATCACTTTCTTTAGTGAAATTTTAAAGGAAGTTATTATGACTTTAATTAATTCATTCTTTATCTAAGCCCAATGTTAATATTTTCTTGGATATTAATTGAGATAATAGAATAAATGACTTAATCTATTTTTGTTAATAAATTCCTCAAAATTTGAGATATTAATAGTTCTTGAATATTCAATTTATTATTCTTCCTAAATTTGGAATATGAGTTTAATTATGTTCTTTATATTTAAGAATAAATACTTCTCTAAATTAGTCATATTATTTAAATAAATTTAATATCCATTTAAATCCTTATACTTAAACTTATTTAATCTCTTGCAACTTATCACTTTATATCAATTCAATTCTTTTTTCACTTTCTATAACTACCTCTATTAATTATTATAATGAACTATTATTATTCTTCTAATCTATTTCATTAAAATCCTCTATAATCATTTACAAATTTCCAAAATGTAAATATTACATAGATTCTAATATACATATAACATCCTTTTCAAATATTATATCCTACTACAATTACAACTTAACATGCTCAATATCTGATGAAACCTTCTTTCGTTATAATTTTATGGCTGTTTATTCCAATTAATGCGATAAGCTAAAGAATTTTTCAATGTTTATTTGTTTCAAATTTTAACTTTCAATATCACTTAATTATAGTTATTAAGGTAAATTAATGATTATTTCTTGAATTTTTACATCTATAATTGATCTTTATTTTTAGTAACTTTCTTTAAATGTCAAATATTAAACATAAGCATCAATATCATGAATATTTATATATGGTTCTATTAATGGACTTAAGGAATCTATAAATTTAATCTCTGTTTCAATTTTATTAATAAATTTCTCTCTAAATCCATTTAACGTAGGGTGTTAATATTGTATTATGTTTAATTTTACTAGTAAATTTTTTAGTGTACATTTTGCTTATTGCACCTCTTAGTATAAATTTATAAGATGTTTCCATTAATCCTTGGATATGGATTGTTAAAGACTTTTGAAAATTTAACCAAAAAATTCCTAAAAATTGTTATTTTAATATTTTTTAAATTAATCTATCAAAGGAATTATAAATTGCACTGTTGTTTTCTATGAGTTTACCTAACATTGAATGTTATCAATATATAAACAAGATTTTTAATATATCTTATTCTTCATTGCAAAAAAGTATTTGGTCTAATTAAGATGTGCAAATTTAATTTCATCTTTTTAGTATTTAAATTAATAATAGTTATCTGTGTAATTTTAAGGTTATTAATTTAGATATAATATAAGATATTAATAATAATCAAAGCTACCATAATAATCTTATAATGAATCTTTATGAATAGCAATTTTCTCAATTGTAGCTAATGATAGCCGATAATCTTAAATAATTAACTAATAGTGTTATAAACATGTTTAGATATCTCTTGAAACCCCTTTAAAATATATAGAGGTTATTCTTTATAAATTAATCATTTTTTATTAGAACTCTTATTCTTATTAAGGAAAGGATTTAATTAATTATAATAATTTAGAGCAAATAGATTTATATTGTTAATGATTTTGATTAATATTTCCCAATCTAAATTTTAGTGAATACTATTTACCTTCTTTTTTCTGAAAGAGTTTATTCATATTCTTTGGCAACTAATTCTATATCTGAAAAATGTTTAAGGGAAACTGAAGTAAACTCAGCTTCACTTACTATTTCTGTTTCATCAAAAGGTTTATGCGATCTTTCATAGGCTGCTGCTGAAACTACTGACATAAAATTAAATGATTCATTAAATAAATCTCTTAATTCATCAGATTTTGATTCAAATTGATTAAATGAATATTTAATTTCTCTTTGAAATTTTGAATAAGTTGTGCATTAATCATACTCTATTAATGTTGTTTGAATATTTTTAAGTTACTAATTTACATTTAATTTCTATTTATTAATTTTGTTATGCTTTTCAATAATAATATGGACAGTTCTGCCTTCCATTTTGATACGATCTCTTATGTTTTCTGCATCTATTTCTAATTATTAGTAATATTAAGGCTCTACATTTGATGTCATCAATCTTGAAGTTTAAAGATTAGATTAATTCATTGGTACTGTAGATCTAAATAATGAGAAAATATTTTCTAAATTCTCTAATTAAACATCTTTCAATAAACTCTGTTTTGCAGGGTCTTCTTAAGATAACACATCATTTCTAATTTCACTTTTTATTTAACCTTCAATTTTAGAAACAGACTTTTATTACTCAATTTCTATTGGTGCAATATAAGAAAGCTCAGGATCAATATTTAATGAATTAAGTGTTAACTCAGGTTATTTTTAATTTGGTAATTGTAATTGATTTTGAATTTTCTTTGGTGGAGCATTATCAAATATTCGTTTCTTTTAAGTAGAAGAAATATTATTAATGTTACTTGTGTTAATATAGATGTTTGACATATTTAATAATAAATTATGAATAAAATTAATTAGAAAAATTCATCTAATTCAATTTAATTATTTGAGTATTTAATAATTAGTCAGGGGATTTCTAAGATCGATTAAAGGTTAAAAATAAATTTATAAATAGTATATTTATTATGTCTAATCTATCATATATATATAAGAGTGGGAATTTAAAATATTACTTAATATATATAAGTAAAGATTCATCACATATGAGGAACTCAATTTAGAATACATTTTTCATAATCAACATTAATACTAAGAATTGAAACATATATAAATTAAAAAATTAAAATCTTTATTCATTAATTAAAATAAATAATGAGAGAAAAGTGGAGAAAGAAGAGAATGCGAAGACTCAAGAGAAAAAGACGTAAGGCACGTAAGTGAAACAAGAATGTGATAAATATAAACATATTTAATTGAACATCTTTTTTTAATTCAAATTTTAGCAATTTCTTTGGTTTTTTTTACCTAATTAAATTGGTAAGTTCTAAGCCATCCTAAAGTTTTTATGAATTTCAGATATATAATTAAGGATGGCAAAAATTGTTTAATAGAACTTATGAGGTTTTGATAAATGCAGTTAATTAATTATTATTTAATTTTTATGGAGCAAGAAGCCTATCAGTAAGTGCAAAACTATATTTTATGTAAATTATAAGCATTTTAACAAGAGCGTACATTGGGCTAAGGAACTTTTGGGAAAGTGAAATTAGGTTATCATACAATCACAGATGAATATGTAAATGTCATTCTATATATATTAGGTTGCCATTAAAGTTCTTGAGAAGAATCGAATTGAAAATTAGTTTGATTTAATGAGAGTCTAGAGAGAAATAATGATTTTGAGGAAAGTCAATCATCCAAATGTAATAAAATTATATGAAGTAATAACTTCATTGATTTAAGATCTTAGAATCAGAATAGTCAGTATATTTAGTTATGGAGTATGTGAGAGGGGGAGAATTATACGATTACATAATAAAGAAAAAATAGTAATGTTAATCCTAATTCAATTAGCCTACCTGAACATATAGCAGTGCGCTTTTTCTAATAGATTATTTTTGCAATAGAATACTTACATAATAACAATATTACACATCGAGATTTGAAACCAGAGAATCTATTATTGGATGAAAACAAATAATTAAAAATTGCAGACTTTGGATTGAGTTTCATCTCTATTGCAAAAGGAGAACTATTAAAAACAGCATGTGGTTCCCCTTGTTATGCAGCTCCTGAAATGCTAGGTATATAAATTCATTATAAAAAGTCGGTAAATAATATGAAGGTTTAAAAAGTGATATATGGAGTAGTGGAATAATTTTATTTGCAATGCTTTGTGGTTACTTGCCATTTGAACATGAAAATACAAAAGAATTATATTAATTAATTAAAACTAGTGACTTTGAAAAGCCTACACACTTATCACCTAATGCAATTGATTTATTAACTAAGATACTTGTTAAAGATCCTGATAAAAGATTAAATTTTGATTAAATTAAATAGCATCCTTTTTTTGTAATGCAACCTCCTTTGTAAAGAAAGAATTTGAATTTGGATGATTAAATTATTTTATAGAAGATGATAGAAATGGGTTATTCTCAAAATTAAATTACTTTATAATTACATTCTAATAAACATAATACTTTAACTACAATCTATTTTCTATTATAAAAGAAACATAATTAACCATATAGAAAGAACTTCTTTTAGAATATTCAAAATATTGCTAATTTGAAGTTGGATATAAATTAAAAAAGGCAAACTGTTGTTAAATTTTAACCTTCACAATAGGGATCACCAAATTTTGATAAATATGAACTCAAATAACAAAAAATGAGATCAAGAATTGATAATTCTCCTTATTTGTAAACTTAGAATTCATAAAAATTCAAGAAAATTAATTTATCTGTATAATCAAAAAGAGTAAGTATATAAATTGATAATACTCGTTAAAAGACATATTCAGTTTAAGAAAAATATCATGATTATCCATAATTAGTAAATAATGTTTTATTAGATTCTAAGTAGATTTTATTATTATATTTTTTTTAGGGTTCAAACAAGAAAGAATTCTAAATTTTAAGGAAATATAAAGTTATAGCCAAAAAGAGAGTTAGATAATGGATTGAAAACAGAGATTAATGAGGAAGTAACAAATTATTTCAAAGGTAATTTGACATAAGTAAGATAAAGAAATAGCACATAACCAAACAAAACAGATGAACCTTTGAAATTTTTTGATAAAAATTCAAAATTAAAAGCATCTCATTAAGTATTATTTGATGTAAATTAGATTGTATCCAAAACACCATAAAGTAATCCATTTGTACAAGTAGATATGAGTAGAACTAAATAGTTGCAATAATAGTTAATTGAAAGCAAATATTCTGCATTAAAAAAAAAAAGAATTGAATTCAAAGTTTAAAGATTATTGGGAAATCAATTTTGATTAAATTGTAACATTAAACTAAATTAAAAAGAGTGATAATAATAGCTTCTTGAATAATTAATTATTTTATTTAATAATGTTAAATCTCATTACTTCCCATATTCTTTTTATGTCATTAGATTATAAAAATCATCAAATGTAACAAATCCATCATCATCTAAATCAGCCTAGATTATTTAGATAAACAATATATACTTTTTTAAACATATGTTAAATTTCTTCATCTGTCATTTCTTCTCCCAAATCTTATGCTACTCTTTTAAGTTCATCCCAAGTAATTCGACCTAAAATTATTGATAAAATTAATTTACCCTCTTTATTCCAATCATACAAATTGAATACTTTTTGAATTTATTCTCTTGTATCTTTATCACTAATTTTTGCTGTAGCTAAATGTAAAAATTCTTCAAAATCAATTCCTCCAGAATTATCAGTGTCTAATTCACCCAAAACTTAATAAATAAATTTATTGTGATATGCTTTAATTCCAGATGCTTCAAAGGCTTCTCTCAATTCTTATGGATCAATTGATCCTGATCCATCATTGTCAAAAATATCAAAGGCTTACTTAGAATTATAATATTATCTTACTTTGACTTCTAAGACTTCCTCCTTTGTCAAATGGGGAGGTTTTGCATAATCTTCAGCATCGAATACTTTTTATTTAAGAGGTTGAGGAGGTTAATTATTTCGTTATGGTTAGTTTACTTTTGCTGGTTAATTAGAAGGTTATGCTTATTTGTTTTATTATTTTGACATTAATAAAATAGATATTAATTAAAATAAAAAGTATATTTATTTCATTTTAGAATTTTTACTAGTTCATCATCTGCTTCTATGTATTGTAAGGATTCTGACATTTGTAATTCAGTAATACTTTCTAAAAGTGAAATAAAAAAAAGTTCTTAGTATTCTTATTTCAAATGTTAAAGCTAATATATAATAATAAAATATACTATTTGCCATAAATCCAATAATTCAAGTGCATTACGAATACATAGACATATAACAATAGATGGATCAATAAGTGAATTGTGTATTAATTAGATATTTTAACAAATGTAAGAAGCCTGACTTTTTGAAAGATCTTCAAAATTCTGAGCATTTTACACAAAATGTGGATCTAAGTATATGAGATAATCTTGAATTCTTCCAACAATATATAAGGCTCTTTTTGAAACTCCTCCAATAATTCCTTGAAAATAAGGTAAATTCATTAGTTGATTCAAGACTTCCAAATATTCCTTATTAACGCTTTAGAGACCTAAACGAGAAGGAAGAAAGACACAAATGCCTTTTGAATCTTCTTAATTGAATTGATTATTGTTTTTAGCTCGTTCTTTTAACCATTCTTAATTTCCTTTATTATGATTAAACATTAATTTAATTGCATCTTAGAGAATAAAAGCACATTCATAATTGATATAAATTTACATGTTTAAGGAGTCTTTTTATTAAAATTCAATTTACATTAGGAGTATTTAAATAAATAGTCTAAGGTTTAAAGTACTTCATCAGGTTTATACCAATCTCCAGGTTCTTTTTTAAGTTCAACTTTTGCATAATGAACAATTTTTTAAATAGAGAATGGAGCATGATAATATTCGATTTGATTCTTGTTAGTTTATTAAATAAAATCAGTCAATTCATTATCATCATCATCAATGAAATGTCTAATTAACACTATCAATTATTCTGGCTTTGTAAAAGAATGATAATATCTTATAACTTAAGCCAAAGCCATTTAAGCAACTCTAATCATACATCCCCAACCAGTATCTGAAGTTAATGAACTGACTTAAAAAAATAAAAGTAAATATAAACTTTAAAATTTTGGAATCTTTTTTCTATAAGAAAACCAGATAATTTTAGAACTTATCTCCTTCAATTTTTCTATTCTTTACTTAAAATTTATGATAATTTGTCTTACTTCTATTACGATATCATTTGATATAGTCTCATTTAATATATGAATGACTTTATCTTATTATCTTAATTACTTATCTATATCATAAACATATTAAGTCAAATTAAATTTGGCATTATACCATCTATCAAGCAAGGATCCACATAAGTTTTACATTTTTTTATTAAATGTTATCAAATAATTATAATTTCTATATTATATATATAATTTATGGCTAATCAGTTTATTGAATATACATAATAAGAGTTTTTGCAATTGCATTCTTACCTTTTAAATACAAATAATAATACCCTAGAATTAGAGAAAACAGTAATATTTAATTGAGTATTTCAGTTCAAGGAAATAGAAAGAGCTTGCACTACATTTTCAACATCTTTAAAAAAAATTGCGGAACGACTCCACGAATTTGTAAGTAAAGGTACAGGAGATGATGATAATATTGAATGTGTTTACTAGTATTTGAGTAACTTTTTACTTTAAAATTCTCAATAGTGGTAATAAACAAGTGAAAATTTGAAAAGCGAAGTTTATTTATTTTATTATTCATCTCTTAGGTTCTTGAACCATATTAACTAATAATGAGCAATTATAGAAATATAAACTTAAAATTATCTTCTGAAATGAAAGATTATATTGGAAATATCTAATCATTGAATAAATAAATCTCTGACTAGCAAGAGGAATATATACGTTTAATGCAAAATGCAGATAAATGTTAATTACTTATGGAAAGAACAGTTGGAGAAATTGCAAAAGGAAATAAAGGTAAGGATGAATTAGTTAAAGCTTCAGAAAAGTAAATCAAATTAAAAGAAATTGCAGTGGAAGCTTAAGAAGATTATAAAAAAATCTTAGAGAAAGGAAATAAGAAAATTACAGATTTTGATGTGAAGATCAAAGATTGGTATTAATAAATATATTTAAATGATGAAAACAGGTATAAATTATAATTCAAAATATAGAATCAAATTTTCAAAGTAAATAATGTTATCATTAATGAAAAAGTTAACTAATGAAACTGTATACTCTATTTATTAAGATAAATTAAACTAATTAGAATTACGAGTTACCTAAAAGTAACCTTTAGATTTACAACATTAAATCTAAAGATTGCTAAAAAAAAGTGGAAGTAATTTTTAATACTTATTTAAAGCTGATTCAGTTTAATTCTCATTATTTGATTAAATTAATTATGATTAGATTAAAAGAGGAGAGTAGAAAAAAGCGTTTCAATTTGTAGGAAGTGAATGGACTTTGATTGGTGAATAGTTGAATGAAGAACAAGCTACAAAAATTATTTAATTCATTAATGATCTTATGGAAAATCAAGAAAATTCAGATGACAGTGCCAATAATTCTAGAAACAGATCATATTCTACATCTTCAACTAAATCAAACTAATTTTTATCACATGAGTATTTGGGAGTTAAATAATTAATGACAAAATAATCAGCAAGATCATTCTTAATTAATTTATTATAAAAAGAAATTGAAAAGAGAAAAGTTAAATAATTAAATTTATTAGAAGATTCTTTTAATGAAGTTAGTTCTATTTTTAAACATATATTCTTAATTTTAGATGCTGAATTTGATGTAGAAGAATTCTATATCTTTTTATAATTATCATATAAAATTGTAAAAGGAGAAAATTCTCATCTGATCTCTAGTTTTTCTAAATTAGATATATGGTAAAATAAATAGAGATGGAAATCCTTATATGAACATATTAAAACAACAAAATTTTAATAAAAACAAGTTTTAGATCAATAATTTAATTTAGTCAAAAAAGGATATGGATTGATTAGTAAAGGATTAAAAAAAATAACTGGAGCTGTACAAGGGTAATAATATTCAGAAAAAGAAAAATATTAATAATAAAAATATATTGTCTTATATGAGATTGCCACTTTCCTTAGTGAATTGAAATTCTCTCCTTAATTAGGAACTGATGTGATATTAGAACTTGCCTTTCATTCTGATATAAAATTAGAAAAGGTACAATTAGAAAAATTATTATAAATAATGGAAGAAAAAAATGCTATTACATTTAATTCAAAGTATTCTTCTGGTTTAGGTATGAAATAACGAAAAGAAGATAAATATAGAAAATTTGGTTTAAATAATCCTTAATCAAAATTACTTTATGCAATAAGATTATCTATTAAATATTTGTCATATCAGGATAAACCATAATAATTATTATTAGTATCAAAAGCCTTTAAATTTCATTTGAGATTTGCTATTGAAAAATATTACATTATTCATAATAGTTTACCAAATATGGAATAAAATCAATATTATCGAGCATAAAATTTAAAAGTCTATTTAAGAACTACACAAAATCATATGGATTATGCATTAAAAAAATCAGAAGCTTAATAAGAGATATAATAATACGAAGAAATTATCACTATGGATGTTTAAAGATCTTTACAATTACATTTTGATAAGGTTCCTTCAAGTAAATTACAATCATTCCTCAGAACCTATGCATTTCATAATAAAGAGGTAGGATATTGTTAAGGAATGAATTATATTGTAGGATATTTGTATTTAACATTTGAAGATGAAGAAGTTACATACATTGCATTCGATTATATTATGAATAACTATTTTTCTTAATATTTTGAAAATGAATTTGAAATGCTGGTATTTTAATATATATATTATTTCTATTAGAAAAAAGTATTCTATCAATATGAGAGATTGTTATTCTTATTTTTACCTAATTTATATCATCATTTTAAAAAAGTAAATTTAATTAATTTATCAAAGTAAAAAATTGATGCATCTTACTATTTAACTCCTTGGGTTATCACTGTATTTAGTCAAGTATATTAGTTTACATTACAGTCAGCATTATTAAATACTATATGGGACATATTCATCCTTTAATAGTGGAAAGGTAATGATTAAGTTTTATATTTAAGGATTTTACAAATGTGTATTATTTTTGTTGTATTTTTACTAAAAAGAATTATTATAAATAGAATTTGATCAGATTCTTCATTTTTTGAGTGAGATTATAAAAAATGAATTATTTAGTCTTAAAACTGAATAATAAGTTTAAGAATATATTTGTACTAAGCTAAAAATTCCATCGATATCTCTTAAAGGGATAATCACTAGTTAATTCAATGTTACAAATAGTCTTTTATAATAATTGGAATAAGAGTTCAATTGCTTTTCAACAAATTTGGATTCATAATTAAAATAATTCAAATATAAATGAAATATATATTTAGATTCATTAAGTTACCCATTTTTATTTATTATAATATTTGCATGATTATTGCAGATTCCAAATATTATGATTATTTAGACTATTTTCATCTAAACCTATGTCATCATCATAATAATCCTTGATAGCTTAAACTAATTTACTAGGAGACTTTTCAATTATTTCATATGTTATTCCTCTAATATTGGATGAATTAGCTGATTGATTGAGATTCTACCTTAAATGAGATCCTTTAGGTTTTAAATTGCTAATATGCAATTCTAAGAGTATCGTTAATTCTGAAAAAGTAATCCTTCTAATAGGATCTTTCTCCAGCATTCGTTATACCATTCTTTAAGCAGAAGAAGAGATATTTTTCCATTCATCTAGTTACAATCTAATTTAACATTACTTATTTCTTTCTAATAACACTTTTCTAATAAAATATAATATCTACCTTCATAATTAGTACTTCTAAATGGAAAATTTCCACAAAGTAAAATATAAAATAAAATGCCTAAACTAAATATTTCACAATTCTCTGTATATGGAGCCAAATCAAATAATTCTGGTGCAATATATCCTGGTGTCCCTTATTTATTTATTAATTAATTCTTATTAATTTTTTCAGCAAATCCAAAATCAATAATTTTGACTTAAATAGGATTAAATTGAGCAATTAAAATATTATCTAGTTTTATATCTCTATGTACATAACCACATCTATATATATATTATAAATAATACTTATGTATTTCTTTTAACCCTAAAATAATTTGATGACAAATCTCACTTGACATCAATTCATGAATTTCATTTTGTTTAATTAAATTAGATAATGTTCCTCCTTAAATGTATTCTAAAATTAAGATAACAACATCTTCTAATTAAATCACTTCAAAAAGTTCCACTATGTAGTCTGATTTTGCCATTTTCAAAATTTAACACTCCGAAGTCACAAAATCCTTTATAATAATTTAAATTACTCTCATTTATTTTGCTGAAATCTTTTATTATAAAGATTAAGAATAAATTTTAGCTGCAAATTTTTATTTCTTTATTCTTCTGGTATCAATTAAGAGACCAAAAACACAGAACTAAAAGCACCTTGATCAATTGGTTCTAGGATTTTATAAAAATATTCAAAGTTTGAAGAAACACAAAACTGTGCTAATTTTTTATACCAATTTATAGTGCATGCTCTATACTTGAAAGAAATAATAATCATACTGTGTTTCTGGATGCCAGATATAATAAAAAACAATTTTATTATTTTTAAATACGAATGGCGACAATTTTTTATTGAAGATGATCCTCCTCATTTGTTAATTCAATTTTCTTTATTAAAATTTTAAGATTTAATTAGATCTTACCTTTTATTTTAGAATCCTAATATATTAATAATCCAGATTTTAGTAATAAATATGTGTATTTCTTTGGAATAGATTTATTTTTTCCAATTCTAAATAGGTTATCTTTTATGATTATTTAATTTGAATCTAATTTCTAATCCATTTTTTTATCCCAGAATGTATTATTACCTGATTAATCACATTTAAAGATAGGCCAATCTGTATCGCTTATTTTTTCAATTTAGAGAATATTTTTAGTTTTTATCATAATAAATAATTAAATGAGAATACGCTTGCAATCAGAATTAGTAAAAGATCAAATTATGCCAGCTTTAGAGACTTTAAGAAAATCAACTAAATTTTTTTCTCCTTTCACTTAAAAATAATTGATTTTATTTTAGGAGTACTTCAGATTTTTAAGTTTCAAAGAGAAAACATAAATTACAAGAAGAGGAGAGCCAGTAGATTTTCTAGGATTTATTTTGAAAGGACAAGTACATGGATTTGTTGAAAACCAACATAAAATAACATTGACTGAAGGAGATTGTTTAGGTCACATGGCTAGTGTGAAATTAGCAGGGTATCAAATAAAATCTTATATTTCAGATGTGAAGTATAGTAAATTGATTACTTTGCAAAAGAAGAAGGATATATTGCAATAATAAGATTAGATGATTTAAGAATTCTGTAGAAACGTGATTCAGATTTCTCAACTTTCCTTTATAAATAAATTTCACTTTTAACATTGAATTCAGTCTCATAACAATATTTAGGTTAAGAATATTAGAGTATACCTGAATAAACTATTGTTGAAACAACTACTAAAAAAATAATGTTTATGCTAGATTCATTAGGAGTTTAACCAGATCCTGAACCAAATAAAAAAAAAAAAGAAAAATAAATAGTAGAAGAACCAAGAAATTTAAGATTCTTTTGGAATCAACTAGAATAAAGAGATAAACGTGCATTTGTCTAAAATTGCACTCTGATTGAAACCAAAACTTAAGAGCTCCTAATTAGAGCTCATTAAGCATCAAATGTTTTTTATATTGTTTTAGATGGAGAATTGATTGAATTTTAATAGAATTAACCATCTGTTATCTTCAAACAAGGAGATACAATTGGATTAAAGCAATTTCTTATTAATGCGAATTAAGAAAACAATATTATTTCTAGGATGAAATGCCTACTATTAAGAATAACAAAGTCTAATTTGGATGATATTGCAACTATTTCAGGCCAAAGTGCTTGTTCGATTTTAACTATGTTTACCAGATTTGAGGCCCAGAAACTTAAAGAATTATTTGAGAAATAATTCAAAGATGAGTCCTAAGGATTGCAAAGAAAAGTGGTGGCATTAGTAGATGAACTATCTCATACATTTAAAGCTGTGAGTAAAAAAGATTAATAAAATGCATCTTAATTGATGAATAACTTTTTTGAAATTGATGTGAACAAAATGAAATAGGATGATAAAAGCGCAGCATCACAATTAGAAAAATAAATAATTGCTCCTTTATACTTGTTAGATGTATACAAAGATCTAGTTGCAAAAAGATACTATCAGCCAAATGAAGTAAAGGATAGAAAGGACCCTATGTTTGAAAGTGGATTAAGTATATTTATCAGAGATAAACTAAGTGAGCAAAGAACATAAGCATAAAAAAAGAAGGAGGATCTCAAGAAGGCACGTAAATAAGGGAAAACTATTAAGGAAGAGGATGATGATGTAGAAATACATATGGATCCAAATTAATTGGTTTTGGAAGAACTTAATAATGATTACTATAAGATTGTTGATGAAAGAGATAAATTTTTAGAATATACATACCTATTGGAATAACAAATAAAATAAATGAAGGATGAATTTAAGGAGATGAAAGAAGAGCATTAAAGGATGTAAACATAGATTAGAAAAAATGAAATGCATAAAGAATTATTATCTTTAGATTTAGCATCATAGTTGTTGTAGCCTACCGATAGAACAACTAAAAAGAAACATACACTATATGATAATGTAGATTTTATATCTTATTAGTATCCATCAGTATTTGGTACAAGTTCAAGAAAACAAAAAATTTAAAAAAACTGTGCAAGTGGCAGAGAAAGTTTTAACAATGAGTTAATTGCATAAATTACAATTTTGATCTTTTTAGATTAGTATTATTTATATTTCATTTCATAAATAGAAAATTTGATTTTTTTTAATTTATATAGAGAATTGTTCTATTCTAATAATTATTTTTTTTATTTTTAAATTTATGTAATAAAGTGAATCATAAAACTTTAATGAAAACAATGATTAAGAATTGATTCGCTTGTAAAATATTTAAGAAGCAGATAAGGAATCACAAAATAAATTCAAATTTAATTTAATGAAATTGTAAAAATTATATTAGGAATGCAAATGCCCATCTTGTTAATTATTATTTGAAGAACCTATTACAATAGTTTGTGGTCATACTTTCTGTAGAGAATGTATTATTAGATCAGTTAATCTCAAACCCTAATGTCCGGAATGTTTGTAAATAAAATGAATAAATTAGATATCCTATTACAAATATCATCAATAAGATTCAAGAAAACTTTTTAGTTAAATCTGTTGTTAAAGAAATAAATGAATTATTTATTGAATAAAATAAAAAAAAAGTTAAACCTCGTCTATTTGATTAAATTATTGCAAAAAAAATTTAAGAAAATAATATCAAATAATTTTTGATTTTTGAAGCTAAATCTCTAATTATACCATACACCAATTAAAATGTACATCTCAATATAAATTAATTCAAAGATTTAAATGAAGATTAAATATATAAAATTTTAAAAAGAGATTCATTAATATTGCTTACAAATCCAAATAAAAACCAATCAATTTAAGAAGTAAAATTTTTGTAATTAATTCTCACAGACTGCTACTCTAGTTATTGTTATAAAGGCTGTAATAAATTCTAAAATAATTGATTTAAGTGTTCAAGTTAAGGAGCAAATGAAAGTTCTGCAAATTAAATAAGAAATATTTAGAATAGAAAAAGAAATTTCATTAAATGTTGCAAAAGTTCAAGAAATCAATGAAGAACCAATCCTTTTCAATTTATAAACTGATTAATAGATCAAATATTTAATAGATACTATAAGATAATAATTATCTTCTCATTTACCATAACTTATTGACTCATATACTGCTAAATATTTTGAAGAGTTTTTCCATAGACTTCAATTATTTGAAATTCTCAGAAGTAATATTATAAGGAATGAGAAAGCCTTAAAACATATAAGTTTTGTTATCCCCTCTATTTTACATCTAACAGATTAAGAGAGAACTAGAATTTTCAATGCCAACAATAGCATTGAGAGACTGATTTAAATCTCTCAAATATTATAAAGATTTTAAAATATTACAAATCCATTAATGGTTTTCAAAATTCCAGGTGATAAGGAAAGAATTAATAATAAAACTGAAATTATAATTATTCTGCTATTATTGATTTTTGCATTTTATTACAGAGTCATTGGAATCTGAGACATTATTGTATGTTTAATTATAATAATAAATAAAATGAATAATTAATTTGAGATTATAAAGAAAATTTGGGCATCAAAGAAAATTTGGTCCTTTTTCAAATACCAAAATCTTTTGAACCAAAGGCTGAAAGAACTAATTAAAGAATTAGATCCAAAAATTCAAACTGTTATTCAGTTAAAAGAGAATAATAAATAAGTTGGAATATCTAATAAGTAATTTACAAACGTATGCACTAAAGCTTTAGAAAATTAAGCAAGCCTCTTGAAACCATTAATATTGCTCAATAACAGAAATTTAATAAACAATTAGAAGTACTTACTAGATATTTTATAAATAATTCAACATTCTACAAATGACGAGGAATCTAATTATGTGGAGGACACTTTGAAAGATCCAAAAAAACTTAAAGAGTAGAAATAAGTACTAATTATACCTTAATTTTTAGTTATATAAAATACTAGAATTGATTTTTTTAATGCTTTAGAATTAAATATAAGAAACAACTAAATATTAAATTTTAATAAGCTTAGATTCCATATTAAAATAACTAATGAAATGGTCTTAAAATAATCCTAAAATATTATAAAACTTAAAATAGTATTAAAGGTACAATAGGATTATTTAATGCACAACATCATATTAAGGAATAGATTAATTTATAAAAACTATAACGTCCTTTGATCTTAAATTAAAATAAGATTTGACAGCAGAAACAATAGAAAAAACTCTGAATAATGTCTTACAATAATTAGATTGTGTAATTTGTTATAGTGCTATGAGTGATCCTGTATCTATGAAATGTGGACATAGTTTTTGTAAAGCCTGTATGGTTTAGGATCAAAATAATTCTAAGAAATGTCCAATTTGTAGGTATTATTAATTAAATATTTAGAATGGAGTAAGTAGATGAGATTTATTTAAGTGAAAACAATAAATTCTTAACAAAGTTGATTTAATTAAGATTAAGCTTTGAGAATTAGTAAAATCTATAGTAAGAAGATGATAATTAAGTTAATTATTATATTCATATAAAACCACAAAGTAGAGAGGTTTATGAAAAAAAGATTGTCTTAAGGACAAAGCAATCACTTAAATATTTAATTGAAGAAGAAGTTGAAATAGATACAATTAAATTTAGATCTCTTAACACAGTTTAATTTCAATAATTATTGCAGTAACATCTTATTTTTATTCTTGTTGACAAAAATGAAAATGCCTATTTAGTGAAAAATGCATTGACTTATATAAGCAAGAGTAAGACAAGAATTAAAGTTGAATATTAAGATAAAATACAAATTGAACATTAATATTTTTCTCATGTTTTCCTTAATGTTGAAGATGTAGAATATATATTTGAATATTAATTTGCAACAGCTATCACATTAGAAGATCAACATATGGATCTAAATAATATTGAAATTTAAAAATAACTTGCTGATTTGATAAATAATATAAAAGGATTTTTCAATCAGGCACTTCTAAATTAATAGTAAGATTAAACATATTAAACTATTCATTCATTCTTAGCATAAGTAGGATTTTGGAGTCTATAGAATTCTGATATAATTAGCGATTATGATTAAATGAAAAAATATTCATATCTAATTCCAAATATATTAAGAATACCTGATAAAGAAAGATAGGAAATTTAGAATACAAATAATTTAATAATAAGGTTGCAAATGATTGAAAAAAGTCTATAGAGATTCAAATAATGTTCAAACATATTAATGATATTTCTCATTCAAAGACAAAATCTGGATTCTAAGAGAAATATCATAATTTCTATTTTAGTATTTTTGTTTTTAACATTTATCCTATAGTTGTGACTTATCATAAATATATATCAAATATCAATGATAATTATTCAATTATGAATCAATAATACCTCTAAGTTCCTCTATCTTAAAGTAGACAATCAATCACTTATGATAAGTATTAAACTACTTCAGGAATAGTTGTAAGTACTGATAGGTAACTTATCATATGTATTTTAGACGCATAAGTGACAATAATTAGAACGGAAGAAAAAGTACTCTTTTTGAAGATAAGTATCTATTTATTGAATATTAAGACGACATGAGGATTTACTTCAAGATAATCAAAAATTGAAAGAAGTGATTGAACAATTGGATAAAGATAATTAGCAATTAAAGTAGATGTCTGGGGAGAGCTATAATCTGAAATAGAAATATATGATTACTCAAGCAGAATTAGAGGCTGCATAATAGGAGCTAGCCAAATTGAGATCTTAACTTTTGATGAGAAATTCTTAAGATGCAGAATAATCGACTCTTATGATCAGATACAAATAAGATATATCTACAATGACACAGCACTAAATCAAATATTAACAAGGTAAAATTTTATTTAGTTTTCAAGAAATAACATAGTTAAATGCTATGTTAGAATAATAGAGGAAGCAGGTGGAGGAATTCTTGAGATTAAAAAGTAAATATGAGTAGGACATTCAAACATATAGAAATAGGGCCTAGACTTTAGAAATGGAGATTAAATAGGTGAAAGAGTAAAGGAACTCTACAACTTAAAATGAAATTATTAGATTGACTTAGGAAATTGCTAGATATTAATCTGAAGTATAGATTAGATCATCAGATAAAGAATTATATGAAAGAACAATCTAGACATTAAATGAGAGAATGAAGGAGATGGATAATGATATTCAGATATTGATTGAAGCACATAACCATAATCAGTTAAAACTAGAATCTGCTATGGCTGAATCCAAGAGTAATATGTAATATCAAATTGATTAACTAAAGTAAGAGATGAATTTCTATTAAACTTAATGTAATTAATGGTAGGAAAAATGTCAGATTGCTGAAATACAAAAGGAAGAAAGTGAAAGAAGAATTATTTAGATGGAAATTAGAATAAATGAAACGAAAAAATAAATTGAGTAATAATAAACTGATAAAATATAAAGAGAAAGTTATTAAATTCATAGTATTCAAAATGAATCAGAGGGTTGGAAGTAAAAATATATTTCCTTAGAAATCAAGATGAAGGATTATGATAATTATAGAATGAAAATAATTGAATTAGAAGAATAATTGAGTTATTATAGAAATGATAATGATTAGATGAAAGAGGAAGTAGAAATTTTGATTGCAGAAATTAAATAATTACAGGAATAAAATAATGGTTATCGTTTAAGTATTACATAATTGGAGAATCAAACTAGAAATAGTGTTGAAAGTGATAGATATAAGAGTTAAATTAGAACATTTGAAAATACAATAAATCAATTAAATTAATAGATAAATGCTTATAGAATTGAAACAAAAGAACTTGAATAATAAGTAATTTATCATTAGAATAAGAACACAAATGTAGATTATTTAGTAAAAGAAAAAGAAGAAATAATTTCAAAGCTTTAATATAAATTGAATAATATGGAAAAAGAACTTCGGATTATTTTTGAAGAATAATTTAAAATAGAAAAATAAGATTGGGATAGATAAAAATAATTATAAATAGATGATCAATTAAAAAAGATAACAAAAAAATATGAATCTGAAATCTTAACTTTAAGGTAACATTTTTCCTCATTAGAAATAGAGAATTAATCTATAAGGAATTAATATGAAAGATTAAAAAAAGAAGGAGAGATGAGTTTCTAAAGATCATCAGAAAAAGAAAAAAGTAGAATTATTGACCTTGAAAGATAGATAATTTAATTAGAGAATTAATTATCTTAGTAAAAGAAAGAATTTACATTAAAAATTGAATAAGCTAATCAATAATCAAGTTTAAAGGAGTATTATGAATCTTAACTTAAGTAGCTTAATGAAAAATTAATACGAGAATAAAATTAAGTTAAATAATTGAATGATCAATTTATAATTTAATAAAAATGTACTTTAGATTTAGAAAATAGATACTCTAAAGAAATTCGAGATATTAAAGAATAATAAGAAAAGAGAATTGAAATCCAATAAACAACGTAATATTAGTTTGAATTAGATAATCATCTAAGAGATTTAGAAAAAATGAGAAGAGAATATAGAATAATTGATTAATAATATCAAGAAATGGAAGTTCAAGTAAAATTGTGGAAAGGAAAGTTCTATGATGAATAGTAGAAGCATCAAGAGATAAGACAATAATTGATTGAAATTAGATCTTAATTTGAATCTCATACTATTGTGAATACACAATCAAATTATGATAAATAAAGGATTTAAGAGTTAGAATTTGAATTAATTTAATTATAAGAAGAGCATAGAATTAGAGAAGAAAAGTATAAAGAATAAATTACAACATACACTATGACAATTGAAAAGTAGAGATCTAATGTGGATGAATCAAAGAGAATCAAGTAATTAGAATATGAAATTGAATCATTAAAGATTAAATGTAAAGATTTAGATAGATAATTACAGGATAAGATCTTTGAATTTGAGAAATTACATTAAAGAAAGTAGGAAATTAAACTTGAAACTATTGAAGTTTCCTCATCATCTGACAAATTTAAAATTTAAGATTTAGAATCTTAAATACAATTCTTAAGATTGTAGTAGTAATAAATAAACAATTCAAAGTAAGAAATTATAAGAGAGACTATAAGAGAAACAGTACAGATAAGAAGTTAAGAAGACATTAAACTGATTGCTTAACTTGAAGAAGAATTATAATTATGGAAAACTAAATATTATGAGTTAGATAGAAGAAAAAATTAAGTTGTAGTTGAGACTATTAGAGAGGTTTCATCACTTGAGAGTGATAGATAAAGGATATATTAATTAGAATCTTAGCTTTAATAATTAGCATAAAAAAAATAAGAAGTAATAAGGGAATATATAACAGAAACAATTGAAGTTCCATTGGAATCTGATAAGATAAAAATACGATAATTAGAAACTTAATTAAGTAATATTCAAAGAGACTATTAATTTTTAAATTAAAAAAAATAAGAAACGATAAAGGAAACAATTACAGTTGAAGTTTCATCCTAAGCTGATAAAAACCGCATCTAATAATTAGAGTCACAGTTAAATTAATTAATATCAGAATTATAGGTTTTAAGACTAAAAAAATAAGAAGTAATAAAGGAGACAGTTATAGAGAAAGTTGAAGTTTCAATGAGGTCAGATTTATAGAGAATTGATTTGTTACAGGAACAAATTGAGAGATTATAAAGAGATTATTAAATTTTAAATAAAAAGAAATAAGAAGTAATAAAGGAAACTATTACAGTAGAGGTTTCATCTTAAGCTGATAAATTAAGGATTTAGTAATTAGAATCATAAATATAGTAATTAAGAACAGAGTTATAAATTATGAATTAAAAAAAATAAGAAGTAATAAGAGAAGTAATTACTGAAAGAGTGGAAGTAGCTTAGGAATCTGATAAATATAGAATTAGATAACTAGAATAATAATTAGAGAGTTTAAATAAGAGCTATTAGACTCTTAGTAAAAAGAAGTAAGAAATAATAACAGAGACAATTACTGTTGAAGTTCCTTCTTAAGCTGATAAATTTAAGATATAATAGCTTGAAACATAAATTTAATAATTGAGATAGGAACTTTAGATTGTTACTTAAAAGAAATAAGAAGTTATTAAAGAGGTTGTGACTGAAAGAGTTGAAATTTCTTCTTAAGCAGATAAATTAAGAATTCAATAATTAGAATAGCAATTAAATAGTATTAGATTAGAATTATAGATTGTATCATAAAAGAAATAAGAAGTTATTCGAGAAGTAGTGACAGAAAGAGTTGAGGTTAGTAGAGAGTCTGACAGAAAAAGAATCTTAGAATTAGAGTAAGATTTATATAAATTGTAATAAGACTACATTGCTTTAAATAAAATTAAATCTGAAATTATTAAGGAGACTTACACAGTTGAGGTACCATCATCTGTTGATAAATTTAGAATTTAATAATTGGAGAATTAATTATAATAAGTTAAGAGTGAGTTGTAAATTTTATAAGTTAAAAAGCAAGATGTTATTAGAGAGACAGTAACAGAAAGAATAGAAGTATCATCAGAGCAAGAAAAGATGAGAATTAGATAATTAGAATAATAATTAAATGGTTTGGAATAGATATAAATTTTAGAGAATTAAAAAGGGAGAGAAGTAAAAGAACTAAGAAATTAGATGGAAATCATATAAAAGGAGAATTAAAAATTAAATGATATGATGAGAATTAAAGTTGAAGAGAGTGAATAGTGGAAAAGAAAATATTTGAATATTTAAAATGAAATATCTTCAAGTTCAGGAGATGCTGAATCCTTAAGAATATAATTGAAATCTTTAGAGTAAAGTAAAGAAATGATGAAATTAGAATTAGATAAAGTAAACAAGATGTATTTTTAAATTTAAAATGAATATACTCAATATAAATCAAAATGTAATGAGCTTGAACTTAGAATTAAATAAATTAGTAGAGAGAATTATGAATATTAAGAGAGATTTTAATAAATAGATTTTGAAGAGATCAGTAGATTAGAATAAGAGAATAGAAGAAAAACAGATATTATTTAGTAATTAGAATCACAATTAAGGAATCAAGTCTCTTTGAAAGATATTTAAAGTTAATTATCTAATAAAGATAAACAGATTTTATAATTATAGGAAAGTATTTCAGAATTACAAGCTACGATTAGAACTCTAAGAGTAGAAAATTAAACAATGTCTGATTAAACCTATAGACAATAAGTAATTGTAAGAGAAACCTAAAAGTAATTTAATATATATATTGAAAGCAATCAAAAGATCGTTGAGTTAGAAACAAGAATATAGGGTCTTAATCAGGAAATCTAAAGATAAATGTAGATGAAAGATTAGATTTAATTAAAGCATAATAAATTAATTGAGAAAGTAATTTGCAATAACTATATTTAGGTTACAGAGTATGAATCATAAATTAATTTATTGAGAAATGAATCTTAAAAGAAAGGATATAGTTCCACAAATAATGGACCAATAGTTTCTAAAACATTTGAAATTCATAAAATAGGAGAAGTTGTAAATAATCGTACAGGATTAGTTTCAGGATTCAATCTAGAAGATACTTAAAAAATAAAATCAATAGTGAGTACATAATAATTTAAATCTGAAATATCAAACTAAGCATCAAACGATAAAGAATCATAGTATACTATGAAATCTAATTCATTAGTATAGTCATTTAATCCTTTAAGAAGCGATGTATAATAATTATTTATATATTTAGATAATTAAATCAAAAGCCTAATTGAATCGAATAGACGAAAAATCTTATAATTGAATTTTTAGATTATATACAATAATTTGTTAATAATCATTTCCAAAAGACTTATCCCTTAATTTCAGCCTTTAAACTTCCATTATCTTCTAATATAAAAGAAGAGACTCCACAATAATCAATCCAATTATTATTATGTTATTTTTCAATTCTTAAACTCAATTCAACTACACCTTAATGAGTGACACAAATATTAATTGTATTAGTTTTATTTGGGAGCTTTTACATTTAACTTTTAAGTTCTTGCATGAAAGCCTTTATTCTATTAAGACATTAATTATCATTTTCTGGGAAAACTGGTTATGGTAGATTAGGATTCTTTATAAATCTTTCCTTTATAATTTAAACTCCATTTAAATACTCTTTTGTTAGTATTTTATGTTATTCAGTTCTCAAATGTAGTTTATCAAGAATGTTAGCAGAAAAGTCGAAAGAATACATTAATTCTCCTATTTCATCTTATATGTATAGTTTTGAATTATTAGGGATTTCTTTCATTAAATTAATGGAAGTTTAAATGCATCTAAGAAATGGTGAAGTCATAAAATTCTAGGTAAAATAATAACAAATACTATTTATAAGTCCTTTAGTTGAATTTATTTTTGATTAGCATACTCTTAAATTACTTTCTTTAAATGAGCACCTGTCATTTTTGCTTATTTATCACCTATATTTGTAAGATGAGGATCAAATGATTTTTGAATTCTTTTTCTCTCTTCATAATCATTTGTTTAATCAGCTCTTTCTCCATGTCGAACAAATAATATCATAATTAAATATTTTAATAATCATTTCCAAAATGATTTTGCTTGAAGAGCCAATTTAGGCTTTTCCCAACTCTCAGGAAAACAGACAGTTGTCAAAGAACAATAATCAATATTCTTACATTTACCATCAAAATGATCTAATACAATCTCTTAAACTCCAAGATGAGTTGCACAAATATATATATGATGACTTTTATTTGTATATCCATTGGCTTAATTTTAAGTTTCAATTAAAAATGATCCAACTCTAGCTCTGCAATATGATAAATCTTCAGGATATTTTAAGTCAATTTTAATTCCTTTTATATAATTTTATTTAAATATTTCAACACCATATTATTTATGTAAACTTCCTATTATCTTTTTATCATAATTAATTTAAAAGTTTTCCTTAACAGGTTCTTATCTGTAAATATTAGGTAATTAAAGATCACTTAGTTAATTTTAAATGTATATCTTTTTTTTTTCGATAGGTAGGTATTACATAACAATTGCTAAAGTTTCAATACATCTCATATTATGGGAAGACATGAATACAAATACCAATTCTTTAGGATTTAATTTTTGAGAATTGATATGTTCATTTATGATCTATTTTAAGGCTTATCCAGTCTATTTTGCTTGATTCTATCCATTCTCAGATAAGCCGATATCTGCATCCTATCCTTCTAAGAAATCAAATTGATATATAGGCTCCCCTTCACTTATAAACACAAGCATTAATTAATAATAATAAAATGATTTTCAAAAAATTGTATTTTCAATCTTAATTTCTTTTGGAGCCTTATAATAGTAATATTGCTATTGTATATGAGATTTATCTTTCTTCAAAGAGTTTAATTCTTAATCGAAGACACTCAAACCCACTAACTAATTTTTTCTAAAAATTTTTACTTTTAATCCGTTATAATCAGATACTGATCTACACTTATCATAACCATTTTTATTTTTAATATCTGAAATCAATTTTTGTGGATTAGGTATATCTAATAGTTCCTTATTTGGTATTTATTCTAAAAGATCTTATTTTAGTTATAGTCTTTCTTATTCTTCTTTTTGAATAATTTTCTTTTTTATAAACTAAAATAAATCACTTATGGAATATATTGAGATCTTAGTCTTTGATGCCAAGTTATAACTGGATTTTTTGATTCTTCAGGCTTCAAATTTTCAAACATATCTAAAGAGTCTAATCGAGATCTATACTCTAGTAATTTATTATAATAAAATACAAGCCTATCTTTCAATTAAGGTGCTTGAATTATGTTTCATTCGAGAATTGATTTTTGTAGATAATTCATTCCATACTTATAATTATTTTTCATGTTTATTAAGAGTTCTTTCATGTTGAGATTTTAATATCTTTTCTGTTACTGAAATTTTCTAAAGTTGGTCTTAGGCTTACTTTTGATTATTTTTAATTATTTTATCTATTTTTTCCATTGTTTATATTAACTCAAATTTATCAAGTACTTCAAAGTTAGTATCTCCATTTTATGGTATTATTTGTTTTTAATTTATAATATTTTTTTTGCTTCTATAAGTTGAATTTAGACTTGATGGTTCATTTGTATTGGCTAAAATTATATAAGTATATTATATAACTTCTTTTAATCTTCTTTTATAAATTAGGTAATCTTAGAGGTTAACTAAAACGAAGAGGTTTTTCAAGGTCATTATCTTATTTATTGAAAATATCCACTTTGCCAACTATAGATCGAGAAAGTATATCATTTGTAGAATTCTTTTGACTAAAATCTAATATTTGATAATCTGGACTCTAAGCTAATTGATTACTGTTCTTGTACTTTGAAAAATGTTACTGGAATGTAAGTCTTAATCTTCAAAAGGCCAACTCATTTAACTTTATTCACCAATACCTTTTCTTAGAAATAAAGTATGCTTCCTTTTCATTCTTTTTTTAATAAAATATTTTATAATATCAATAAAATTATATAAATTTAGGTATTTATATAATTTTACTTTGTCTTACAAAATTATAGCTTCTAATATTTCAGATTCCAAATTCTATTCATTTCTATTTGATTAATGTCAAATAAGACTTTAATTATTTTCAATAAAGTATACATTTAAAATCAATAAATCTTATAATTACAAATTTATTTTTAAAGATATCTTATTTATAATTTGGAATAGTCTTATGTTTATATGTATATCTTAATAAGTGTGAAAGTAGTAATAAAATTATTGAAATATAGTGTGATGATCAAGAAATCAAATGTAGTAATTCCACACTTATTAAAATCTTTTTTTAAAATATAAATAAATGGTTAGCAGATTAAGAAAATGCAGAAAGATGAGAGGACATGTTTGCCATGGTTTTGGTAGAGTTGGTAAACATAGAAAACATCCAAGTGGTAGAGGTGTTTCAGGAGGTTTGACACATCATAGAATCAACTTCAATAAATATCATCCAGGATATTTCTAAAAAGTATCTATAATATTTATGAATAGACTGGAATGAGACATTTCCATTTAAAGAAGAATACCCTTTATAAGCCAGTTGTAAATATTGACAAATTGTGGTCTCTTGTTACAGACGAAACTAGAGAAAAATATTCCAAATCAAAAGATAAGGCTGCAGTCATTGATGTTACAAAGGCAGGCTATTTCAAGGTTTTGGGTAAAGGAAGATTACCAAATCAACCAGTTGTTGTCAAGGCTAAATTCTTTAGCAAAACTGCAGAGAGAAGAATCAAGGCTGTTGGTGGTGCATGTATACTTGTTGCCTGATACATTATATACATTAAAATAATATTTGTCAATGTCATTAGAATTATCTTATGGGATACTTCCATTTTCTTTTTATTTTTTTAATTTAAATTGTATTATTTAAGAAAATGGATTCTAATGCTATTATGTAAAAAATGGCAGTGATTTTTGATGATCCTGAATAAAAGTTACTTAATGAAATTTCTGAAATCAATAAGAATAGATATTAGACTCAGATGTAAAGATTGAATGAACTTAAAGAATTATAAGAGGATTCTGATATTGAAATTCAAAAATAGAAAAAATTAATTGAATAATTAGAAAAATCATTAATCATTGAATCAAACAAGTCTAAATAATATGATGATATATTAAAATAATATGAGAATGAAGGCAAGTCTTTATCTGATGAAAGTAAAAAATACATTATTCAAATAACATAACTTAGTGAGAAAGTTGAGAATATTAAGAAATAATATTTATAAGCATAGGAAAAATAAGATGCCATGGAAAGAGAATAATAATAATAACTAAAAGATTTAGAGAATTGGAATAAGAATTCAAGGAATTTATAAAATGAATTATAAAAGAAAGATTAAAAATAAGTTAAATTACTTGAAGAACTAACACAGGTTAAAATCTAATAACAGGAAGTCAAATAGGTAGAATCAAATGATGATTTACAAAAATAATTAGATAAACTCTTATAAGATAATAAAAGACTATTAAAATAAAGATAAGAAGTAGTGGCTGTTTTCAAAAAATAAGCAAAAATCATAGAAATCTTGAAAAAACAAAAACTTCATTTGTAGACTTCAACTTCACTTGATTTGACAGAATAAGATTTTGCTAAGATTGTTGATTTTAATTTATGATATTATTATATTTTACTATTCTGATATATTATTTAAGATAGAATTATATACTAAATATTTGTATTATTTATGTTGAAATTGAATATCATATCATCTTCCAGACCAAGAGGCAACTTATTTCTTGAACATAATGATGACTTATTCAATTATGGCATTTTCTTCATCTCTCTTAGCTTTAGCTTCTTCATAATCAACTCTCTTAGATTCTAAATCTGATTAGGCTTAATCAAGAGCATCTTAGGATTCTTATAAAATGATCTTAGATTTAGCTTATTAAGCTAAGGCTGCTTAAATTTACTATATTTTATTATTAAATATATCTTACAGTAGCTAATCTATCAGCATAAACTTATTTTCTTTCATATTCAACTTACAATGTAGTGACTTCTGCTTCACTCAATGAAACCCATCCAGCCAATTCCCATGAGGCATTGATCTCATTAGTTTCAAGAGCTTCAAGAGAAGCTGCGAGATTAGCTTCAAGTCCTTCTAAAACAGATAATACTCTTTCAGCTAAGGTTGATCCACTACTGACAGATCCATCTTCTTATTTGTTAGCTAATTAAAGGAATGAATTGATTTCTTATTCATTAAATGTATTGCTGTATGACTTAAGTTTGTCAGCAACACTTTTAACTTAAACTAACTCAAATGAATCTCCATTAATGATATATCCTGCAACATCTTATTTGAGTAATCTCACAACTTCAAGAGCTTCTCTATTTTACTTTATTGATCTAACAAAAAGTTAATTGCTTAAGCATTGTTGATCAAGCAAAACTTAAATTTTTCTGTTAATTTCATCTTATCTTTGTTCATTCCAAGCAAGATAATTTTTTGTGTCTGATAAGTCTTATTCAAATTAGGCTCTGTTTTCAATTGATTATTGGAATAACTTTTGATTCAAGGACTTGATTTTAGTAAATTGTTCAATTGTTCTGAATATAATTATTAATGTCTTACTAAGCACCAACCCATTCATCTGTTTCATTCTTTTAGTCAGCTGCAAATTAAGCATCCTTATTTGATTGTATCAGATCATTTAACAACCCAAAGACTGTATCAATAGCATCCATAGCCTTTGTACCAGTTTATAAAAAGGCCATGATTTAATCATGAGTAGAAGTAGCTGAGGCTAATGTTACTAATAATACTAGAGCAAGAGTCAATTTCATTAATATTATCAATAATTTAATGCTCTTAAAAAATGAATATAAGCGTAACCTACCCGTTTCCAGATAATTATAAAAAAACGGGTATTAATATAAAAAATATAAATAATAAACTTATAAACCCTTACCAAGAGCACCTTCTAATAAAAATTGGTTAATCTTATTGATTAAGTTTAAAATAAGAATGTTAATTAAATATTCTTAATTAGTGCTCCTTAATTTTGTAATTTTAAATTCATTCTTTTATTTTGCCTTAAATGACAAATATAAATCTCCTTTTATATATCATATACATAGATTTCCTTCGATTTAATGATATACAATATAAAAAATAAATTCTATTAAAAAATATAGAAATCATAGATACCTATAAAGTTTTTTGAATTATAAAATCAAATTTAGAGTTGCAAGCTTTCCCTAAGGGATGATTGTAAATATAATAATTTGACTTCATGATTTAATTTAATATTTATTACTAAATAAAGTGTTATAATTCATAAGGTTGATACTTAAAGTATTTTGATTATTGTGTACAATATTTGAAATTGATAAATTTTTATATAAAAATGATTAAGAATTCAAATTAATTTTGCAAATCCTAAGATGGATTGAGTTGATTTAAGTATATGAAATTATTAATTTATATAATATAGATTTGTATTTTTGATACTATTAAAGTTATATAGTAAATTACAAATTTTTGGATAAAAGGGATTGTTAATTTATATAAAATAATAATGAATAAGTATGAAATCATGGGAGTTGTAGGTGAAGGTGCTTATGGCATAGTGTTAAAATGTAAAAATAAGGAGACTAATGAATGTGGTTAGTTATTTTGTTCTATTTGTTACAGTAGCTATAAAAAAGTTTAAAGAAACAGAGGATGATGAAGCAGTAAAGAAAAGTATTCAAAGGGAAGTGAAAATGTTACGAATGTTGAAGCATCCAAATATAATTTAACTAAAGGAAGCATTCAAAAAGAAAGGCAAAATATTTCTTGTTTTTCAATTCGTTGACAGAAACCTATTAGAATTATTAGAAGAGAGAAAAACATTAGATGTATGCTTATTGAACTTAGAATTAGTAAGATAGTATTAAACGAGTAATACTTTAATTGGTTCTTGCAGTACATGCTTGTCATTCTGTAGGAATAGCACATCGAGATATTAAACCTGAGAATTTACTGATAGACAATGATCTAAATTTAAAGTTATGTGATTTTGGTTTTGCAAGAGTAATATAGATTTAATAATTAGACAATATAAAGTTAAGAATAATTGACTGATTATGTAGCAACAAGATGGTACAGATCTCCTGAGTTATTGATATCTAATAATTATGGAAAATAAGTAGATATTTGGGCTATTGGTTGTATTATGGGAGAGTTGATAGATGGTCAACCATTATTTCCAGGTGAGAATGAGATGGATTAATTATATCTAATATAGAAAATAATTGGTCCATTGACTTAGGATCAAATGGAGAAATTTTAGAAGAATTAAAGATATATAGGAATGAAGTTTCCTGAAATTGTAAAATCAGAAACTATTGAGAAAAGATATGCTGGTAAGATGTGTAATAAAGGTTTGAATTTCTTAAAACAATGTTTGATAATGGATCCAAATAAGAGAATGACTTCTTTAGATTGTTTAGAAAATCCTTATCTCTCAGATCTATGGAGTAAAGATAGTGATATTAGACCTAAAAGTAATGTTTAGAGGAGGATTAGTAATGAAAGAGAGGATTCTAAACCTATCATCACTAATCAATATGATTTTGGTGAATAGAAACCAAAAAAGATTCAAGAGAAAGCTATTCCATAAACAATTCAAAATTAATCATTTGTTTAAAGATAAGTATATAATTACAAAATTGGAGATGAGATTACTGAAGTAACTAAAGAAGGGGATGATACTAAATCATAAATGCATAAAACATTCAATTAATCATTTAAAATAAAATTTAATGATACTCTCCCTTAAAGTAGATTAGGATCAGAATAAGATAAGAGAATTAATAGGATCATTGGTTTGCCGGGTTTAAAGGAAGATCCTAAATAACAATAGTAATAATAATAATAATAATAATAATAATAACATAATATTCATAATAAATCTCCAAATAAGAGAACTTCCATCTAATAACCATCATTTTATGTTTAAGTATTTTATTCTAATAATATTTAAATAGGGATAATATAATTTGTAACCTTAAAAGCTTAATCTAGTGTATAATGCTAATACTTATAATTATTCAATTAAGAAATCATACATCTCAAAAAAATGAATTATTAATATATTTATTTATGCTAATTATTTTATATTTATTCTCCTTAGGAATTTGTCTTGATGATCCTATTCACACATCTATATTATATGGTGACAGTGATTAAGGTTATTATTATGTGAATTTATTTGTTGGAGAACATAAATAGAAATAATCATTAATAGTTGATACAGCAAGTGGAATCACTACTTTTCCATGTGTAGATTGTAAAAGTTGTGGTAATCACATTGATTCATCCTACAATTTTAAAGTAAAAAAATCCATATTTATTAATAGAATTCCTAAACTCACAATGTAGTCAAATGTGATCAAATAATAGGTGAAAAATAATGTGACAAATGTCTAAACAATAGATGCTCTTTTTAAATTAGTTATGCCGAAGGATCAAGGCTTGCGGGCTATTTTATTTAGGATTGGTTAATAATGGGAGATGAGTTTGAAGATTTAAACTCATCTGTTGAAATAATTTAATTAGAATAGATCTTAGGTGTAATTGGATGTACAACTTTAGAAACAAATTTATTTTTCACTTAAAAGGCTAATGGAATTATGGGATTGTCACCAAAGACTAATACAGAACTCTCCTTTCCAAATTATATAGATGATCTTTATGAAAAAGAAAAGGGAAGTTAATTTTAGAAAATGTTTACAATTTGTATTGGAAGGAAAGATGGTTACATGACTATAGGGCAATACGATTTGAATAGACACTAAAAAGATAGTTTATATTATAAAGTGAAATATGATCAAAGCACAGATCTCTATAAAATAAATATCAATAATATCAAAGTAAAATGATCTTCAAAAAATAGATAGATTGATAATATCGTAATCGCTGATCACAACTTAATAAATTTAGGATAAGGAGCTTTTATTGATTCAGGATCGACTTTGGCTTATGGTTCACCCAAATTAAGTGAAAAATTGACTCAATAATTTCATTGTTAAAATGAGAATTGTCCAGATTTATAATATTTAGAAGAGTTAAATTGTTATCAATATATTCCAGAAAAACATGGAAATTTCTCTAATTTTGCATCTTATTTTCCTACATATTAGTTTGAGTTAGACAATAATTTTACTTTCAACTGGAAACCAATTAATTATCTGATATTGTCAGTGAATACATCTGATAGATATTGTTTTCCACTTGCAGTGATACCTGGTGGTAATTTAAGTATCTAAAACAGCACCTAGGATGATTCTTGGATAAGTATGGATGAGAAATTGGGACATTGGATTCAATAAATAGACTTAAGAGATTATATTTGTTGAAAATAATTGTTCAAATAATAAAGTTAATCATGAATTCACAGAAGAAGATATTATCCTTTTAGAATAATAGTCTCTTAAGTAAAATAATAAAAGAAGAGTTTACATAGATTTAAATTTAAAATAAAGTAATAATTCTTAGATAATAATTAGAAAATGATACTTATTCAGAAACTCTATATGCCTTTATGATGATAGTCTTAATGATCTTTTTATATTATTTATTCTCCTATCTGCTAAATTTAAAAAAGAAATATGGAAAATATTAAACTATTTAAGAAATAAGCAGTTAGGAATGAAATTATTACATATATTTTTATTAAAATGTTCGTTAATAATTCTTGTCTACCAAATATAATAAATTTTATATTATCCCTTTATATGAAGTTGATGTATTTATTTAGGATATCTTGATGCTGCTCGAAATTCAGAGCTTTTATCAAAATATTAAATGGGAGTAGTTAGAGATGCTTAGAAATTGGTAAATTCTATATAATGGCTGATGATTTATGAAGATTTTCCTTTGAATAAATATTTTGATAAAACTATTAAATTTATAAATAACTATTCCCTAAAAACCCATTTATTAATTCATTGTTAGGCTGGAATTTCAAGATCTACTGCAATATGCACTGCATATATGATGTAAAAATATATATAATTTAAAAAGATAAATACATTTGTGCTATAAATTTGGATCTGATTTTAGCATTTTAAATTTGATTATGGTTTATTTATTTAAAACTAATTATTTCATTAAAAACAAAATCTAAGAATAATATATATTTAGTGTAATATTTAATTTACTCATTTAAAGCGTTTGCTTAATTTCTAAATTCCATATTTAATACTTAAGATTGGAGATATCATGGCCAAATTATAAAATAACATACGTCTGGAAGAAAATTGATTTTTTCTTTTAACACTTTCTTTGATGAGATCTTTGATTCTATCTTAACTCATCATTTTTAAAGTTCCCATGTTATCTTTTTCACCTAATACAATACTTAACAACTATCCAGGAATCAAAGAACATAAGAACTCCCTAGGTCAAGAAAGAATTGATTACAAGGATTGAATGCTATTGTCAATTAAGATCTCATTATCTTTTTAGATTTTAATTATATTATTAAGATCTCCTAGATTGGAAAGATATAGATCAGTAATATTTTTATAATTCCCTTTAAGAATGTTAAAAACTTTGTTTTGATTTTCACCTCCCAAAGTAAATCTAATATCACCATAATAAGATAAACTTATAACACTATAGAGTAACTCTTATAATGATATAGATGATTTAAAGTCCATTAAGATAGCAATGGCTATAGCACTTTATAAATTAGAGATGCTTGCTCTTTAAAATCGCAAATTTTCAAATTCCTATATGGTTACTATTGGTTTCTACATTCTGCCAGCTATAGATAACCATTTCCAACTTTCTAAATCTTTGATTAATTCTTTAGTGGATACAACACCATATTTTAATTTCAAATCTTAATATTAGACAAAGGGACTAAAATGTATAGGGAATATTTCAACATTCATTCTCTATATGAATCGACTTCCTAAATAATAGCTTAAACCACTATAATGCTATGGTAGTAATATAAATACTTTTGAGTTGATCTGAATATTTTGGAGATGCCACTCTTCCACATTATCTACAGCAATAATTAAATCTATCATTGGTTTATTTTTTGTATAATCATAATTAAATTAAGGTTGAACAGCTGATCCATAAGCAAATGATAAATCACTTTAAGGTAATGTTTGGATGAATTATTTTAATAAAGTAATTGGAATTTATTGCATAATTTGTAATTAATAATTAAATAATAATAATTAAATGAATAACATTTATTTATATATATATTATATTTGTCAAACTCCTTTTATAAAGTTATCGAGCATAAACCATGAATTCTCCCTTTAATCTTATGGGACCATCTAAGATATATATATATTGAATTACATGTCCAGCACTTCTAATAACTTGGAATCTGAAATAATTGTATTCAACAATCCATCCTGCTAATTAATCTTTTAATGTTCCTGGATTAGAATTCAAATAAGGAGTCCAACCTTTGATTTCCTTGATTCCTTCTATCCATTTAATGCTTTCAAGTGTTTCAACCATACTAACAGCTAAATCTTGATCACCTGAATATATGAGTATTTTGATTCCTGCTTAAAATAATTCAGGTAAAATTTTATAGCTTCCCTCTGATTTTGTATATTACTTATATACTGGATCACTACATCCTGTCCAGATTGTATCCATATCCACATGAAGTGCTTATTTATATTCATCAGTGTTCAATTTATTAGCTAAAGGTCCAAAATCAATACAAGGAGCATTATCTTCATCATCATCCTCACTTAATTTTAACCAAGGAGTATATTAAAATCTATGTTTAGATTATCTTTCAACTTTGTATTATTTCAAAGTACTGTCACCGTAACAATATGAATAAACTCCATAAGGATTAATCAATGCAACAGCATCATCAAGAGATTTCTTAGCTTGTCTACAACTTGCTGAGTTTGCTTATAGAGCACAGTTGTGATTCAAAATAAACTAATTAGTATAATCAATAAATGATCTTCTAGCCAAGAACTTTAATGCAGCTTAATTTCTCAACTTCTCATCATTAATCAATACACCATTTCCAATTAACACTCCCCTGAATTAAATCTTTTCCTTTTCATCTACTTATTATTCTCCATTTAATAATGCTTTGGCTGTGTATGGAATGTACATTCCTAACATTTATTAACTTTCATACCTGCATACGATTCTCCAGCAATATAGAAATCTCTACCTCTATAATATGTGAAGGTATCAAACCATTTTCTGATGGCCTCATAGTTGAATCTTCCAGTCTTCTCATCTGTAAATTTATAGTCTTCGTTAGGAGTTGGCTATGAAAATCCAACTCCGAAGGGAGATTCTAATATTAATAAATGAGCATTCATATTCCATGACCATGGGTTTTAGCTGTATTCAGTTTCTCCATTATCAATTACAAATGGACCGATTTCTTACATTAAACCCAACAATGATGAACAACCTGGACCACCATTTAGCCAAAGTATTACTGGTTAAGTGGCTACTTCTGCATCTTCTGTTTGGCTCTCTACAAATACATAATGCAAATTTCTAATGTAAAATCTATATGAACCTCATCACTCCATCGTCATCAATATCAATCAATCCTGACCAAGTCTTGAATCTATATACTGGCCAATCTGGCCATTTAAATTCATCTTCCACAAAGTCTATGCATGTTACTGAAAGCAGTAAAGTAACAAGAATCACACATTTCATCATTAATTTCTAATAATTTATTGAATTATGTATATTGCACATTTCTTATTTAAATAATAGGTACAAAATTTGAATGCATATTGATTATTGTACCCAATATTGTTCTACATAGATTATTATATAATCAATATACATATAAGATATTTTTACTATTTTTCAGCAAAATCATATTTTATAATGATATTTAATTATTAAATCAATTGGTTTATGCTGTTTAATCAAATAATATATCCCACAAAAGTCTTTATAATTCATTCTTAATAAAAATAAGGAAAAAAAATTCATATTTCTTACCAAAAACTGATATATTCATAAATTTCCATAAGTTATTTATTTTTGACATCTACATTTATTTTTTGAATTTTTCTTCCACATTCAAATAATAGAATTATCTTCTATTTTATAATATTGTTCATATTCCTTTAGAATTGTTTTATTTTTTTTAAATTTATCTTATGTATTCATTAAATATAAACAAAATAAATTAGCAATATATCTTAGACTAATTAGTTTATAATTAAATAAAAAATTATTGTTTAATCAATAAATTAAATGGCAAAATGGAAGTATTTAAGGCTTTATCTCAAATTTATAATCTAGCATATTTTTTAATACTATTTTCTAATAATTTAGCATATAAAATTGATTAATTCATTTTCAATACCAAGAAAAAATAATTAAAAATGAATAAAATAAATTTATTTTAATATGTAGTAAATTAGTAAAGAGAAAGAGAATCAAATATAATAAGCTATGGATTTAGAAAAGGATGTATTGGGCACATTAGCAAAAGTAAGATAATATGAAGCATCTATAAATGCTCTTAAAAGAAACATTCAAAAATGCAACATTACTTTAAAAGAATTGAGTAGTATTGATTAATAGAAGACATTTCAACCTATTGGCAAATGGTATTAGATATTATAAATAATTTATAGCTTTATTTTGAAACCAAAAGTGGATATTGTTAAAGAAGTCAATGAAAATATCATATCTCATGAAAAGGAAATTGATGAATATGAAAAAGTTAGATAACATTTAATTACTAAAGGAAAAGAGAAAGAAAGTTAATTATAAGAAGCAATGAAATCATTAAAAATTTGAAATTATAACATATTTTATGTTCTAAGATAATAATAGGAATCTGGTTTAATAAAATGTTTTGCTATTTCTAAGTCATTGTTCCAACTTTTTTTAATTTATAATTTTTTTGTTTATTAAATTCTTAGACTTAATAAAAGTTGAAAAAATAAGAAGTCTTAAAAAGAGTTCTGGGAAGTAATTGGATAGAAATAATGAATATATAATTAATATTATCAAAATTTTAAGTTTCAGTATAAAGTGGGTTTGTACATTTCTTTATGGTACTAGATAAATAAGAATAAATACAAAAAAATCTGCAGTTTTTCTGGGAATAAGATTTCCATCTTTTCTATCTTATAAAATACCTGTTTTATTCTTCATCAAAGATTTAAGATTGTTGTATAATTATACTGCTTCTTCAATTTGAGCTTCGACACATTTATTTTTTGAAAAACTTATCTAACTATTGTATGATTCTTTATGCTAATGAAACTAATTTAGATTGAGAATTTACATAGGAAGCACTATTATTTTTAGTTGAATTACATTCCAAAGGGATTGAATTAAATTATACTTTCAAAATAGATTTAACAGGAGTATTAGATTTTTTTTCATATGTAGAAGTATCTTATTTAGATTAACTTCTATTAATTTAGATAATAGTTTTTGGAATTTTTCTTTCGCTTTAAACAATCTTATTTGAAATATCTTTATTTTCAGATTCAATAGTATTTGTCTTATTGATTGATTAATTGATTTTCTTTTCAGATGCACTTCTTAACTATAGAAAATTATAATTTTTCTTTTAGGGTTAAGGTATTTTTTTTAGACTTGAACTTCTTATGACTCCTTTGAAACATTCAGCATTTTTTGTGTAAGAAGCATCAGAAATCCGTGATTCTTTACTTGAAGGTCTTTGTCTTAATTCATAGTATGCTTTTTATTATTAGTGCTGTAATGAACTAGGTCTTTAATTGACTTTAGTAAGTGATTCTTTAAGAATTCTTGATTGTTAAGATAATTGAGATTTATTTAATGATTTTTCATTTTTAAAGTCTTTGGTTTCTCTAGTTAATCTTTAAATTTCAAGATCCAGATTACCAATATCTCTAAGTAATATCTTTTTTATGCTTGGATTTTATGGTTTATCAATTAAAGGAGATTATTCAGGGGGTGTTGGATCTACCGGCTATTAGACCTCATATTCAAGCTCCTATTCTGGAGGAGGACTTGGATTTTGCAAAAATGATTCTTCTTTATGAAATTATAATTTTGTAGATGACTTTTTAGATGGTTAAGATGATTGCTTTTTATTAGGATTAATGACAATGAATTCTTATTAATTAGACTAATGTGATTATGATTTGGATTGCTTTTTATTCTTTTAACTATTTGCATTTTGGTACTGTTCTTACAAATTACCCAATAATTATTATTTTCTTAAGTAAATTTGGATGTGTACCTTAATTCGAATTGAGCTGCAGCTTCCTCTTCACTTAATTTACTATATCTGCCTTATTCTGCCATTCAGTTAAATAAATTAATAAGTAATTGAGAGTAAATTTAATACAATCCGTTTTTATTATAATAAAAAATGGTCAAATAATGCTTATTATTAATCACTTTAATGGTGATTGTCCACAGTCTGAATTATGGAACGGTTTTGATTCAAAATGAGGGGGGAGGACAAATTCAAACAAAAGTAATTCATTAGATAAATCTAAGGAAATACTCTTCTCATAACCTTTTTAGCAGATCCCTTAAGTGGCCATTGCACTTCTTAATGGTCATGGGGACATCTATGCAGAAATTCACGATGTTACATAAGAAGGTACAAAAGTATCTAACTAAAATAAGGATTCTCATTATAAATGATGGCATCCGATGAAATTGAGGCAAAATTTGCCTATTTAATCATAGAAAATGATAAAAACTATTAAATTGAATGTTTTAATCGTATTGATGTTGGAAATGAGATTCAAATTCCTGTAATCATTTAGAAACCAACATTTATTGGTGTTTTAGCTACCAATACACATGCAAATAATTTCAATATTGGTATTCATTGATTTTATTGTCAAAGATTTATTTGATGACAATCTTATAGTTGATAATGATGGAAAATTGAATATGTGTATTATCATCACAAATGAAGAATAACCAATTGAATTAATTGGTTATTAGAATTATTAGAAGTAAGAAGCTGCTGAATTTCATTCATTTATTAAACAGAATGCCATGTAACTGTTAAATTATTAATTCAGCTTAGGAGCTTAGTATAAGCTCAGCAATCCCTTGAAATAACACAATTAGATTAGCATAAATCATTTGAAATTTGGCACCATTAATCTATTGAAATCGTTTAGGATTCCACAAATGAAGTATATCCTACTAATAAATCATTTGAAGTTGTGAGTGAAGAAGATAAGCCAAATCAAACATAATTCAAATAATAAGAATCAATAGAAATATTTAAATTAGATGATCAAGATTAATAAATAAATTCTGATTAAAAATTAATTGCTTAAGATATCCATCTAGACATTATTGATAATAATCTTGATTCTAATAATAATTAATTAGAAGATATTAAATTAGAAGATCCTTCAAATGAATTGACCTAACAGTAAACAGCTGTTGCAGTATCTGGTTAAATGGAAGATATCACATTAGATCTTGAATCTACATAAGAAAATTAATAATCTGAAAAAATCACTGAAGATGTGAAATTAATAACTGAAGATCCGATAAATAATTAAGATTCATAAGAAATTAAATTGACCAATGATGAGGTACAAATTATAGAGCCTAAAAATGAATCAGTGGTAAGCTCAGATGAATAACAAGGATAGAATAACAAATAAGTTGAACAAGTATAAACAGAACAAATTGATTAATAAAATTAAGATAAGGATGTTTCTACTTTATCATCTGAGACTGTAATCAATAACAATGATTAAGTACTTCAATAAGAGGATATAACTTTTGATAATTTAGACAATGATATTGTAAATTAATAGGAGGAATCAAAATAAGAAATCTAAATTGAAGATATAAAATTAGATGATACAAACGTTTCTTCAATTAATTCTGATGATATTCCTCACTAATAAGATGCTAAAGATATCCAAAATGATTCACTATCTATTTAATCAGAAGCTAAATCAATCGAGGATACTAAATAAAATGAGGATGTTGTTGTTCATGTAGATGAAGTTAAAATTGAAAATGTGAAGATTTCTGAAGCTAATTTAGATGACATTAGTACAGAGTAATAAGTGTAAGAGAATAATACAGAATAGATATAAGAGGATAAAGAGAATAATATAGAATAATAAGATAATAAAGAATAGGTTTAAGAAGTAGTCGAAGAAAATAATTTGAATAATGAAATACAGGATCAATCTGAAGATGTTTCTGTTGATCCAGATGCTTTTTCAGAACCTTAATAAAAAGTAACATAAATTAATGATGATCTTCTTAAGCAAGAATCAGACATTGATGAAATGATTAAATATGCATAAGAATTAAAAGAAGAAGCTAAACAATTAAAGAATAAAAATAAAAATGATGGATAATAAGAAAAACTAGACATTATGGAAAAGGCTACAGTTTTAGAGAATGAAGTAGGCTAGTTGGAAAATGAAAGTGAAGAACCTAAGGTTGTAGAAGATTAAATAAGCTTGGATATTAATTCTGGTTATGATGATTAATAGGATATATAAATTGAATAGCCTAAGGAAGAATAACAACCCCCCATTATATATTTAAATGATGGAGGAGTCAATTCTGAGCAATAGTTAATAACATAAGAGATCAAAGAAAATGATAAAGTTATGATAACTGATAACTAATTATAGGAAGTAGTTGATTAGGAATTGAAATCATAAGAGCAATAAGTTGAAAGCACATCTTAGATTGGAGAAGAAGATATCTAAATTATAGATTCCATTAAATTAGATGATGATCATTAAGAGTTGGAAGTATATCAATCTGGCCAAATTGAAGTAATTCCAGAATAAGTCTAACCTTAAGTTGAAGAAGTTTAATCAATTGAATAACCTTAAGAATAGGTTGAAGTAGAAGCTTAAGAAGAATAAGTTTAGGAATAAGAAACAGCAAAAGAAGAAGGTGAAATTGAAATTGGATTGACAACAGATGAGGGGGAGGCATTTATTAATTAATCTAAGTAATCTGATTTATAAAAAGAAAATCAAAGTTTATAGGATAAATAAAATAATGTTATTAGAGATTATAAATTAGATTCTATTTAAAGTAATTCTTTAGATTCTGTAGTTGATGGGGATAAATAATCTTCTGATATATTAGATAATCCTGATAATAATGAATAAGTTATTGAGTTGAAAGATGAAGATTATGAATAAAGTTAAATTGAGCCAGAACCAGAATAAGAAATCAAATAATTAGGTGATTATTTGGAAGTAATAGAACCAAATATTGAAAATGTTAATTTTATCTATGGTGATGAATAACAGTAAGAATAATAAACAATTTAAATTGAAGATATAAAATTAAATGATGATTATGCAGATGAAGAAACTAATTACAAAATTGTTGAGGCTTAAGATAATGATCTTATTGATACAACATTAGAATCTGTTAATGATACATAATAATACTAATTACTATCAACTGATGTTTCTGTTGTTGCTGAAGAAACATCTGTTAATAATGTTGAAAATTAGAGTGAAGATGAAATTAATATTTCTTTAGATGAATTCCAAAAAGAACTTGAAGTCCTAGCTAATACTATAGGTAATATCAAATAAGAAAATGTGGAAACAACAAATTCTAATGAATACATAGTTGTAAATGATAATAGTTAGATTTATGAAGCCACTTATGATGAATAGAGTAATGAATTACCTTAAGAAGATGAACCTTAAATTCAAGAGGATCAATAACAATATTATCAAGGATTAGAAGATGATCAAAATACTTCAGTTGAAATATAGTAACCAGAAAATTAAGATCAATAACAAGAAGTTGAATAAGTATTTGATGTTCCAGAAATTAACTAAGATTAATTATCTGAAAATCAATTTTCGGTAAATGAATAATCAACAGAAGATACAACCTAGCAGGTTGAAACTTATGATGATGTTGAACCTCAAGATTAATATCTAACCATAGACAATCTTGTTAAGGATAGTTCTGCTATTGAAGAATCTTATGAATAGGCACCATAATATTATGATGAATCTGATAATAAACCAAGTGAATAGTAGACATAAAGTGTACTTGAAAACTCATTAGAATCAGATTATGATATTTCTGAATAACAATAATAACAGTAAGAGTTGTAAGAATAAGTATAAAGTGATAATGGATAATAATAATAAGAATAAGATTTCGTTGTTATGAAAGCAGATTAATTTAAACCTTAGGTGTAAGATGAATCTGAATAATAACAATAGCTATCTGATATCTAATAGGTAGAAGACATATATTCAGAAACTCCTAAAGACGAAAATGAAATAGATATCATAATAGATGTAGGAAATCAATAAAATGATTAACCTTAATTAAGTGAATAAGATTATGATTATTAAGACAATTTCGAAATTTAATAGCCAACTAAAAATGAAGTTGAAAAATAATCATAATAATAATAATAATAATAACAATAATAATAATAATAATAATAATAATAATAATAAACATAATAATAATAAACATAATAATAATAAACATAATAATAATAATAATTATAATAAGATTCAATATCTAATAAAAAACATAAATAAAAAATATAACATTCAATTACTATTTCTCATAACCCTTAAGAAAGTAATAATAAATAAACTGATAGATCTATTGAAATTTAACATGAGGATAAATCTCTAAAAATTGAACATTCAATGAATTAAGAGGAATTAAAGAAAGATTTAAAGGAATAATTAAAATAAGAACTCAAAGAAGAATTAAAATAAGAAATAAAATAAGAAATTTAAGAATCTCATAATCGTAGAAAATCTCCTAGTCTTGTAATAGAGGAGAATGTGGCCAAAGATCCAGAAAGACCTGCTTAGAAGGCAATAAACAATTTTAATAATTTATTAAAGGATGTTGTAGATGAGACCTTAAAGGAAGAGGATAGAAAACACTATTAAAAATTACCAATAGTAGATGTAAAGAAAGAGTCTTTTAATAAAGAAGAACCAAAAATTGAATAAGGAATTGAGGACTTAAAGAAATCATTAGGATTAAAAGGAGGAGTAGAAGTTGTTGATAATGATGGAAAGAAGTAAGTCATTAATGTTGATGATCTTAAAAAAGAGAGTGAGAAATTGCTAACTCGCCCAGAAAGAGATAATAAAAATGATAACCCTTAATATGAAGAATACTTGAAGAAAGTTACACAAACAAATAATAATGATTAATTTAAAAATTATGAAGAATAGCATAACATCAGAAAGTAAGAAATTTTAGAGAATATAAAGAAAGAGTTAGAAATAAAGAAAGGTCACTTCACAGTTCCAAACGATTCTCCTCAAGGTATGATATTAATTTATGTTATAAGCAGAGTTATCACCTTATGAATTCGAAAGAGTTTATTTGGATTGGGAAAAGAACAAATAAGATATTATTCCAAGCATGCTCTAACATTCAATAGAACAACCAATTACTTAGGAAAAACATTCTAATTCGGAAGTTGTACAATAGAAATCCAGTGAGAGAATTTCTAGAAAAGAGGAAGTAGAGAAGGAAGTTTAAGAGTTACTTTATGGAAGCCAAAACAATAAGAAATAACAATCAAAATAATCTTCAAAAGGTGTATTTTATAATTATAAATTTAAGAGTTTAAAGTGGAAGATTTGAAATATATAAAGGATGATCCACTTTTAGACTCTACTTATAGTGGATTTGTATAAGTGAAGGCAAACTTAAGAAGGAGATAACAGTGATTAATATAAGTTTATAAATTAACAGAAAATAACGTGGAAAGAAAAAATCATCACTTCAAAGGCAAATCCCATTTCTTTCTTTAAGTAACAGGGTGATTATCCTTAATAATTTCTGGTTTTTTGATTTTCTCTTGTAAAAACTACATTAAGTCGAAGTGCTATTCATTTCTTATTTTTGCAAATTCTTCAAGTAAGTCATACAAGGAAATATTTTTGAGTGTTTGTGTTACATTTTATTTCTTTTAACCTTTAGGTTTGGCAACAGAAGAAATGGCTGGGATTCTTCTTCTGCAATGAGGACATTGTTGATTCATAAAGAAAAAATTATTAATTTCATTGTTTAATTGATTATTCAAGTCACTAATTCACATAAGTCAACCTAATATTAGTAGGTATTTGAACACATAAAATGGTTACCACAATAATGTTAGGGTTGAATCTAGGATAAAAAGGATTGTACTCCATAGGTTTTACAAAAATAATGATTAGCTTTGTATATAAAATTTGATGAATCATATTAACTTTGTATTGAAAGTAGAGAGTGTGAGCTCTTTCATACTTGTAACAATTGAAATTTGGAATAGTAAATCAAAACATGATGATTTTACAAATTGAGCAATGACATCTGATAAATTCCATCTCAATGGGTCTTTTGACAATGGCAATTAAGTTAATATTATGATTCCAAATACTTATTTTATTATATATGTATTCAGTAAGCTAAATTTCTAAATCTGATCCTACCCGTTATGGTGATTCGTTTAAGCCAACTGCAAGAAAAATGACTCATCGTTTGCTTTCACATTGTGATAATGAGATGAATCATAAAAAGATTGACTTTGCTTTGTCAGGAAGTGGTAAACATATACCAGATTATAACATAAAATCAACCTAAGTTGAAACAAAGTAAATAGAACCATTCAAAATCAAGGATTTTATACCATAGATCAATCCAATGATTAAAGGAGAATTGAGTCGACTAAATAAGAATAACTTTTTAGATTTTCTATTAATTTAGAAGGCTGGCAAAGTAATATGATAAATATTTATTGTTAGTCAGGGGATCAGAAGTTCTTTGATCTATTAATTTAATAATACAATTTTGATCCATTTAAGAAAACATTTAAGATGAATGACAATAAATAATAAATTCAATATCTTCAAAAACGAGATGAGAGAGAAGAGTATATTGCATAGTAGATTAAGCAATTTTATAAACATATGGAACAAAAAAGAAGGGGAACAATAAATGAATAACCTTTAGACCGTATGATTATTGAAAAAAATAATTATTTGATCCAAAAACTACCACGCTTTAGAGCTAAGTTAGAGGCATTGTAAGGAAAAAATGATAATATATGATCAAATTATAGTAGAAGTAGTGTATTTATGAGTAGGAAGGTAACCATGGTTTCGACGAATAATTTTTTCTATTTCAAATATCACATGAATGTCTTTATTTCGATTCTTAGGTTTAGTATTATGGGGTTTCATTTTTATTAACGAGAGTTACGGCAAAAAATGTTTTTCATTTGGAAATTCCTTTATCTTTATGAATTTGTTGATATATTGTTATTTTACTACTTGTCTTGGTGATATACTATTCAATTTTAACCTAGGTAATTCACTTTTCTTTGCTGTTAATATTGAATGTATTGTTTGATGAGTTTCTTTTATTTCTGTCTTTTCTTTATGTAATGGTACTGTCATTTAACTATGATATCGTGTACGAGGTCTATAATCATCACTGCACCAAGGACCTAAGTCTTCATCAAAATACATTTAATTATCAAATTATTATTATATATGTCTAAATATTTTATGTATTTTTCATTTTGCTAATATTATTCTATCATATATTTGTATAGAAACTAAACCATGTAAAATAATACTTACATATTCTAAATATGAATTAACTAAATGTTCAATATTGATGAAAGTAATAATCAAATAAAATTATATCATAATTTTACAGAATCAGAAACTATTATTTAAGATCATCTATCATCCTTTAAGATTAAATAAGAAGATAAATAAAAACTAATAAGATGAAATCAATTTATTGTTGTATTACATTTAATTAATTATAAATGGATATATTTTTAATCATGAGGCTTTAACTTTATATATATCAATCTATTAATTAGATATATAAGAATGTTATATTATTTTATTCGAGTACTTATTGTAATCACTTGGTTAACATTATATTAAAATATTTACATAAATTTAATATTTATATAACAGCAATATATTTTGAATAATGATAAGTTTAGATGAGATGGAGTCAATTGCTAATTCATTTCGCAAAAAACCTAAGAAAAATTAGTCTTTATAAATTCAAACAGATGAAACAATTGCTATGATAGAAATTTTAGAATCAGATATGAATAAATTTAGAATTGAAAATTTTAGACTTTAACAATAGATTAAGTAATTACAAGAGAGTTTAGTTCATTGTTCAGTTAATATAACAAATACATCTTCTAAATTTATGTTGCCAAGTGAATTTAAATTAAAATATGAAAATATGGTCAAAGAAACACTTCCATCGGCTTTTGGTTATCTATTTGATTAACCTAAAGTGTTAGTGTAAGTTGTTTAATAGAGTTGTCTCTTTTTAGAATAAGTGATCAGGGAAGAACTAAATAATAAGACTTTGTAAGTTGCTTCAATACTTGGAATAAATTGTTAAGGATTGTATAGTCTTTTATAAAAGTTATATTAAGATAATTACTAAAGTGTTTTGGGTTTCAATGAAACAACAATAAGTAAATTAAAATCCCATTTAAAGTTTAATATAAAAAACATAGATGAATTTATAGAGGAGGATAATGATGATTTGATTGAATGGATGAAATAATATTGGCTATTGTTGTCTTATATCATTTTAAGTGATTAAGAGATTAATATAGGTTTTAGTAGAGTGATCTATGAAATAGTTTCATATCAAAAGAATGAATATTATTGTGTGGATGGTTTTGGTAAGGAAGGAGCTAAAAGTTTGGTGATTCTTCCACCAATTATGAGAAAGAATTAGTCATTTAATGGAGTCAAACATGCAGTATTAATATTACCAAGCAATTTTGATTGTTCTATATTTAATTAAGAGAATAATTTATAAGATACAATTTAAGAATTGAAATCTTATAATTCACCTAAATAATTAACTATTCCTTAAGAAATAAAGGTTATTGAGGAGACTAAGAGAAGTAGTTTATAATATAGTGCAAGAGAGAATACATTTTAAAGTTAAGGGTCTGAAAAATTTGATACTTTTGAAGAATACAGAATTAAACCTTAGTAAAAGTAACCATTAAAATCAATGAAGGAAACTCTTAATAAATTAAATTAATATAATAATAGTAGTAGTAATAATTAATCATTTAAAGAGATTTCTAAATTACTTAAGTAAGATTCTAAAGATAATAAAAAATTTAGGTAAATTATTACTCATATTTAGTTAGTTAAATTATATTTAAAATAAGATTAGCGATAGTAATTGGAGCAAGATTCTAGCTAATAAAAGAAATAAAGAAAATTAACTTCTCAATTAATCTTAATATTAACCTCCTTAATTAACAATACAATAATTTATAAAGAAAATTAAGATAGATTTCTCTCGTCCTTTGAAAAGTCGTCATGAAGAGTCAAAATTCATTAAATCATAATAAGATAGTTTCAGATAGAGAGCATAGTCGAATGATGGAAAATTTGTTAAATATTATAATGATTCCTTTAATTAGAAATTTAATAATTGATTTACTATTATAATTAATTATAACAGCTAAATGAATAGACCCAATAGTCAGACTAATGATTACTTTAATTTAATTGAGAAATGCATATGTAGATTTTGACATTCTATCTTAGAAATTCCTAAGGATGATCGACTCTATTTGAGATAATGTGCACATTAAAACAATCCAGATATCATTTCAATCCTATTTTAATATAAGAAGAAAAATGGTATAACATTCTAATCCATAGAGACCAAAGAAGACTATATATGGATTTAAGGAAATTTTTGTAACAGAACAAATAGGTTCGTATTCTCTAAAAGAAATAATAATAATCAAAGGAAAATCTAAGAAATGGATCTCCTTAAGCAAAAAGCAAATAATAATCTAGATAGAATAGCATTAGAAACAATAATCCAAGATCATTGAGTAAATAACTATTATGTATCAACCCATCTGAAAAATAATAACATTTATTGATGTATATTAAAAATTAAGAAATTAGGACTACTCCACATAAATAATAATAGGATAGATTAAGTTAGAATTAAAAATTCCACACAAGTAGTGGAGGGTTCTTTAAGGAAGTATAAAGATTTGATGAAACAATAAAGAAATCTCAATAATAGAAAAAGTGGACTGAAGAAGAAATTGTGAGAAAATATGCTGATCTATTTACAGCTCCTGATTTTTTAAAGAAACATAGAGCAATATCTTAAGACACAGATCCAGATAGTAAAGATTTTAATTTTGCAATTCCCTGTTAAAGTTTTATTTGTTAACCTAAATATTATGCCTTGTAGAAATTTAGTGCAGAACAAATATTTGGATTTATTTTTATGGAGACTTCCTTAAATAAAATAAGCAAGAATTTCTTTTAGTACAAAATGGAAGCATTTTACAATGAAATTGATGTTGAAATACCAGATTTGCAAGAAATGTTTATATTTATAGACAAAAAAAATGATGGTTTTATTGATGTCAATGAAATGGGACAATTTCTTGATTTTGTTTGTTAAAAAGAGGATAGATCAATTTTCATGAAATTAGATACAAATAAATAAGGATACTTTACAGAACATTAGATGCTTTAATAAACTAGAGATAGATAATTTACAAGAAAGTATTATTATATTATATTATACATATAGTTATTTTTTAGAATATGATATAGAATAGACAGGAAAGATCACATATTGGGAATATTACTTAAGGTATTTTTTTTAAGTTTAATAGATAACCAACATAATTGGGACAACATTTAAATAAATTACTAAAATGAATATATATATAATAATTATTTTTCCGCTATTTTTAATTTAAATGTGTTGAGAAGAAGCTTAAGATAATAAAGGTTTGGCGAAATATTTGAAAATAACTTTTAAATAATAAGTCATTCTATTAAATTTAGTAATGAAACTAAATATTGAACCCCATAAAAAAACTTGAGGGAAAAGGCAATTACTTTATGGCTTGATTTACCAACAAATAAAGACAAAATGATAGTGATGGAATTAATGTAAAGGAAGATAAATAGGATCGAGTCTACATTAACAAAAATCACTTAATTCTTTAAAATCAAACTTAAAATCATCTATTACTAAGATTTTGAAATAGGTTTGTTAGGTTGATGATTAAGAAATTACAGGTCCATTAATAGAAGTTAATACTCCAAAGTAAAGAGATATATCACCATATAGCAAATTCTATAAGGAAACCTATTGGAGGCTAAAATTGGAATATGAATTGTTAAATTAAGAAAGAGATGAGTTAGATGGTAAAAAAATAATGGAAAAGTAATAGAAAGACAATTTTAATAGGTTGAATTTTCGAATTATGCATTACTTAGAAAACAAAATCTTTTGTATTAGTTTGACTATATTAATAATATAATTTTATAATAAAAATCGTTAAGATGTTAAAGAGAAACTCCCATCGTTAATCTGAACATTAGTTAAGATATTCATCATTAACTAAAAATGATGAATCAGAGTTTAATCTAGGAAAATTTCGAGAGAGTGTCTATTCAAAAATGCAACAATTAGGCAATTAAGAACAATTGACTTAAGTAAAGGGTACTGTTCCAAAAACTGTTAAATCCTCTTAAGCTTAAGATTTGAGAGGAAGGTATAAGAAAAGATTAAGTTTAGTATTCCATCTTTTGAAGATATTTTCAAAAAGATGTCTTCATATAAAGACAATTCACATAATATATTGAAACATGATGGATCTTTAAGGTCTAGTATTTAGTGCAAAATAGAATAATTTGCTGATCCACCATAAAGCAGATTATCATAAAGATCAGTTGGAATGACTTTGCATATTTCTAATAGATTTGCCTCTTAAACAAAATTGGATACTAAATAACAATCAATAGGAAAATTCACTTCTAGCTTTATAGAAAAGCCTGTCATTGCTTAACCACTTAAAACAAGTGTTTTAGACAAGTTGCCATTAAAAGAACTAATTGATATTAGAAGTAGAGTAGAAGGGAGTACATAGAGTGAAGTATAATAATTGTCTAAGAATTATGTGTCTGAATTGGTGAAATTGGCACAAATCATAAATAAATAAGTGAGAAGATGCAAATTATGATATTATTAATATGTTATAATCTCACAATAATGGAACCACAAGTTAAGAGTATAAAATAGTAGTTGAGAAATACTAGAGGTATTTGGATGAGAGATCTAAATTGAAACATCAATCCAATGATAAGTTAAGTGCTGCAGTCAGAAAGATTTATCTGAATCCTCTTCTTCCTTCATTATAATCTGATAATTAGTAATCTACTAATCGAATGAGAAAAAGATAATCTTCAGTATTGAAAGAGCAATATTCACATTTTAAGCAAGAATCTATTGAGCAAATAAATACTAATATCTAATAATCAATTGTGAATCATCAATCAAACTCAGTACCAAAAAAATAATAACATTAATCTTAAGCCAATCTTGAAATACAATAATAACAAAGTTTCTTTATTGGTTTATATAAAAATTAGAGGATTGAAAATTAAAGCAAAAACATCACTATTAAGGATTTAGTATAATTTTAAAAAAATGCTCATGATCAATAATAAAACATAACTCATTTACCATAATTGTAATAACCCTAAAATGAAATTAATTTAAGTAGATATTTTGTGAGAAAACCAAAACCTAAAAAGATCTCTTTGGATGAAATCTCATTTACTAATAAATGGGAAAGAGAAAGAGGAAACAATGTTGTGAGGATTGATAAAATGCAAGCAGATGAATTCTCAGAAAATGTAGTTGATTATCTCTTAGCCTAAGATATTATGAAATTATTCTTTTAAAATTCTAGTGTTATATAATTAAAAGCAATTATGCTTGAACTTTTTAAAGGAGTTTATTATGAAACTACACTCGATTTTGAATAAATTATAACATTTTTTACCACACAACAGATTACTTATTTAGAAATATTCTATATAAAGTATGCTATCTCGTAAGTGTTAATAAATGCTAAATATAATTTTATTTTTATAGAAAGAGCTCTCAATTAATTTGAAGAATATCGTTATCTATTATAAAAACCAATACCATTTATTACTAAATTATTTGATAATACTTTTTATTCCAATGTAGTTAAAGGAATTATAATGAGATTATTAAAAAGTCCAGCATATAATAAGTTCTTGAGTAATTAGAAATTTGATAGTGAATCATTCATATATGCAGTTAAGAATGGCTTGTTTCCTTATTTAGTTGGAGAATATGTAGGATTACCTCTGCATGCTAGAGTTAAAGATGTTAAAGCTGAACTATTCAGATAATAAATCTTATAACCCTATATAAATCAAGTGCTTGTTATTCAAGTAAAAAACCTATTGAATGAGTATTATCTTGATGAACTTTACATTAAAGAAGTGGATAGGAGACTTCAATTTCCTAAAGAAGGATAAGATATATCAGAAGAAACACATTTTCCACTATATTATATCAAATCATATATACAATGTAAGAACACTCTTATACCTTCTTATGACATTAAAGCCTTGATAAAGATAATAAAGATTAATCCTAGTTCAGTGGATTCAGATTCTACTCTGTTTGTAGATAATATCAAATTTTTGGAGTAATTTGAATAAATAACAGAAGAATTGTAACTATTTAAATGATAATCAATTTATATTTTCTTTTTTTTTTTGATATTATTCTACTTTTTTGATGAAATTCAAATATTAGTTATTGTTTAAATTTTAAATTAAGATATTAAATGTTAGATGACATTTCTTAAAAGTGATAAATAGTGAATATTCATATTATTTAAAATTATTTTTCTTCTCTATAAAAATAAGTTAGAAGACTTCAATTTATCAAATGAATTATCTAATGCAAAAAAATAATGAAATTCAATATAGCCATAATTTAAGTTCTTAGAATTATTGTAAAGAAATAATAATTAATAGTGATTGTGTTATAAATTATAATTAAAAAGTAGTTAAAATTTTGATGGCTAGTGAGAGAATACATAAGTATGAGGAATCGAAAGGTGCAGTATAGAAAATTGATTGATTAGATTTTATTTAGAAATGCAAACAAAAGAATTGTTTTTCGAATAGTTATGGGAGTCCATTTTGTTTGGTGAAGAAATTCAATGATTAAAATATTTTGAAGGAAAGTTACAATAAAATGAATGTACGAGGAGATGAGAAATGTAATTTAAATGATCGTCTTCAGAAATATAGATCTTAGGCTTAGATGGCATTAGATAAATTGGAGACTGGTGAATAATATGCTAATTTTAGGTAGATTACAAATACTAGAAGCAATTACTTATAAGATAGATGTAGTAGAAGTGTTAGGAAGAGGAAGAATAAATGTAACATCGAATTTAAGTGCGAATGAAGAAAGCTTAGCAATAGTGATTATTTATTATATATTTTAATGGACCAAATTGAGCATAGAATATAATAATTAAACCCTGATTCCTCAAGTGTGAAGGAAATAATAGATATCTTAACACAATATCATTAAATAACAACAGTATGTATTATTTGGGAAATACAATTCAATAGAGAGATTCAATACAAAAAGTAGTATTAACCTTAAAATCTTGTTAAGAATACTTCAGCCAATAAAATTACGATCATTATGGGGAAATGGATCTTAAGGTCTAGAATGTAATAGAAGATGTTCAACGTTTAGAAGTAGTGAAAATGAAGAAGTCTTATACAAAAAAGATGTCAACAAAGTAACAATTTAGTGATATGTTGTTTCTAGATCTATTCAAATATTATCAAATAAATTGAGGATAGCATTACATATGTTGGAGTGTGATTGGATTAGCAAGAATAATACATCATTCTAATTTAAATGGGCATCAATTAAAATGAAAAATATTTAGCAGTAGAAATGTTTAATATTTTAGAGTAATGAAGATGGATATGAAGAAGTTGGATAAAAAATAATTAGAGTTATTGATTTGTAGAATATGTGAAAAAAAAGTACAAGCTTTTGAAATGAAAATACATTGTGAAGAATGTCAAAAATCTGCTGAGGCAAAGAAACGAATATTAGAATTAAATTTGGAAATGGCTAATCTTTGTGAAGCAGCTTATTAAGAGAAAAGAAATGCATAAGTAAAACAAGCTCTAATAAAGTAAGATTTGATAATAGTTAGTAAAAATAAAAAAGTATAAAAAAATAATAATAAATTCAGAAGAACATAAACATTTAATAATGATGAGCAAGAGAATGAATAAGAGTTAATAAATATCAATAATGCTATGACTATAATAATAAATTATGCTGATAAAATAGTGAATTAATCTAATGATGATCCTAAGTGTAAGAATTATCTGACTAAATAGAAAATCTGGTAATCCTTAATGATTTATCCAATGCAGGCAATTACATTGAAAGTAATGAAGCTAAGACTATTATTACACGTGTTCATAAGAGTATCCTAGATCGAATGGAATATTTTAAGAAATAAGAAGGTCATCATTAATAATATGATATGACTCTCTAATTGTCCAAAATATAAGCAATGAAAAAATCCTTTGCAAAACAAAATTCGCTTTCATTTAGATAATCAAAATTTTCATAAGTTTCTTAATCTCCAAGAAATCGTGTAGTTGATACTATATATGAACAGGAAGAAGGAGAAAAATCGAATTAGCCAATTATTCCTCGAAGAAGAGAATTCAAAATGAATACTTCAATATTTAAGGTGAATGAAGGTTGTGACAGTCCAAGAATGTCAAATAAACCATCCACATAAGGCTATATAAATGATCATACAGATTCTGATAGTGTAAAATAGCCATTCTCTTTTGATTCTGATGTTGGAGAAAATAAAGTACCATCAATAAAAGAAGAACTTAGTAATTCATCTTCAGAAGATGAATCTAGTAAATCTAATGCTTCTAATCAATTGAGAAGATAACTTAAAATTAAATAGAAAAAGAAAAGAGTCTAAAACTTCCATTCCTAAGATATTTAATAAGCAAGTACTCCAACATCTTCTTCTTAATAATAAGTTTAAGTAACAAAGAAAAGCAAATTCAGTAGTAATGCTTCGAATAATAGTCCTTAATTGATTTAAGAATAGATTGATCCTGTTCATACTGATAAAGGTTATCACTCTGATTCAGACATGATCAAGACAAATTCTTCTGTATCGATTGAGTAGAAGAATGTTGGTATTAAGGATTTTGAATTCATTAAACCTTTGGGAAAGGGTGCTTATGGATGGGTTTTTTAAGTGAAAAAGAAAGGGTCTGGAGATATGTATGCATTAAAGATTATAGATTGTGCTTAACGAGTATTAATTAAATTATTACTATTAGAATTTAGAGGCCTTTTTAGAATAATTACAGGCAGAGAGAAATATTTTTGAAATTCTTAATAGTCATTTTGTTGTGAAAGCATATTTCTCATTTGTTCATGAACATTACTTATGTTTTGTTTAAGAATATATGGTTGGTGGTGATTTGGCTAGCATTTTGAAGACATATACAGCATTAGATGAATTTTATGTTAGACATTATATGGCTGAAATAGTATTGGCTTTGGAGTATTTGAGGAATCAAAATATTGTACATAGAGATTTAAAACCAGAAAACATTTTATTGGATTCTTAAGGACATGCCAAATTAGCAGATTTTGGATTATCTGAAAAAGGTTTGAATAGTAGATTAAAAATGAAAAGAGAGGGTTAGTAATTACCAGATTGTATCTCTTAATAATTTAATGATTCATCAGAATTTTATGAACATATAAAGAAGGCTGAATCTATTTTTGTTGAATCTAAAAATAGTGGAAATAAAAAGTATTTTTATATTGTTTTATAATTTAGAATTATTGGTACTCCTGATTATATTGCACCTGAAATTATTCAAGGTGTGTCAGTAACTAATTATTCAGCAGATTATTGGAGTTTAGGTGTTATTATGTATGAAATGTTATGTGGTATTACACCATTTAATGATGATACTGTTGAAAAGATATTTGAGAATATTCTCAATTTAAGAATTGAATGGCCTAAATTAGGAGATGATGGAGAAGAATGTATTTCTTATGATTCTTTTGATTTTCTTACACGTCTATTAGAACCAGATTATAAGAAGAGAATTGGACATGTTTCTATTGATGAAATTAAATAGCATAAATTCTTTAAAGGTTTAATATTTTAATCTTATTAATTCATAGGTATTGAATGGAATACATTATTGAATAAACCTGGTGTTATAATTCCTGATTTAGATTAATCTTCAAGAGACACTGAAAAAATGGAATAATTCTTGGTTAAACTAACTAAGCCAACTAAAGATTAGGAACATAAGAAATTAACTTAGTAGTTAAAGAATTAATTGTAAAATTTGGAACGCATTGACCTTCTAAAATAAAGAAGTGTACAAGAGGCAGAGGAATATATGTATTATGTTTTATTTACCATTTCTTTTTAGATAGACAATAGAAAGAGAATAAAAATATATTCAAATATAGATTGATTAACTTACTTAATTTACTGCAAAGCTATATTCTTCACATATGAAAAATAAATGAATGAATTATATAATATAAGATAACTTGTCATATGCTTAGTTTTTTATTGTTTAGTCTTGTGAATGCAATTGATGTTAGTATTTCAAATATGGATAGTGCTATAATAGATATTGTCTGGTGTGGTGCTTATAATCAATCAAATGACAATGTATTCAATTCAATCCCTAATTCTTTTAGATCTTAGTTATGAGTTCAAAAGGAACAATCTATTTAAGTTAAAATAATGGTGATGATTGGTAGAAATTGGCAGAAGTATTCCATAGAAAGGGATTGCTTGTATTATAAGATGAAAATGAAAAAGTAGGAGTAGTAAATAAAATATAAAAAAGTCCAATAGATCCACAATTAATAATATTCTTAGGAACAGAATTTGTTAATTGGATATCTCCTGATTGTGGATAAACAATAAATGCAATTTATACAGGCAGATAAATGAGAGAATTTTAATTTCACCCTAAGCGTAAAGATTGGATATTAGCATCTTCATGGTCGAAATGTCAAATGAAATAAAAAGATTGCTTTGTAACTAAGGATTTGATGGTAAGTTAAGATATGGGTTTAAATTGGGAAGTTATTGCTAAATATGTAAATTAATATTCTTGGGGATTTAAAAATCCAAATAATGAAGTAATCCCAGAGTAGAGAATAATGATTACTTATGAACCTAATGGAAAAGGACATTAATAATTGTCAGGATGGAATATGAAGACTCATTTATTTTATAGTGATGACTTTATGAAAACGAAAACGATGTTAGTTAATTAAGGCAATAAATTTCAATTAACTCCTAATCATATATTTGTAGCCCAAGTGATGAATTCTTCTAATTAAGAAGTAACATTACTTGTATCAGAATCTGATCAATATGAATACAATTTTAGGTATGTACAAATGCCAGACATACTTAAAGATCATAGTTACACCATTGTAGATTCCTAATATGGAGCATTTATTAACATTAATCATTTAAAACCCAGTTCGATTATGGGTACGACTTACATATCAGATTCAACTGCATCCAGATATAGGATATCATTAAATTATACGGTAAGAACAGAAGAAGGATAATGTGATTTTGAGAGAGTATTGGGTTTGGAAGGAATTTACATATCAAATGTTTATGCATCAGAGTAAGCTGAATTATATTAATCTGAAATTGATGAAGATTCTCCAAGAATAAAGGAAAGTGATTTAAGTAAATTTAAATAAACTAAAATTACTTTTGATAAGGGAAGTAGATGGTTACCATTGACACCACCTACAGTTGATTCTGAAGGTAAAAAGTTGCTATGTGATTCTAAAACATGTTCTTTACATTTACATTCAGTTTCCACAAAAATGTAATTTGGTCCATTTTATTCAACAAAGAATTCAATTGGATTAATTTTAGGAACAGGAAATATTGGAAAATATTTAAGTTATAGACCTGATCAAGTAAATACTTATATGTCAAGAGATGGAGGTTTAACATGGTTTGAAATAGCTAAGGGATCTCATATTTATGAAATAGGGGATCATGGAGGTGTCATAGTTTTAGCTAGTGATTAATAAGCTACAAAAGTGTTGAAATATTCATGGAATGAAGGATTAACATGGGAAGTATTCTAATTTAGTGAACAACCTATTGAAATTACTAATATTATAACTGAACCCTCTAATATTGGAACTAGATTTATTATATATGGTACATCTAATATGTATATAAATGAAGAAAATATTGAATAAGGTAATATTGTTAAAATTGATTTTTCTTAAATTCATGGAAAAGAATGTATTGGAGAAGATTAGCCATCTAGTGAGAATAGTGATTATGAGTTATGGTCACCTACAGGTAAGATTAATCCAGATTGTTTAATGGGAATGAGAGTAGAATATGTAAGAAGAAAAAGAGATGCTAAATGTTTCAATGGAGAAGATTTACAAAGATAACATTCAGTTCAATATTGTTAATGTACAGAGGAAGATTGGGAATGTGATCTTAATTTTCATAGAGAAAACTCAGATCTAAATGCTAAATGCATTCCATATGAACTTTATGAATAAAACTTTGAGGCTCCTGAAAATTGTGAAGATTATTATGAAGTTACTAGAGGTTATCGTAGAGTAGCAGGAAACAAATGTTAAGGAGGTGTTGAATATAATCCTGTTAGATTATTATGTCCTGGATTCAAATTTTGGAAATTCAGAAATGTAAATATCATATCATATATTTAGATTTGGGATTTTATGTTAATTTGTATTTTTGCTGCTATCATCTATTTTATATATAAGAATAAACATCATTTCTCTAAGAGAAAGGATCATACAAAGGAATAATAACAATCAGCTAGGGCATATGGATAAAAAATGGTTGAAAGAGGATTGGGATATAGAGAATTTGATGAAGATTTAATTGAAGAGAATTAAAATGTGTGAATATATATCATAAATATTAGTATTATATAATTTATATAAAAACTCATCTATTTATTTAAAGAAATTAAGATTATTTACAAAATATCCTATTGAACAACAATAAGATTTTTATAATGTAGTTTAAATGAGATGCCAAAACACTAATAATTTCATTTTAAAAATATTAAGTATGATATAAATTAATGACATAATTCAAATTGAGACAGGTAGGCAAAATAAGGCTTAGTAAATATTATATTTCAACAATATTGAGATTTAAGATATAGAATAATAAAGTCAAGTTTTGATGATTTAATCATGATTTCTTTTATATTTATTTATTTATAATAATGCCAAAGAATGTTAAACAGTTACTTTAAGATCCAAATTATACAGTACCGCTAGAGGTGATCAAACGAGAATTAAGTAAAATACCAGGAGGAGATGAAGTAGAAAACTAGATTTTAATTTTAGAAATATAAAGAAATTCAATAAACATTATTGCCATTGTTAATGGATGGAATAGAAGAATTATCAAAGGAATTAGAGATAATGATACAGAATCCTGAAAAGATTGATCCTGAAGAGAGAGAGCGCTTTAATCCTTGTATTTATTTAGGGTATGTTAAATGAGGTATATTTTATAGTTAATATTTAATGAGAACCAATCCAAAGTAGTATTGATTAAATAATAATATATTAATTAAAATATTTAATTTTATATGATTAGAAGAATCTTTTGGAACGTAAAGAATTCATTTTTTGGAGCAGGAATGCTTATTTTGATTCCAGTACAATTCATGTATTTCCCAACTTTACTTGGAGTCCCAACATATGCAGCAACTGTATTGTAATCTGGTAATTATTTTTAATCTTAAAATAGGTTTAACATATTATGATGAATATGATGGAGATGTCAATGAAGGAAATTATTATAAAACAAAAAGTGCATGATCATTATAAATCACATAAATTATTCAAGCATTATTTATATCATTATATAAAATTATACTCATTCTGAAGAAATTAGTCTTATTTCTAAGAAATTCATAAAATTCACTATAAGTATAAATGATTGTAAATCAATATACTAAATTAATATACAAATCTCCTTTAAATGATTGAATTAAATTATGGCTATCAATTTAAGAATAAAATTAAAAATGAACAATTTTTTGTATCTATTACATGTAATAATGATTATGTTCAATCATTAAATAACATTTTAATATATAATATATAATTGTAGATTGTTATGACTCATTTATAAACTTTATTAGATGTATTTTTAAGTACTTTGCCTATGTTTTATTATAAAGATATAAGTTCTTATAAATATGCACTACTTAATTAAGTGGCTTCTGCTGATTAAACATCTTAAAGATGATTTGAAATTCTTATAATTTCTGCAAGTGTTGCTCTTTCTGTTACTGCTTTATTCCTTTTCATATCTAGTAAATCTGTCAATGGTTTGGAATTTGAGTATTATTATTCTTTTTTTTATGATTAAATTTTGACCTTATCCTTACTTATTGCAGAACCAAATGCACTTTGATAATTATTCTTTATTTAAATTTCATCTAATGGATGATATTGTTTCTAACTTGGTGAATAAATTGCACGTGTTAAACCCATTTTAATTGGAGATTCTTATTTTGGAAATTTATTGTCCATTAGATTTTTTAAATGAGTTGCTGATTATCTATGTGATAAAGGTTAAGCTGAATTCTTTTCTTCTTGATTCTTAAAATTATAAAGTAATTCGCTTTTCTAAATAAACTTCTAATTCTCGAATCCTTAAACCTTTGAGTAAACTTTATCTCTTATTCCCTTTTTAACATCATTCCAGTTTGAAGAATCACTTCTGCCCACAGGTATTTTAAATTAGGATGGTGAATTTTATAGCTAATGTCTATGAACAAATTTACAGTTGTTTAAGAATATTTCATTAACAGTTAAAAATATTTTAATATATTTAATAATTCTAAAGTATTTCCATATATTAATAATGATTCTAATTTTAAAACTGATCTCCATGTTGATTATAATCTGATAAAATTAAAATAGAATAAAAAGATAGATTTTTCAGACAATCATCCAAAGAAACTGAAGTGTCTGAAATTAAGTTAGTACTAGTATAGATTATAAAACCTTTAATATATTTACTAATATTCAATAATTGTATTTTAGAATTTTAAGTTTTATTATTTATGAACTCTCAAGGGGGGGGGGGGGATGGTTTTAAAAGAGATATGAGATTTTACTATATGAAATTATTTTATAAATTGTTGTTACAAAATTGTTATCTAATATTTGGATAGTTAATCTTTTTACTTTAAGGGAGGGATTTTTTGATATAATAACTTATAAGATAATTAATGCAAGAAGATTAATCTAAAAAAGTAGATCCCATGGATGCATTTCGAAAAAAAGAAGATTATAAAGAGGCATGTCAAAAATTAGATGGTTTGCACTCTTAAAATAAAGAAAATGATGAAACAAAATATTTGATGCTATTCAAGAAATAAGAAACATCTAGAAAAGATTTATGTGTAATAATAAGAGTCTATAATGGAAATATGTTATGGATGTAAAAAATAGATAGAGCAGCATTAGATGAAATGATTTTAAAAACAGATATTAAAGGAACTTATTCATCTTTTTGTGAATTAATCAGATTTGCAATTAGTGAAAATTCCTATGATTTTGTTCAATTTGAAGCTCAATTAGATATAGTTCTTTACTTCTCTCTACAAAGACATGTTTAACTAAAAGGATAAATACCTTTAGATTAAGGATTACCAATAACAAATGATGAAGACACAAGAAAAATTCAATTTTAATTTGTTTGTGATTTAGTAGATGTTTTAAAAGCTACTTAATTATAATTTACAAAAGAAATTGAAGTTAATATAACTAGAAAGAAAAAAAATGAATAAATGATAGATGTTGAATAACCACCTCTTCAAAAGCCTCCTCCTCCACCAAAGAAAAACTTACTTACAATAGGTTAAGAAATTTTGAATACACCTGAAGTATTACTACCTAGAAAAGGTCCTTATGGAATACCCTTTTATGGAAATCAATACGTATAGTTTCCTTCAAATGCTGATTTAGTCAATCCAAGCAAAAAAAAGAGAAAAACAAATGGGGGCAAAATTGATTGAAATTTTATATTAATTTTTACCTCATAGAATTATAATTATAAAACAAAATGCAAATTTTTAATATACTGAATAACATAATTGAATTCAGAATTTCTAAGATATAAATTTCGCAATTCTACCAATGACAAAGGAATTCAAGTAAATTATTATTTAGAAAGAATATGCTACCCTGTTTGGAGATAGAATACTGTAAGACAATTATTGAGAATATCTTTGATTTAAAGTGAAGCAATCTATTGAAAAAGCAATGTTTTTAGAAAAATGATTTTTAGGAATGTTGTTTTTATGGCTGATTAAATCGTTTTAGGTAGGAAAGATTAAATTAAATAACATTAATTAAGTGAGTAATTTCAGTAAATCTCAGCATACTAATTTATTTATAAAGTTAAGATAAAATACCTAAGGAAAATCAACAAAATTATATAACTAATATCAATATTTGAATAGTGACATAAATTGTTAACTTAAAAAAAGTTTACTTAAATAATTCTACATTGATTTTGCAAAATAATTATAAAATAATTAGGAATATCAAATGATGAATTAATATGCTATAGTAGAACTGCATGAATTGATAGTTAATAGCATAAATTATAAAGGATAGTTATTTTTGATCTAACATTTTACTTCATTTTACACATATTCTGCAAGTATTATAATTTAATTAGAATTGTGGTAAAATGATTCTGCCTTTGTTCAAATTATTATTATTAATAACTGCTATTAGGGATTATAATTCTGATTAGAAATACATTAACATATTTTAATATTTTCTATAGAAAGTATAATCAAAAAAGTATTGAATTCCATTAATTTTTGTTAAGTTATGATTTGAAAATCTTAAACTCTCTAAAAAGATTTAAAAGGTTGAAAATTTATCATTTTAAAAAGGATTAATGGTGTTTATGAAATGTTGTATTTAAATATTCATACAAATAGAGGTTTCAGTTAGCCAAATTCAATATAACTGCAATTAGGATTAACATAATTTGTATTGTAACCATCACTATGACATAGGGCTTAGTTGTAGCTAAAAGTGGATAATGATCATCATCAGTCATAGAGATTTTATTTATTTTAATTTATTATTAAAGCCCTTACCCGTTTTTATGGAAATATTATTAATTTTATTGACATGAATAAGTTCATAACCATTGCTTTGATTGCCTTAGTAAGTGTTTAAGCCTTGGAAATAGATTTCGCACTCCTCTTGTAGGTATGAATTATGAATATATTAAAAGACAGGATCACAATCGAATGATGCTGTTTAAGCTGTCTATGATTTATTGAATGATTTGAAAACCAGCAACATTGAAGCTCAAGGTGTTGCAGATGAAAAGAACATTTCTGATGAAGAAATCGGATAAGGAAGAATTGCTGCTCTTTCCAAAGTTAATGAATTAAATCAAAAAGCTTGGGCAAGTGCTAAGGCTAGAAGAGAACAAATCGGTGTTGAATATAGAGTACTTGATTTAATAAATTTCAGGAAGCAACAGACTACATTGCATGGGCAACATAAAGATTAGCTGATATTGATAGAAGAGAAGTTGAACTTGAGGAGTTGAGATGTTTCTCAAATGGATTGTTTGTCAGAGCTATTAAATAACATAATGATGCTTTATAAGTCATTAAAATATTGAAGAATGATTTAAGGTATGATTTAAGTATTAATATCTAGCGGTTATTTAACAGGAGCTCCATCTTCAATGATTGAATTGAAAGTTGAGAATGTGGCTGATAAACTGAAATAATACAGTCAATTGTTCAATCAAGATGCCATCTCCAAATTTGCTTAATTGGCTGCCGAATAAGCATCAGGAAATGCTGAATTACACGCATTAGGAGAATCTGATGCCTCTACAGGTGGAGACAGACAACCAGGAGTTAATGTAGGATAACTTGTTTATAATGCCTTGAGTGACTTAGAAGATTAATTAAAATCCTCTCTTGCTGCATTAGAACAAAATGAAATTGCAGGATACTATTAATTAGCTGATTGGTTGGCTGACTCAGAAGCTGAAAAAGCTCATCTTTAAGATGAAATCTAAAGAAAAACTTAACTCTAAGATAAGTTGGTTGTGGTAATGCTTTTTCTTTATCTCTTTAGTAAGAATAAGCTGCTCTTGCTGTCTAAGCTAAGGCCAATTCCGTCTTAAAGGATTCATAGAATGCCATTAATGCTGCAACTGCCAATCTTTAAGAATTAAGAGAACTTTATGAAACAGAACTTAATAGAAGAAATGGTATTTATTTTTTTAAATTATTATAGAGGAAAATGCTGTTATTGATGAAGTCATTCACATCTTCAAATAGTAAGTCTTAGAAATGGCTAACTAAACCTCCTATGGCAAAAAGTGATTATGAAATATAAAAATTATCAATTTAAACTGAAATAATTAGTCTCATTTAGATAAAATTGATTTTATTTAAAAAATTAATAGAAACAACTTAAAAAAAGATGTTTCAAATATTTTAATTATATTTCACTTAGGTGATCCCCAAGAAACTGGTGGTGCCTATTCAGTTGCTGTATCACCCTTCCATTCATTATTGATACCACTTGATTTCCAATCATTATTATTTCCACTTGATTTCCAATCGTTATTATTTCCATTTGATTTCCATTCATTATTATTACCACTAGACTTCCATTCATTATTATTTCCACCAGTTTTCCAATCATTAGTAGTACCACCTTGTTTCCAATCTTCATTTCCTTACTTATTATTCCAGTCTCCACCTCTATTTCTTTATCCTTCTTGATTATTTTTCCAATTATCTCCTTTCTAATAATTTTATTTTCTTCCTTCTTTATTTTCCCAAGGTTTACTCCTATCATTACCTCCATTTCTATCGAAACCTCCTCTTCCATTTTCTTTATTACTGAAATCTGTTTTTTAATTATCATTCCAACCCCCTTCTGTATTTCTCTTTTTAAAATTATTATTTTTATAATTATTATTATTTGACTCAAATTTTTAGTTGTAATTATTATTTGGTTTATCTTACTTTTCTACATCCCAACTTGCCTTATACTCAGGTTACTTTTATTTATTCTCTACATTATTAAGAATGGCCTTTAAAACTTCAGTAATACTCTTATTTTCTGTTTCTTTTGCAAATTCATCTAAAATATCCAGCAAGGTAATTTTCTATAGGTTTACTAATAGTTTATCAGTTAAGTTCTTCTAGGTTCCACACTTGTTCTTATCATCTTACTATGACTCTGAATGATATGTTTTCTTTTTTATTGGCAATTAGTTTTCCATTTAAAAATAAATACTTTAAATTTAGTTAAATTAAATATTAATCAATTTTTAGATTCTACTTTGCTCTTCCTTTCTTTTGATCTAGATTTTGGCTTAGATAACCTTGGTTTTTGTTCTTTTTGATCCTTAGACTCAGTACCCATTTCTTTGGTCTTATTTATGGAAGTATCTGCAGTATTAGATTTCTTAGTTTTTGATAATAAAGCCAATTCTTCTTTAGTGAATTACTTCTCTCCATTGATCCAAATTGCTTTCTATAATCTCTAATCAGGCCAAATCATTAAACCTTTCCCATGCATAACTCCATTCTTCCATCCTCCTTTATATATTTTGCCATCTGGCCAACTGTACTCCCCATACCCTTACCTTACACTATTGACATACTCTCCTTTATAAAATTTTCCTTCCCCCCAAATGAATAATCCTTAACCATGCATTTTTCCATCCTTCCATTCTCCTTCATACCTTTTTCCATCAGGCCAAGTTTAAGTTCCCTTTCCACAAATCTGACCTTCTTTGAACATCCCTTCAAAAATACATCCATCTATATATTCCAATCTCCCTTTGCCTTCTTTTTTATTGGCTTTGAATGCCCCTATATAGACATTACCATCTCCAGTTTATTCTCTTCCCTCACCATTCTATTTATATAGAGATTCTAATTTACTTTTTAATTATTTAACCATTTGCCTTCATATGATGAACCATCTTAATAGACCAACATTCCAACACCTTCTCTTTCCCCATGAACAAACTCTCCTGCGTAATAATCACCATTTTTAAATATGTATCTACCATATCCTTAAATAAAATCATTTTGCCATTATCCTTCATAATAAGCTCCAATAGAAAATATTTGTTTCCCAAACCCATGACGTTTTCCCATTTGCCATGTACCTACATATATATCTCCAGTATCAAGAATTATATATGGTCCTAACATTTCACAATTATTCATATCAACATTAATTTTGATTGGTTCCATTTAGGCAGATAATAAAACTACATGCTCATTTTCTATTTTTAGGATATCAGCGTCTGATGGTAATGCTCTTTCTAATTTAGGTTTATGATTAAGGACTTCAATTTCATTTTCAGATAAAGATTATTATTAAGACTTGATGAATAATTATTATTAATTTGGGGCAAAGGACATGATCATTTGCTCTCCTCTTGAGGATTAAAGAATGATTTATCGTTCTTATATATGAGGAATTTATTGTTACACTTCTTCAGGATTGTCATCTTCTAATGAGATTGTATCTTCTTTATGTTGTTAGAAGAGTGGATTATCAAGTATCACCTATGACTTTGTTTATTCAGTATGAAAAGATTTTTATTCATTTAATGGTTCCTCTTCTTTCTTGACTTCAATTATTTCTTCTTCTAAATATAGTATGTCTTCTTCTAATTCTTCACATGAAGATTCTTATTTTTGAGTTGCTAATGGTGTGATTTCTGGGCTATCATATGCTTCATATATCCCAAATTCAATATTTTCCTACAATTTAGGTGGAGAAGGGAGAGGAAGTAATAAAATATCTTTCTCACTTTTAGACACAAAATCAATCAATTGTTTATTTTTTTCTGACTATTAAATTAAATTAACATTTTTTTCTTTATACTATAAACCTTCGGTGAAGGATCTTTCTTATTTTTTCTCAGTTTCAAAAAGAGAAGGACTTCTTTAGTACATTTTATCCAATACTTGAATATTTAGTGATCTTAACTCAACGTCAACTTGTAAGTTTGAGGAATTATTTACAGAATCATATAAGTTTAACTACCAATAATATTTTATGATGGTTACCATTTAATGATGATTTTTTGAGTTTTCTGATGGTTTCTTCTTTTAGAATTCTTCATACTCAAATTATCGTTTTATTATACTTTTCTACATATTTTAGATACTTACCGCTTCACTGTGTGAGTCTTGACATTGTAATTCTGGTTCTGGATCCATGTAAGGAAATCTATTTTCATTTGGTTTGCCTTAAATATATATGTTGTATTAACTTTATTGCTAATTTTTCCATGAAGCACAAGTTCCCATAATTAAATAAATATAAACAATAATGGTATTAATATTATAGTTTTCTAATACCTTTACGATAAATTGAATTGCATTTTAATAAGGTATTTTTACTCAGATATACCTTTTCAGATGAATAATAATTTAGACTACATTTCTGTTATAGTTCCTCTCTTTTCTTTTTCAGTTTCCATAAGATACATAAAATTTAATTAAAAAAATCAATTAATTTATAATTAACGACTGAGTATTTCTCAGTTTTTTAGAATAAATTTTCAAGACTTCTTAAGAGAAATCTCTGCTCTAAAAAATGATTATTAATTTTCATCATATTCCTTCATTTCGTATTGTCTTAAATCTATTCTAAAGATTTCAAGGATTAAATATTAATTTTTATCATTCATCATCAATAGTACTTTGTTTTATTGAATGAGTTAACAATGAAGAACTAAACTTATTATTTTTCGGTGATAAAGTTAGTTTGAATATATTTACTTAATTTTTATTCATGTTTGTAAGTTTAAAAAGTTTTCTTTTGCTTATTGGAACTATCAATTGAAAAAATGAGATTTTTTCTTTATATATAAGTAATATTATTTCTTTGGTTGATTAGACTTGTTTACTAATAATTGAAAGTCAGAGAGAAATTATGAATGAATTGAGAATCATTTTAAAACTTAGCTTCAATTGATTATATTAATATTATATTAGAATTTTTGTTGTAATCTAATGATAGCTAATGTGTAAAGATTTAGAATTAGATATAGAAATGTTAGTTGATTTGGATAGTTTAATTGAAAGTATTTTTATTTATAAAATGTAAGTTCAAAATACAGATTTATATATCAAACTTAAGTACTTAAAAATGTTTAAAATTTGGGATTTGATAGTCGACGAGCACCAATTTCCCATGAAGATTTCTTTTATTATTACACTTATTCTTCCATTTTTTTCATTTGCATCTAAAGTTATAATAATTGTGGATTTAGTTCTTGAGAGTGAACAGTTTGTTTTCTGTTATAGGATTTCTTTAATCTTTAGAATGATAAGAAGTTACGAGGCAAAGTTTGTTTAGGAAAATCAGCAGTATTTCTATACATCAACAACTCTTTTGACAGTTTAAAATCACAATATTATTTTACAGGAGTTGCTTTCAAAAACTATTTCTAAGTCTAATCTATACTCCTAACTCTGTTCCTTAAACATCTAATAGGAAAATCTGTAGTTGTAGTTGTTGCTGAATGTTTAGTTAATTTAGAATAACTGGTTTTTGTATTGTTTATTTTCTGCTTTTCATCCTTACCAGAATAAATTGTTGAGCTTCTATATTATTATTTATAAAGGATAGATTGAGGTGATAAATTCATCTCTTACCAAGGACTTACATCTTAGGCATCAAAATCATCTTAAATAAAACATTATTGCATATAATTATAAATATTTAATTCAAGTCTTAGAGACTAATCGTTGATAGACAATACATGATATATTATTTGTTTCTTCCATTGCTCCTTTACCTATATCACCACAAATTAAAGTTTTACAGATTGAATCTATAATAAAAGCACCCATTTTTTATAATTTTGTAATTTGTTTTTTAGTGATTGGATTCTCATACATCATAGTATTCATTGCAGGAGCTAATATCATTGGTTTATTGTAATCCCATGCTCTAGCAACATTTGTTAATAAATTATCACATAAACCATTAGAAATCTTAGCCATAGTATTCGCTGAAAGAGGAGCAATTAACAAACAATCTGCCCATTTTCTTAATTCTATATGCAATACTGGATCATTTCTTTATTTCCATGTTTTAAATTCATCATCATCAGAGAAATGTTCAATATCTTCAATTTAAGAATTCATGAATTTTTATGCATTATGAGTTGTAATAATTCTTATCTTTGTTGAATAATTAAACTCTTTGAATTACTTTTAAATGTCATTAATTAATTATTCAGCCTTAATTGAAGCTACTGATCCTGTAAAACCTATTAGTATTTTAAATTCTCTTTAATTATTATCTTGTTACATTAATATATATTATTTATTCAATATATCAAAATATCTGACAACCTGCATTAAATTCATGTTCATTAGCTTCATTTTCTATTATTACAATCTCTTCAACAAATTTCTTAGGTAAATCAACTACATTTAATAATCTATTTACATTTATAACTTGGTTTGTTCAAAATATCTAAGTTTTCTTACTTGTATTATGACTCAGGTTACTTTTAACTCGATAATTGATATTATTATTATGTATATACTGGAGTTGTTGGTCTATATATTTATTCATTCTTAATTGATTCTGCATGGATTGAAGGAGGATTTTATCCTTTAATTGGATCAATAGGTTTTTGGGTTTTTATTTGAATTTCTGAAGGTCTAATTGGTTCTTCTGTCTTTCTACCTCCAATATTTAAAGATTCAATAGGAGGTGGAGGATTTAAAGTATTTCTATCAAGTTGTGTATCCACTATAATTCTATCATGAATATAAGGAGTATATTAAGTTTGACTAAATTAAACAAATAGAAATACACAACTGATAAATTTGGTTTTGCTTATGGGATAGATTTATATGAGGATTGATATTCCTTTGGTTATTCAGGTATATTATAATCATACTTCATAGGTTCAAATTTGTATTAATCAAATTTTTCATAAGATTTAGGCTATTCAAAAGTAGTTTTATATTTATCGAATGAATTCAATTCATATTTTGCAAATGTATTATCTTATTTTGGTGGTTCATACAAAGTTTTATTCTGAAAGTTAAGCGAATTCCCTATTGGTTCTTAAACTTTGGTGATAAAAATATTAAATACATGTTGTATTATACGCTATGATAAATAGTTCAAGTACCTGACTAAATGTATGATCCTGCACGACCAGCGTCCGGTTTTTTGTATTCAAAACTTTAGTAATTAAATTAAGAAGTTGGCTACGCACTTACTTCTTAAGGTTTATAAGTTTAAACTGTTCTAAAATTGGAAGTGTCCGTTTCTGGTTTCCGATACTCATAATTTTCTTAAGTAATTTAACGTGAATTTTATGCTTGTTAAATAAACTTTTTGTTTACAATTTATATCTTAAGAACCTTAAATCCCATAAAGAGTCTAATCTTGATATTATTTATAGTTTGTTTATTGTGGATCTGTGCTAGTATTTTTTATTGATCTTGTTAATCGTTTAGTCGGTTCCTATTCTGCGCCTGTATCAAAGATGGCTCTTGCAGTTCCCATTTTTTAGCTAGTAGCCATGGGACTCTGACTTCTTCGATCTATCATATTATTAATAATTAAAATATTATAATAATGTTGAGATTCATGGCTTTCTATAGGTTTTCGAATGTTTCAATGGCAAGAGGAATCCTTTAAAAAACAGTGACTAAAGAGTATAAATATGAATATCATCAATATGAATAAGAACCTACATTAATGAAATAAATCAAACATCTAGGAATTTAATTGATAGATGATCCAAAAACTAATAAAGTTACTTTTAATAAAGAATTTCCATCTGCAAAGGTATCTATTGAATTCAGAGGAACACCACCACCTCTGGAAGGCAAAATGTATTATTAATTCTTATTCAATATAACTATTAGAAAAGTACCAAAAGAAGACTAATCCATCTCATAAAATCCATAATACCAAGACAAAATACAATCAAAAATATCAGAGACTAAAGAAGAATATGAATTAGGAACACTCACTGTGGATTATACAGTCTTAATTGAAACTGAAAAAGGAGAAGCTATAGCATTTGAATGCAATACAAGTATTACTTGAAAGGATTGAACTACAGGTAACCAGACTACTTTCATCAATTACGTACAACCAGTCTATGATATCCAAGAGTACAAAACAAGATCCAAATATCGTAAATTTTTAACAGATTATCCAGGGCCAGAAATTAATAAATTAGATGAAGTTAAAATAATCTTAAATTTTATAGAATCTAAAACAATCACTTTATACCTACCTAGAAAGTTATGGTATTAATTAATCATTGAATGCATTAATAGAGGCATATTCAATTGATAAAGAGTAAAGATAATATATGGAATTTTTGAAATCAATGGAAAATTTTCTAGCTGTTTGATATATTTTTTAGTAATTATTCTTAACAAAATATTTATTAATGTTAAATTAATAGATGTTACTCTTATTAGCATATTCCTAACAAAATAAGTCTTAACTTCTTCAATTTATAAATGAAAAAAAATATATATTAAATATCACACTATTAATGTTTTTGAGAATTATTTATATTTGAATCTAAAATACTAATGAAAACTAGGAAATTCAAACTTTAGGATTCTAACATTATTATATTAAAAAAAACTAATAAATTCTGTATCCATTCTGTAAAATGAAGTATAATAGATTCCATTAAATAAATACAATGAGCTTATCTAAACTAATTTTAACGAGAGTTGACTCAATTATTTAGTATAATATTTAGATGTTTGTGTAATTAAAAAAAATACTCTTTTATATATATTAGGGTTATTCTTATATAATGTATAAAAAAAGGATATAAATATTATTTAAAAATGTCATAATAGTAATAGTAGTAGATAAGAAATCATTTCCTTGATAAGAAACTAATTGGAACATTGTTTGAAGAGGAAGAAATAACAAAAAAGGATAATTTCTATAATATGGAGGCTAGAGATGAGAAAGGGCATAAGAGATTTCATGGAGCCTTTGAAGGGGGATTTGAGGCTGGATTTAAGAATACTGTTGGTTCCAAATAAGGATGGGCTCCATAAAAATTTATATCCACAAGAACAAATAGAGGTATAAGAGATAAGTTAAATTAGCAAAATACAATAATCAAACAATAAAGGATTATATGGATGAAGATGATATTGGAAGATAAAAGCTAGGAGTTAATGTTACGATTTAACCAGAATACGATACATTTGGTTAAAATGAGATCAACTTTTTACAGCAGTAATTAGGATCTGGATCTGGGTATATTGAATGCACTTTAAGTTAAGATGGCTTTTAGGATCAGCACCAGAGGAATTGATTTACAGAGACAATAAGTCAGTGGGTTATTAAGTACTTATGAGTTTAAGGAAATAAATGATCAAAAAGAGAAATACAAATGTTGAACAAGAAAAATAAGAACCTTCTTAAGGTCATAATTTAAAACAACTAAATTAAACTAATAATTAATACACTGGATTAGGTTATAAATAAAATATAGATACTTTTGGCAATCCTTCAAATCCCTTGGAATAAGCTTTTTGGACATTTATTAAGTAAAATGCTTCCATTATAATTGATGAAGATGAAGAAAAGAGAAAAAAAGAAAATAGGATTAAAATGAATGGCTTTTCATTTTAAGATAAAGATGAAGAATGTAATTTTATAATCATAATTTAAGATAATAATACAATTGAAGATGATGATGAACCCTTTCAAAATAAAAGGAAATAAGTTAAAGGGGCTTTAGATATAGGTATGAGATTTACCAAAGATATTATTCCATTAAGAATAGATACTAAAGATTATCTTATCAATGTTCCTGAAGATTATGATCCATATCATAAGGCTAAGAAACTGTTGGATTAAGGAAAAGATTATTCTTTTCTTTTTATAAATAAAACAAATTTTAAAAAACCTGCATCTAGTTCAAGGAGGGAAGAGATATTTAGAGAAGAAGAAACAGGTAATTTTATTATTTTAAAAATTTAATAGCTAGTTCCATTAAAAGAGATATAAGCAAATAAAAATTTGTTAAAGGTATCAATTAAACGATGCTTGTTGGACAATAGCCTAATCAATTGGATAAATCTGAGGGTTAAGACAATATTAATATTTTAAATTTATTTCCTCATTAACCTGATAAATAATAGAGATATGCTAATTTTGTTAAGCAAAAGTTAAATAAGACAATTGAAGAATAATTTTAATTGGATGAGGAAGAAAAAATAGATTTTGAAAGATTGTATTAAATGTTTTAAGTGACCTCAAAAAATGTTATTGAAAAAAAACAAGAAGCATAAAAACCAATAGAATAATAAGAAAAACCAAATCCATTTTTGAGTTAAAGAACGAATAGGAGATGGATTCCAGAAGATTTATTTTGTAAAAGAATGGGATTACCTTAACCTTATAACGATGATGAAAAAATAATGATTGAGAAGATCAATGCAAGAAATCATCAGAAACCAAATATGGCAACTAATAATAGGAACTTTTTGTTTATGGATAAAAAAGAGTATTTATGAAAATTTAACTAATTCTAGATTCAAGTCTGGTGGTTTCATACATCAATAAGAATTTACTTCATCTTAGGCTTAATTTGATCCAGTTGCTCTAGGTTTGCCATTATCATTCAAATCACATTCATATGAAAGAAATCAATAAGAAAGATTATTATAATTAGAGAATATTGAAAGATCTCAGACATAAGTGGTTAGTAAATAGGAGAAAAGAAATATCAAATTCTCTGAAGATAAGGAAGATATGTTACCTAGTAGAATTTAGGATCAAAATATATTCGAATTGATATTTGGAGATGATGAGGAGGAAGATTAATAGTGATTATTAATATAATCAATAATAATAGATAAATAATATCATAATTCGCCAAATATTCTTGTTACTATTTTTTATTGAGGTCTGCTCTTTAAAAATGATTTTTAAACTTGCTTCTATTTATTGAAACTAATTTAACTAGACATTTTTTAAGGACTAGATTCATTTGATTTATTTAGGTTAGTATAAGGAAATCTTTCTGCTCTACTTGCATTTGGTGTATACAATTTATCTTTAATGAAATTGCCTCTTAGTTTTATATGGCTATCAGGAGATTCAGCCTCAGTGTATAATTACAATTTAGGAAGTTCTATTTAACTATTTGTTCTTTTTATTTTAATATTGCAATTAGATCCTTTTTTGTAAGGATCAATGCATATAATTTAGAGAGATTTTTGTGATTACTTCTAAGGAGAATATGGAGCATTTGATTGGATTGGAAAGAAAAACTATGCTGTTTTATCAAAATCGATTGTTGAGCAAGTATTCATAAATAATAATTTATTTCTTATTTATTATATATATATATATATATAAGCTAATTATTAAACAATAATAGAAGAGAGACATCTATAATAAAAGGGTGGATTTGATATTGTTAATATAATAATTATACTATTCAATTCATTGATATTTTTTGAATTCATTATCATAAATGAAACTATCAAGCATTTCAAAGCCATTTTATCTTTGATCTTCAGGAACCATCTAATTTAAATAAATACTAATAAATTACATGTCCAGCTCCTCTTACTACAACAAACTTTAAGTAATTATATTAAGTGATCCAACCTGCCAAATCTAAATCAGTATTGCCCCATGGAGTCCAAGAATCCACTTCTTTAATACCTGGTATCATATTAATAGATTATTCAGTATCTACAACACTGACAATAGCATCCTAATCACCAGAATATATTAAGATTCTAACACCTGATTAACTTAAAAAAGGAAGTATTTCATAACTTCCACTTTTACTAATAGAATAGTTTTGATTGATTTCCATATCACAAGCAGACCAAAAGTAGGGTCTGTCTAATATGTGCAATGCTTCTTAAACTTAGGCATCATTATAGTATTCTGTGATAGGTCCAAAATCAGAGCAAGGAGCTCCACTATTTCCTACTTTTTAGAAGTTGTTTCCTTCATACCATGATACATATGGGTATCTGATATTTTTGTTGGATTTAGTCTTTGGTTTCAAAAAGTCTGGTGTAGTGTCATCTTTGCAATATCCATAAACATTATAAATATTAATGTTAGATCCTAAACAGACTTCCTCAAATTTAGTTTGAGCCAATAAACATTTAATTGAATCTGCTTTTACACTACATATTTTTCTTATTGTGTTTGTAGCAGTTGGAGACATGAAATTTCTTCTAAGGAAATACTCTTATAAAGCTGACCATCTCTTCTATGGATCAGATACCAACAAACCATTTCCAATCAAGATACCCTCCAAAGGTATTTTTAATGTAGCTTATTTATTTCCATTTACAATAGCTTTTGCTGTATATGGAATGTACATTCCTAAAAAGTAGAAATAATTATTTACCTGCATATGATTCTCCTGCAATGAAGAATTTATTTCTTTGAAATTATTTGAATGCTTAAAACCAAGCATATATAGCTTAATAGTTGTCTTAACCAGAATTCTCATCATTGTATTCATATGTAGTATCTTTATTAATGGAGAATCCAACTCCTGCTGGTGATTCTAAGAATAATATGTTTGCCCTGGCATTCCATGGATATGGATTCTTCTTGAATTTTCTATCTTCATCGACCATTACAAATGGACCAATTTCTTCATTCAATCCTAACAATGAAGAGCATCCAGGACCACCATTCAACCATAATACAACAGGATCAGTGGTGGGATTACTTTGACTTTCAAGAAAAACATAATGCAATTATCTACATCATTATTCATCATACCTTAATCCTGCTCCAATTGGAAGATATCCTGAATAAGAGTTAAAATTATATTCTCCCCAACCTGGAAACACTGCTTTATCAGTATTAGGGTCAACAGCATATACTGTTCCTATGGCAAATCCTACGATTAATAATGACATCATTATTATTATTATATTTTTATCAAATACAATCGATTAATATATATATATCCATTATGATCAATATTCCGTATGGAAATTTAAGATTTTTTGTACTTTAATTCAATCTTCTTTAATTACTATCTTATCTTTATTGTTAATTTTACTTTCAATTATGGAAAATATTATGAACCACTTTGATTAATTAATATGATATTTATTTTTTAATATATAGAATTTGAAGAAATCTATAATAGCCTTCAATTTTTCATCTCACAAACACTTATCTAAACTAGATGGTATTTGAATAATTAATTAAATCTTAATACTATTTAATTATTAATTGCCAAATGAAAAGAAAAACATACAAAAAAGAATATGAAGTTGAATCTATTGTGGACAAGAAATATGATGAACAAAGTAAAGCCTATCTCTATTAGATAAAATGGAAGGGCTACCCACACTCATAAAATACATGGGAACCCAAAGAGCATTTATAAAATCAGCATGTAAAAAAAATGGTCAAAGAATTTGATTAAGAATAAATGACAACTTCCACTAAAAAACATATTAATTTAGAACTCCTTAAGCAAACTTTGTTAAAGAAACTTACAGAATTTTTAATTAAAAATGCTCCTTAAGAAAATGATTTACAGGAAATTATTTTAAGTGATTTCAGTATATCCTCAAATGAAAACAACTCTAATTTCTAAATGTCAAAACTCAGAGAGGAAACTAAAACTTCCAACAAGAAACCTTATTCATAGTTCTAAAATACAATAAATTCTTTAAATACCAATTCTTGAGTTATTTTAACTTAAACAATAAATTATTATATATAAATTTAATAAAAAGAAAAATTATAAATTTTGTAACTAACTAACTATTTCTCATTACCTATATCACCTTCATTTTCACTCTGAAATTATATTTATATCACAGATTATCTATATTATTTTAGTTAGTTTAAATTATAGCATGTAGTCGTTAAAACATCTAAAACATAGTCTTAATAAATCTTAATAATAATCTATTAAAAAATCATTTTAAGAATCCATACTTCTTAAATACATATATTTCAAATAACTCTAATAAATAAATTATTTTTGCAATAAGAAATAAAATATTTTATAATTTATGTAAGGAAAATCCCAGAGAGAAGTTGTTAGTATGTTGGATCTTAATTCATCCTATATTACTTAATCTCAAAATCAAATTGTATTTAATGGAATGACCATAAAACCTAACTCCCCAAGAACTATTTAAGCATGTTAGAAGTTAGGAATAGATCTGGCCATTTTCCAAATAAAGTTTATTGATTTTTTATATTTTTAGAGATCTCAACGATTTCCGTACTAATGATTGCTACAGTGACGAAATTCTCTAATTACGATATGAGCATTACATTAATAAAACTAATTGTAAATATCAACATTATTTTAGAATTATTGAACGAAATATTTTAGAAAAGAAAAGAAATCATACGAAAAAATAGATAACGCTAAGTATAATGTGCTTCAATTGATTCTCTTGAAAGATCAGTTTCTCTTAAATAAGGTGCTACTATTGATTAATTAGAGTATGTTTTATTGAATATCTTTAGAACTAAAAAACAAATGGATTTTGCTTACAATAAGACTTTATAATATTTGTCATAATAGGGATTAGTTGAGGGTTATGTTCCATAAACTATAGTGGAAAGTTAGGATGTTACAGAGTTGGAAGGAGGATTAAATAAAGAATTATCTAGATATAATAAACATAAAATTTAGAAAATAGTATTTAATTAATTTATCTTAGAGAGAAGCTTAAATTAAATTAGAAGAAGACAAAAAGAGAGTTGAATTATTAGAAAAAATTCAGGAAAGAGATTAAAGAATAGTTCAAGTAATGACAAAAAAATAATAAGAAATGAAAGAGAAATATAGTTCATCTAGGAAAGTTGAAAATAAAAGAATAGATACTTAGGAAATGGAAAGCAAGTCTCAACCTCGAGATAATGAACCATAAAAAAATATATAATAATTATCGTAAGAGTAAATTAATATAAAGAACTAGAAGTAAAATGTTAATGAAAGGTGAAGATTAAAAATAAAAGAAAAAAAGGGAATTAGCCTAAATGAGAAAGGAAGAATTTGAAAAATAAATTGATATTGATTGTCAAATGCAAATGGCTAAGATACAATAAAAATTAGACAATAGCGATAAACTATAAAGAGAATTAATCTAAAACAAAATAGAAAAAATAAAAGAATAAAATCTTAAAGAGTAATAAATCATGAAACAACAAAAGTAACTTTAAGACAAGATATAACAAGATCATATAAATTAAATTTTAGAAAAGTTGGTGTAAAAGGAGAAAGACTTTTAAATAAGCTAAAAGTCAATTTAAACAGTAGAATAAGAAAAAAAAATTGAGATTAAATAAAAATAAAGGAAGATTAAATCTAATTAAGGAGATGTTTTTAAGGATAGAGAGTAAATATAGATTATAGATTTTTAGTGAGAAATTAAAGTAAATAAATGAGAAGTTTATAAAAATAGAATAATTTAATAAAATGAAAAAAGTAATTAAATTAATCAATTTAGGAAGAATAAGATAACAAAATTTTATTGAAATAAGAATTAAGAAAACTTAAAGAATAAGATAAACAAGATATATTAGAGAGATAAAAAAGATAAAATGAATACAGAATGTTAGAGATTACAGAAAAATACAGGTAAGTTGATGAAAAAAACTAATTAAAATAATATTAAAATGTATAAACTTTATTTTCTTATATTAGACTCTCTTATAATAGACATCTATGTAAATCAGTAAATAGGAAATATTAGAAAGAAATAGAATTTATTCACATTTACAGCAAATGAGTGATAATCTCTTTAATAAAAAAGTTAGAAAGCGAAAGTAATGAATAAAATAACAATTAGTTTAAGTTAACTAGATAAAAATGTCCTAACAATTAAACCTAAATAAAATAATCAAAAAGAAGATACAGAATTTGAAGATCATACAAGATTATTGATCACAATGCTCTAAACCACTGATGCTGAAGAAACAGTAAAAAATAAATAAAGTAGAAGACAAAGTTGATGTGTTTTTCATTTTCTTTTATTTTATGTTAATATCTAATATATTAATTTATTAATTTCATTTTTCCTTATAATCGTTTTATATAACATCTTAAATAATTTTAGATTCTTGAGCTGTATCTGAATTATTAATTTATTCTATTTTTTTATCTTTTTAATCTTATTTTTAGTTAATAAATGTTGGATCAGATTCATTTTTATTATTTTGTTAATTAATCTTTGCTTATAAACTAAATTATTCTTTAATGCCTATTTTAGGTTCAACATATGAAAATATTGGTTTTTTGTTTGAAACTATTTATTTTGGTAATGGTTCACTCAAAAGTTATAATAATTCTTAAAATGAAGCTCTTTATTTTTCATCATGTTCTAACATCCTAGTTAAGATATTTTAAATTCTTTGATTTTAAACGCCTCTTAGTAAATTATTTGTTCTAATTTATCCTTACTCTCCCTAAATTACTTAAGTATAATTACTGAGTTTAATTTCTAGATTTCTGAATTTAGCAACAACGTTGTCTATAATAAAGTTATTCCTAAAGAATAAACATCAGACTTTTCAACATTATGAACTATCTTATTAATATTGGCTATTTAGAATTTAACAGATTCAAATGCACTCCATAAAATAGGTGATAAATATAAAGGAGTGCCTACTAAAGTTCCTGCAATTGTTGGTAATTTTTCTTTCATTAATTTTTTAGATACGCCAAAATCTGATAAGAGTATTTACATACCACTAGATTTTATGAGAATATTTTCAGGTTTTATATCTCTAACAATTAGAAAATTATATACCTATGATAAATATTAGAGTGTATTTTTATATCATTGAGTGTTTATATACACTACAAAAAAATATGATGCAATTAGTCATCAGGAAAATATCTTTATGAGGTAATTCTCTCCTTTATTTCTGTCATTAAATTTTTATCAGCTAATTCCATAACTAACACAAGAGTATAAGTTTTGGTTATTTAATTTCCCCAGGCATAACTCTATAATTTTTTATAATTAAGGATTACTTTGTATAATTTTATAATGTTAGGATGCTACTTAGGCAAACTCTTTAAAATCAAGAATTCTTTCTGAATTGTATTAAAGGATTTTTCAGTTTTAGCATCCATCATTTTTACTGCCAAATATTGACTCACAAACGGCACTTAATCTAACTCTCTCTCTAATTCATGGTTGATTATCCTTTTGGTTTTCATTTTGTAAACTGCACCATATGTACCTTTTCCTAATAATTCATTTTCTTTATCGAAATCATCTAAAAATTCTTATATATTAGGATAACTCATTTATTTACTATATAAAAATATTTAAATATATTAAATCAAACATTGCATTTGCTAGTGATTGGATCAAAGTAACAAATTAATATTGGGTCATAGATTATTTTTATTAAATTTTCTTATTCCTTCCTGTTTTCTTAAATGAGGGTAGTTGTCCTTTATTTTTTGATAGTTATAAAGTTATAGATTAGAATTTTATCTTAATTGGACATTATTGTTTTTGTATTACAAACTTTTCAATTATCTAAGAATTCATTTTCTTTATCTTATTCTTTTTTCACTATCATTTGTATTTTACTTCTGATTCACATTTTGGCTAAATATTTTTGTTTTGATATACTGGATTTTTTTACGGTTTAAAGTTAACTTTTATACTTTTTGAATATAATATGTTATTTATTTAAGCTTCGCCTATTTAAGTACATTAATATTCTATTATTATTCTTGATTGTTTATCGCAAGCAGCTCTTACTAATTTTGAAATGAAATCAAAATTCTTTTAGAATTAGATTCAATTTGATATGAAAAAAAAAAGACAATAATTGTTGATTGTAATATTGCATTATTAAAATTCTCCTTATAAAACAAGAAATCTAAATTAAAATTTATTACAAAATTCTGTAAGTTAATCCTTTGAATTAATATGGTCATCCAATGATTATAAATTGACTACAATTATATTGGTTAATTTAATTTTGGTGTTTTTTCAAAGAATACAAAATTATTCTTGTTGTTGTTGTAGATTTTGTATCCATAAGTAGAAAATTAAAGATCTACGAATTTAGAGTAATTTTAAATTCCATTTGAATTATAGACTTCAAATATTGGGATAAAAATTTAAATATAATACAATAATTAAAGTTATATAAATTAAATAATAAATAGTGTTTGAGATAGATAATTAAGGTTACAGTATCTTCATTATTTTTTGAGAATGTATAATGTTCTTTTAAAATAATTACAATATACATATCTCTTTCATTCATAATTATAAATATAAAAAAATCATCATTCAAACAACCAATTAGATAATTTTTTTAAATACTTTAGATAACTATTACAAACTTATCTCGAACTGATCCAAATTTTTTGTTATGCTATTAAGCATAGTTTAAATCTCTGTACAAAAATTTTTATTATCCTCAATATTCTATAAAATATACTTATTGATTTTTGTACTTTACAAAATGAACGCTTTTAATTTAATTAATTGTTTATCATCACAACCGAATCATTGATAAATAAATTTAATGCTAATCTTAGACGTTTTAATTCTTCATACATATTGGATTAATTGTAGCTATTTTAATGAATACTAAATTACAATAAAAAAATTACTCTGAAGCACTTTAATATTTATTTTTAATTTAAATCATTACATCTTTAAAATATTATTCCATATTATGATACTCATTATTTTAAATAATAATTTGTTATTGCTATAGAATTGGTTCAAATGATTTCCTAATTTAAACAATTTATGATTTTTATGATAGAATAATCTCTTCAATAATATTCTCTAGATTTGACTCATAATCATAAAAGTTTTCATCATTCTCATCATAGATTTGATGACTTACATATCTTTAAAGAATTTGATATGTAAACTTTTTAAGACTGTAAATCTCTTTCAAATGTCTATTTCTTTTATCTTTTTGTGCTTTATTTATTAATTCTCTATATAGCATAATCATTTTACATTTTAGCATTTAATTATTTAATTTTTCCTTCCTTTTCTTGCTCAAGCATTTCAAGTTTTTTATTTGCTTATTTTAGCTCCAAATTTGTAAAACTATTTTCTAATAACTTATCATTAAGAGTTTCAATCTAATTCTATAATTCTATTATCATCTTTTCATATTCTGTTGAATCTGTTTAATTTTAAATAGAGTATTTGCTATCTTCACCATATCTATCATTTTCCTTTATCATTTATTATATTAATTACCTAATTAAATGAATAATGAAAATCACTAATAGCATTAATTGTAAAAGAGAATAAAAGAAAGATTTGTATATGAGGCCAAATTTCTAGTCGATTAATGGAGGTAATAGTAATCGTTATTTACTAGATTAATTTTTGAATAGAGACACTTTTAAGATGGAAAAATGATCAAGTACACTCTCGACTAAGCAGCAGAAATTGTAGGTGTTTCAAGAAAAACTCTAGAAGATTATTATTATTGCTTGAAAAAAGCTGAGAAAATAAGTAAGCAATTTTACTTATAGAGTAGTTGATATTAATTTATTTATGAATTGTAAAATGGGAGTTATCCGAAGAATTATAAAAGAACATAAGAAGTAGACAGAAGAGTAAAATATAATAGATACAAATTAATTCTTTGCTTCAGAAAATGAAAATAATGAGCCAAGAAAAAATAGTTTTGAATATGATGATTGAATAACAATGATAATATCTATTTGTGTAAATTACCTACACTAATTAATATTAAATGAAAATAACTTTATGAATATCTATTTATTACAATCACAAAAGATATAGTATTCAATTTGACATCATTTCGAAAGAAAATATTAATAAATTAATCAGTCTTCTGGCTAATTAAAGTACTTAAATCATCCTAAGAAAGTGATATAATAAAGTATTTTATTGCAAAAGATATAGGATAATATTATCTAGTTTATTTCTTTGATATACATGAACAAAAGAAATAATATAATTATTGGAACAATTTTACTAATTTAATATAATATTTCATATTTATCTTATGAAAAAAGGGATAAACTTAGATTTTTCAATTCTTGATTTATTAGATTGGATCACACCATAAAGTAAAAAACTATTGTCTTCTTTTATTCACTTATCATACAAAATTAAAGAGGATTATTGAAATGATTGAATATCATAAAAATATATTCTTAATTAAGGATTAATATATTATATTATATTATATTATATTATATATATTCCATTTAGTTCAATTTTTACTAATAAGATTCTAACTATATAATTAGAAGATTTATGATTAATTTCAATTAACTTATGCTATTATCTACTATTATACCCTAACTATACATTTAGAAATAGTAATCATCATCAAAAGCTTAAATATTACATATAAGAAATCTTTTGTTTATATATCTCATTTTCTTTATATATTTATCTCTATATCAACCATCTTCATCTTATTAAATATCCTTGTCTCAAAAAACAAAGATTTTCTTCTATAGATTTAGAAAAACTATTTTTGTAAATTACATTGACTCCATTTCTAGCTTTTTATTTAAATCTGTTAAGCTATTTGAAAATTGGATAATTAGATTAGATAGTTAATGCTGAAAATATACATTATGTTCATAGAGAATTAGTAAATATAGCAGATCAATTTTATAGTGCTACTATAAATAGATTTTATGTAAAATCTGATTATTATAGGTTTGAAGTATTAGAATGAATGAAAGCATTATTTTGTATTATTAGATTCGTTAATACTTTTTATAATTATGAGAAAAAGAATCCGTTTTTAGATAGAGTTTTGCTATAAAACGAGTACAATTGCCAATTCATTTTCATTATTAAAATGAAATCAATCGTCATTTTGGTTTTGGTTGCCACAGCCTTCGCTACAAATTTAGCCGCCTTTGAAAAACTCGAGAAGAGCAAACTTGGAAAGACATTGTTGAACACAATCGCAATCCAAATGCAAACAGGTGAACCACTTGAAAGAATCTTCTAAACTCTTTATGATTTGGAAGAAAGATACTAAAACGATTAAAGAGAAGATGATGCTGAAAACAAAGCATACTAAGGTGTCTGTGATGCTGATCTTGCTGGACTTAACTAAGAACTCGCCAACCTTGAATAAAAGGACACAGAATTATAAGCAGTACTTGATGCACTCCAACCAGTCCATGACTAAAAGGTCGGATAAAGAGTTGCCAAATTAGCTGAAAAGTCTCTCCTTTAATAAGTTATCGATGAAGCCACAGCCAAGAGATAAGAAGAGAATGATGACTTTGAAGCTTAAAGAGAAGAATTCACCTTCGTTTCAAGCGTCCTCGCTGAAGCAAGAAGACTCTTCACAGATAACTTATAAGCCCCAGCTTTCTTATAAAAGGGAGCTAGTGAAGCTGTCCACTATACCCCATAAGTCTTTGCTTAAGTCGCTTCACATTTGAATGCTGCTGCTCACAAGGCTGGATAAATGAAACACGTCAGAACCTTCGGAAAAGCCATCAAACTTATGGCTTAATTGGCTGTCAAAGCTTAATAATATGCCAACTAAGAATTAACAGGAAGAATCATCCAATTGATCGATGACTTATAAAACTAATTATAATAAGCTTTCGATTTGGCCAGAAAGACTGAAGATTCCAAACAATAAGCCTTCAATGCTTACAGTGCACTCTTAAATAGAGATATGAATAAGCTCAACTCAGCTATTGCTAACTTAGAAGCTGAAATCTAATCATTGGCTGATTAACTCGCTGCCACCCACAGTTCATAAGATGACAACACTGCTAGACATGAAGCCAAGACTGAATAAAGAGATGACAGAAGAGCTGAATGCTAATAAGCTGCTTATGAATATTAAGAAAGAAGATCCGCCAGAGATGCAGACAGATAAACTGTTTCTGACTTGATTGGTCACTTGAACACCAACATGAGAGACTTGAAAGAATATATTGCCATGAGAGTTGCTGCTGGTGATACTGATTTAAATGAATGAGTATATAACAATATACCTATTTTACATAACAGCTTTCCCATTTTATAACTTCTAAATTAAATTACAAAATCTATTTCAAGATTTAAGTTTTCTAAACAATTAATACTTAGTATATAATAATAATAATATGTGATGATATGAATAATATTCAACAACACAAACGCCTATTTTATTTTTATTTGCTGTTTTGATTCTATTGTCCAATCTTCAAAGTAGAGTTTACATTTTCTGTGTTTGATTTACGATTTTCTTCTATAACCTGTTCTTTAAAAACTTGTTATCCTATTTATAAAAATGTTTCCTAATATACTTTATTCAATACTTGCACTCCTAAATTATCTTTGCAACTTGTTTTAAATATTAATGCATTGTATTATCTCGCTAATTCATTTATAATGTTATCTGACACATTCTCTTCTAAATCACACTTATTTCCTATTATCACTCTAACTTCACAATTAAATTATTATTACTTTAATCTATAGGTCCTTAATCCTACAATTACTTTAACCATTCTTTCACACCTTCAAAACTTTATTTATCATTCACATCATATACTAAAAGAGCTACTTTTGCATCTCAAATATAACTAATTAATATACCTCTATAATATAATGGTAATATTGCTTTATATTTCTCTTAGCCTGCAGTATCCCAAATTTAAAATTTCAATGCTTTCCCATCTATTAATATTGTCTTGCTTTAAAATGCTGCTCCTAAAGTAGGTTAACCCTTCTCTTAAAAATCATTCTCAACAAACCTATATAGAAGACTACTTTTTCCAACTCCTGAATCACCTAATAAAACTACTTTTATTTCTTTTGTTAAGCTCATTAATGTATATATATATAATATTAATTATTTTAGTAATTTATAGAAACTTTATGTATTTCACATACTTCTTTTTTCATCTTCTTTGTCATTTATTATATAGATATATATATTTATCAATTAATAACAAAAATTTATAATTTATGGACATTTTAGAGCCCTTTTATAAAGATAGCACAAAAATATTAGAACCTGATAATGATGAGTTAGATAAAGGATATCTCTTTTTAGGAAACATCAAATCAGCACAACCTTACAATTTGGGACCTAAAAAAATTAATGCTGTTCTGACTGTAACTAAAGAATCTAAAATTGTTTATGAAAATGCAAACATTAATCATTTAAAATTGGATGTGGAAGATGTTGAAAATCAAGATTTATGTAAAATGTTAATTCTAATTAATTAGCTTAATTTTTTGACTAATGTCTTACATTTATAGATGAAAATTTATAAAAAGGAAATGTCTTGGTTCATTGTATGGCTGGAGTTTCAAGATCAGCCTCAATAGTAATAGCATATATTATGAAAACCAGAAAAATGTCTTTTAGAGCTGCCTTCTAATTTGTCAAAACAAAAAGAACAATAGTATGGCCTAATGATGGTTTTATAGAATAATTGAAAAAGTTTGAAATATATTTAAATGATAATAAATGAACCCATTTCATCAAAAAATAAAATTAGGGATATCTAATAAGCATGATTGTTTTTATTTTTTTTGCGTACAAGTATTATTATTATCTTATTTGTTTGGATTATTTTGGTATATCTTGGAAGCATCCTCAATTAAGGTTTGTAATATTGGTATTGTTATTAAATTTGGTTACTTCACCTTCTCGTATTTTATATCTTATGATTGTTTTTAGGATAAACTCATAGTGTAAGAACTTGAACTCGATTATTTTCTAGGTCGTTGAGATATCTCTTTTTACGGATTCTAAATTAATTCAATCATTTCTTAAGCAGTTATTCTCTCTTATTTATTAACTCTAAGTGTCTATTTAATTAAGTATTTCAATTGTTCATCCTAAATATCTGAATCCACAGTGTAATCTAAAAATTCTTATTTATCTTTTTGATCAAGATTATCTAAAACTAACTTTATTTTAATTACCTTTTGTAAACATGTATTTTTTAGAATAGAGAGTATATAGACTCATACCTAAAGACCAAATATCGCATGATTGATCTATATTTGAAGAATATCCTTAAATTTCTATTTCTGGAGGTGAAAATTAAGGTGTAGCCTCAATAAATAAATTTTATCGTTGTGCATTCTCAAAAGATTGGATTGAAGAAAAATCACAGAGAGCAAACTTGAATTCCTATTATTAATTTATTTTGTAAACAATATTATCTGGCTTTACATCAAAATGAATATATTTTGAATTATGAATTTCAAATAATGCCTCAGCTATAGTTTTTGCAATTTTAAATATATTATTCTAAATTGATTCTAAGTCAAGTTCTGTGAGATTGGCTTAAAAAAGTTCATATTCTGTATATAAAAAACCACCTGGTATATTTTCAAGAGGATATGTTGTGTTTTTCCATTTAAAATCTTTGAGTTTATTCAATAAGTCAAAATTTGGTTGATAATATCGATTTTAGATCCTAAGTGCAACATCTTCTATTTGCTTTTTCTAATTTATAAACTTTTCTGATCTATAGACTTTAGCACAAGCTCCAGTACCTAATATTTTTCCAATTTGGTATTCAATATTTTAATACTTTATGGTTCGGTCTTCATGTAATACTTTCACCTTCCAATCATTTTTCATTTCTATTAAATTACTAATATTAAAATTTATAAATAATTAATATTATTAAATTTCCTTATATCAAAATTTCTCATAGATCATAATCTAAATAAAACTAAGCTGATGAAAACATAATAAATATAAAAATATTATTTCTAAATGGTAATCATTTATTGGGCCCTTTAAATTAATTAAAATAATTTGGATTAGGAATTGGTACATTTTTCATCTGGCTCTAATTACTTTAAGGGTTTCCAAATTATTATGATATGTTCTAATTATTTTATCCAGACGAGGATGATATGTAATAAGCTTACTTTACATTTTAAGTATTGCCACTTCCTTGAATTGGAGTAGAAGGTTTTTAAGCTTAAGGTTAATTGTTGTGATTTTGAAAACAATTAGAATTTTAGCTCTAGTTATTTTAATTTTACTATTGTTAATTCACATTTATTCCTCCATTAGACTATACCTAGTAAGGTTAAAATTATTATTTTTATTATTATGATTATTAGTTATAACTATCTTACTTTCGTTAATTATTTTAAGGAAAATTGCCAATTTATGGATTTTTGAAAGCCCTTGTATCTGACTAATTTAAAAAATTTTCTGATTATTATTGGGTAGAATTTTTTTATTATTATTGTTATTAATCAATTATTTAAGGGCTCTTTTACCTTTATAAACTATTTAAAGGAAAACTGGGGATCTATTGATTTTGAGAACTACTTGTACCTTGCTGATTTTAAGATGGATCTGATTATTATTGAATATTATCTCTGTTTTATTGTTATTATTCAATTGGTTGAGGGCTCTTATACCTTTATAAATTATTTTAAGTAAAATTGGCGATCAATGGATTTTGGGTACTACTTGTACTTTACTGATTTTAAAATGGAATTGATTATTATTGAATATTATCTCTGTTTTATTGTAATTAATCAATTGGTTGAGGGCTCTTATACCTTTATAAATTATTTTAAGCAAAATTTCCAATATATTGATTTTGAGAACTACTTGTACCTTACTGATTTTAAATTGGATCTGATTATTATTGAATATTATCTCTGTTTTATTAATCAGATAGTTAAGGTGTATTTTAGGGGAAATATGATTGTTGGTTTGGTAAAGGCTTAGAAACTTAAACTGGTTAATTTTAAAATGTTTATTATTATTAGGTAGTATTTTTGTTTTGTTGTTAATAATCAAATTTTTAAGGACTCCTTTACTATTATAAATTATTTTAAATAAAATTTCCAATATATTGATTTTGAGAACTTCTTGTACCTTACTGATTTTAAATTGGATCTGATTATTATTGAATATTATCTCTGTTTTATTGTTATTAATCAATTGTTTGAGGACTCTTATACCTTTATAAATTATTTTAAGCAAAATTGTCATTCTATGGATTTTAGGATGCTTTTGTAACTAATTAAGAATTATTTATTTAATTTTATTAATTATTTTAAAGATTATTGATAATCTATGGGTTATTGGAAGTCTATGTAGCTGGCTAATTTTAAAAGGATGTTTTTTGGATTGAATTGATTTGTTTAGGTATTAGATTATCAATACTTTATGAAGTAGCTTAAGTTGGAGCTTGTGGTTTCATGAATGATGCTGGATGCATAGTCATTCTAGTTGCATTTTATGAAGAAGGGTTTTATTAAATTTATTAAGGGGAAGCGAATTGAATTTTTTTTGTTTAATCTGAATCAGCAGCCCTTCCTCGAGAAGGTAAATTGTTGGTATTACTTATTTATTATTCTGCAGGTTTATTTTAAGGAGGTTGATTCAAATTATTTGTTTTACCCTAGTTTTATTAATTTATGGGTTATTGAAAATAATTAGGATTTGGCATTCTTTCATAAAATTATTTATTTTCAGAAGCATTATCTTTTGGAGGTCTTTAAAAACCTTACTAGTTAGTAGATTATGATGGTACTACTCTCTAATCAAATACAACCTTATTAACAAATCCCTATTTTTCTTTTCCAGAAAAATCTGAGATCTTTGTGGTTTATGATGTTCCTCTTAAATCAGATATAACTTAATTAATATCATGTCGTTTATTAGAATCAATTTGAAGCATATTTAAGAGAAGAGTACTATATTTCCTTTCCAATTTCAAATTATTCTAAATTTTACAATCTATTTCTTTCTGAGTTATATATTTTATTTTCATCGAGATTTCACTTACAGTATAACCTAAATTAAATTGCAAATTACCATTAAACATTGGTTCTCCAGTCAATAATTCGTAAATCAAAGCTCCAAATGCCCATATATCAACTTTTTTTGAGTAATTATCAGATCCACGTACTTATTCTGGAGCAAGATAATAAGGAGTACCAACCTATTATGTTTAAAGGACATCTGCATTTTTTATTGTACCAAAATCACAAATTTTATATAAATCTTAGGTTTTTCCATTGTCAGTCACCTAAAAAACCAATACGTTTTCAGGTTTAAGATCTCTATGAGCATAACCTAAATCATGAATTTCTTTTATTCCATTTCCTATTTCTTTCATAATAAACCTTACATCATCTGGCTTGATTGTACCTTTTCTTTTAATCTGATCATATAAACATAGTTAACAATATTCCATCACTATATAATACTTTCTACCAATATATTCTAAATTTAGAATATTGACTAAATTTTTAAATTTTTATCCTTTCATTCTATTAAGCATACTTAATTCCTATTCATTGATGCTATCTTATACTTTTATTGCTACAATTTATTATGTTAATTTATTTTGTCCTTTATAAACCTTACCATAAGAACCTAAACCAAGTTATTCTCTTATCAAGAAAGTGTTTTGTTCTATTTTAATTTCTGAACCTTCTCTCATTTCTATTTCTATTAGAGTTAATAAATAAATAAATAATAATTTTTATTTTAAATCTTAGAAATACATTAGTAACAATACCCCCAAATTTAAATTATATTGTCAAGAGTACTTTATGTTCATAAAATCATTAAATTTTATTGGTATATTATATTCTTAAAAAACACTATATATTTAAATTAAATATCGTTAAAATAGGAACTTGGATAATGTATTCAAATTAAAAACAATTAATCGATATTAGTAAAAACAAAATTAATAGATAGATTCATTAATAGAAACAATAGAGGATTAATTTAGAAAGAATGAAGAAATGCATTAAACTATATCTTAATAAATTCATTGTGATATTGAGAGAATTGAAGTATTATAATTCATTTAGGAAATGAGAATACAATTAAAATAGCCAAAATAAAATATTTAAATATTACTCAGAAAATGTTAATCAATGATAGATAAATTATTGGATGAAGAATTTAATTTGGATAGATTGATGTCTAAATTGAGATCAAAAAAAAGAAGAAATAATAAAGCATCTACAGGAAATGTACTATAATAAATTGACGAGAATAGTCTTAAAGAAATTAATACATAATCTAAATGTTAACAAATAATAACAAAGGATCAGAAATAATTTCTAGATAAATAAGAGACAGAAAAAACAATTAAAAATATAGAAACAGAACCTTTTGGAAAATTAATTAATATAAATATGCAAGTTGAATAATGTTTAGGTATAAAGTCTTCCTTAAAATAGACTTATTATCAAATTAAAATAATTTAGAGAATTAGATTAATATGGAAATGAAAATCAGTAATTTGGAAGAGTAGATTTATAAGTTGACTGAGAATAGAGTATATAATGATGAAAATGTTGAAGTGTACATAGTTTAGAAAAATAATAAAAAAAGAATGCCTAATTTGCAAATTAATTATTGATTTTTATTTAATATATTCTTTTTTGTTTTTATTTAAATATTGGATATGCAACTATACAGTCTAACTTTACAAAAAAGCACAGGAATACAAAAGGCTATATATGGAAATTTCTCAGGACCAAAAGCACAAGAGATTGTTGTATCCAAAGTAAAGCACATTGAGCTTCTGAAGATAAATGATAGCAAGTATAAATGATGTTTTATTATGTTTAGTGGTAAATTAGAGACAATAGCATCATAAGAAGTATTTGGTATAATACGTTCAATCCATTCATTCAGATTTCCTGGAGTAAATATTTTTATAAAATTGTAGAACAATAGAGATAATTTAGTTATTGGTAGTGATTCAGGTAGGGTAGTAGTGTTGGGTTTTGATGGGGTAAAAAACGTGTTTGTAAAAGTGCATTAAGAAACATATGGTAAATCAGGATGCAGAAGGATAGTTCCTGGTTAATACTTGGCATGTGATCCTAAAGGAAGAGCATTTATGATAAGTGCTGTTGAAAAACATAAATTTGTATATATATTAACTAGAGAAAATGAAAAAATTACAATATCCTCTCCTTTAGAGGCGCCAAAATCTCATACTATTGTTTTTGATATTGTTGGGTTAGATGCTGGTTATGATAATGCTTAATTTGCAGCAATAGAATCAGATTATGGGGATTGGTAAGATAAGGACAGTGCAGTTTGCACAGGTATTTAAACAAAATTCTTAACAATATATGAAATGGATTTTGGATTGAATACTGTAAGAAGATAAAGATCAGATCCTATACATATTTCATCTCATTCTTTATTAATGGTTCCTAATGCACCAGATGGACCAGGAGGTGTTATAGTGTTATGTGAAGATTTTTTACATTATCGAGGACCAAAGAACTAGGAAATGAAAGTACCATATCCAAAGAATTAGGGAATGCCTGCAGATAGAGGGGCTATGATAAGTTCATTTGGATTTTATAAATAAAAAGTAATTGTCATTAAATATATATCTTAGTCATCATTTTTATATTTGTTATAATCAGAGTATGGTGATTTATTTGAATTATCATTGTAATTTACTAAAGATGAAGTTCATTCAATAAGAATGATTTATTTTGATACTATTCCTGTGGCAAACAGTTTGTGTTTGATGAGAAGCAAGCATTTGTTTGCTGCTTGTGAAAAAGGAAATCATTGTTTCTATAAATATTAAAGAGAGGAAACAAACACTAACATTATCTGTACAGATTCCAGTATGGCTTTGGAAGAATAAATATTCTTTAAGCCTTAAAAGCTTAAACATTTATCACTTTTATAAGAACTAAATAATTTTAGTTGTATTAGTGATTTAAAAGTGGCTGATTTAGCAAAGGAAGGCAATCCATAAATATATATTTGTTGTGCTGCTGGTAATAGATCAACTTTAAGAGTTTTGAGGCATGGTTTAGAAATAACATAATTAGCTAATACTAATTTGTAGGCAAAACCCTTAGGAATTTGGACTTTAAAGGAAAGATATGACGATCCAGTTCATAAATATATTGTGATTTCATACATAAATAAAACTTTAGTATTGAAAATTGGTGAAAAAGTTGAGTAAGTTCATGATACTGGATTGGAGGGAACAAAACAGACAATTCATGTAGGAACATTGATAGACGATTCCTAAATTCAAATCTTAACAAATGGATATAGACACATTAGAAAGAATAAACCTCCTACTGATTACATTATTGATGGTAAAGTAATTAAAGGAGTTTCAAATGAAAAATAAGTAGCATTTGCCTTAGCAGGAGGTGATGTGTATTATTTTGAATTGGATACTACAAGCTTTTAAGGAAATTTGATAGAAATTACAAAAGATTAAATGGATAATGAAATTAAAGCCTTAGAATTGGGCCCTATTGAGGAAGGAAGAATGAGGTGCAAATTTTTATGTGTGGCTTTGAGTGATTAGACTATTAGATTATTGAGTTTGGAACCTGAATCTTGTTTTGAAAGAGGAGCCATGTAAGCTTTGCCCAGTGAGGCTGAAAGCTTATGTATGATGGAGATGGCTTCTGAATAAGAAGGTTAATAAAGTTTTACTAAATAGTTATTTTTATTTATAGGGTTAAATAATGGTCTTTTAATGAGAACTTCAGTTGATCAATTATCAGGAGGATTGTCTGACACAAGGACAAGATATTTAGGAACAAAAGCAGTGAAATGTCTTAGAATTACTGCTAATTAATAATAGGCAATGTTGGCATTATCGTCTAGATCATGGTTATGTTATAATAATAGTGGTCGAATATTCATGTAGCCCTTATCTTATGATTATTTGGATTATGCTTCAGCATTCCTTGCTAAAGAATTTTAAGGTATTGTTGGTACTAATTAAAGTACTTTACGAATCATCATGCCAGAGAGATTTGGTGAAATATTTAATTAGTAGTCATTAGATTTGACTTACTCACCTAGAAAAATGATTTTTCACGAACCTAGCAAAGCGATATTCATTATTGAATCAGATAATCGATCCTATAACAATATTGAATAAAAGGTAGAGGAAGTCTACTAGACTTAAGAAATACCAGAATAATGGAATTAAATTTAAGCTGAACAATATAAATGGGCATCTTTAATTCGAATTGTAGATGCTACTAAATTAGAAACTATTAATGTTCATCAATTCTATGAGAATTAACATGCATGTTCTATTTGTTACATTTAATTTGCTGGTTATCCAGAGTAATATGTTTGTGTAGGAACAGTGAAAGATCTAGTAAATGAACCATCTAGGAAATTCAGTCAAGGGTTCATACATACATTTATCTATGATAATAAGACATTAAAGTTAAAGCATTCCACACCAATTGATGAAATTCCATATGCTTTAGCATCTTGGAGAGGAAGATTACTAGTTGGAGCTGGATGTAATCTTAGAGTTTATGAGATGGGAAATCAAAGAATTTTAAAGAAGGCAGAAATCAAAAATTTGAATTCTTTTATCACTTCAATCATGGTCAAAGAGGATAGAATTTATGTAGCTGAAGTTGCTGATTCTATTCATCTTCTTAGATATAATATTAGAGATCAGACATTTATGGAATTGGCAGATGATATACTACCAAGATATGTAACTGCTAGTACTGTTCTAGATTATCATACTGTTATTGCAGGAGATAAATTTGAAAACATTTTTGTTAGCAGAGTGCCATTAGATATCGATGAAGAATAAGAAGAACATCCTTATGAATATAAAATGAAAATGGATCAAGGTTGTATGAATGGAGCTCCATTTAAAATGGATCAAATTTGTAATTTTTATGTAGGTGAAGTTATCACAAGTCTCTAAAAGATAGCATTAGTTTCTACCAGTTCAGAGGTAGTTGTATATGGAACTTCTATGGGATCAATTGCTGCACTTTATCCATTTGATAACAAAGAGGATATTGATTTTTTCCTTCATCTTGAAATGTATCTTAGAGTTGAACATCAACCTCTTTCTGGAAGAGATCATATGTAATTTAGATCTGCCTATGGACCTTGTAAAGTAAATATTCTATATATCAATTCTATAGTCTATAATTGATGGAGATTTGTGTGATTAATTTGGAAATATGTAATATAACAAATAGAGAGCTGTGGCAGAAGAATTTGATAGGACTCCAGCTGACATAATAAAAAAACTTGAAGACATAAGAAATAAAATTTTATGAATGTTTTTAATTATGCAATAATAAAATACAACATCAATAATATATTTATTATTGCATCAATAAACAATCTTTGTTTTTAGAAGCAAGATTTTCAAATAAAATTTCAATTGGAACATAATAATTTTTATTTTTAAAACAATAATTTGATTTTGATGACAGAGATATCCTTAGATAAGAAAAAGAAATTGTTTATTTTAAAGAAATTTGACAGTGTATCTCCACCTAAAGAAAGAGAATAAACTTAAAATATTTTTAATGGTAACTTTTATATTAATATTAAGGAGAGCAACTTAGATTTCTTCATGGTATTTTAATATATTCATTAAATTCTCAGTAGGTTAATAATAAAATTTACAATAAAGATAAATTGTTGGCAAGCTCGAATAATTTTTGAAATAAAGAGAATAATATGAAACAACATTAAAGTAACAAAATTCATAATACAATTCGTCCAATTCTACAAAAATGTTTGCTAAGAGAATAACTCTTAGGAATTCCTCTCAGAAATCTCTATTTATCAATTCTGATTAAAATCAGGAATAAAAATTAAAAAAATAAAAGGATTATCAAATAGTGTCTCAATAGTTTTTAATAGATTTCGTTAAAAAGACAGAAGTATAAAAAATAATCATAATAGGATAGAATAAAAATGAATAATGAAATTGAGGAAGATTTAAAAAAGCTTAATGATAAAAACAATCAGCTTCGACAAACAAGAGCATTAACAAAATTCCAATAGTAATAATAAATCTGGGAATAATAAGTAGAAGAAGCAACAAGAAAATCAAAAAAATATGATTATGATTCTGTAATCAGAAAGTCAACTTGTAATGAATTTGATTTTTATTATAGTATTTCGTGAAAAAGTTGAATAAATTGAACATTTTCAGGCCTTAAAATAATTAGAAGGTACAGCAAGAGCTTAGGAATGGTATATGACATTAAGGGATAATTTAGGATAATCAAGATAATTATCTTAGGAGGAGAGAGAATAAAAAAGAAGTGCATATCAAGACCCATTTAATTAAAATACATATTATGTTGATTCCTCTCATAAACCTATCGAAATAATTAGAAATCAACAATAGTCAACTTCTGTTTCCAAAAGTGGATTTAGGAGAAACAGCAGTTTAAGTTAAATAAATATCTTTAAATTGCCTCTTCATAAAACAGTCTAAACTATAGGGGAAGACCTATGTAATTTGTAAATTGAAGGATAAAATATTTTACAAAAAGAAAGTGAATTAATAAAACATTATAACTCGAATGAGAAGTTCAGACTTTATAAATTAGAGAAAGAATGTGAAACAGATGTCTGACTTAATATAGTATTATTAATATAATTTTATACACTTTATTTAATGATAAATATTGTAAATAACTTTCATCATTATTCTAGTTCCCATTAAGTTTATTGTTAACAGCAAAAGGATCAGAAGTGGTATATTTAAAAGATTGATAAGAATAGGTAATTGAAGTTAAAGCTGGAGATACATATGATGGTAAATTAGAATAATTAGATAAATTTATGAATGCTAAATTAACCAATGTTAAACATACTTCAAAAGTAATTGATTCTCCTATTTTATTTATCAGGATGGAAATTCATTTCATGGAATCAAAGAATTACTCATTAAAGGAAATTCAATTAAGTATTTTAGATTGGTATGAATAGTAATATTGATATTTAAGAATCCTGATGCTGAGAAAAAAGCTTAAGAGGAAGCTGAGATATGTAATTATCTAATATAAAGTAGATGAGTAGCAATAATAGTAAAAATAATAAAAATTAAATGAATAAAAGTAATAAAGAAAATCTCAAAATTAAAAATCAAGAGGAAAATCAAATCCTTAGAAGCAGCCTTAATAAAGAAGATGAGTTATTTATCTTATTAATAATGCATTAATATAAATTAAGAACATATTTTTTCTAACTCTCCATTATTATTTATAAATATATTTATTCAGCTTATGTTTTATCATCATCTCCTATGATATTTTCTATCAAATAATTATTATCATCCTATCGGTGCTTTCTTATTTTAAGTTCTCTTTTTCTCACTTATTCTTTTTTGAATTTATATCTAATTCTATTTCACCATACAATTTTTAACTTATATAAAACAAAATAATTTAATTTATTATTTATTATGGCCCAACAATTATCGATTTAAAGATTACTTAGAGAATATGACAAATTGTAAAAGCTGAATAATAATTAATTCATTTGTGAACCAAACCCTGCAAATATTTTCGAATGGCATTTTGTGATTTATAATTTGACTGATTCTTTTGAAGGAGGATTTTACCATGGAATTTTATAGATGCCTCCAGATTATCCCCTTAAGCCTCCTACATTAAAATTTATTACTCCATCAGGGAGATTTGAAGTCGGAAAACCTGTATGTTTGTAATGTGATAATTAATCATAAGATCATTTACTAATTTTCATCCGGAAAGCTGGAGTTCTGCTTAAACAATTGAATCAATGATGATCTCAATTATTTCTTTCATGTATACCAATGAACATACAACTGGAGGGATTATCAGCAATCCATAAGAAAAGTAGAGATAAGCTTTAAATTCCAAAAAATTTAATTTATAAAATGAACAATTTATGAAGATCTTTAAGAAGCATTTCGATAAGTTAAAATTGACTAATAATTACTAAAACAATTAGATTAATAATAATAGTAGTAATGTTAGTGCTAATATAATTGTGGAAGAAGAAAGTTAAATAACAGTCAAGTAGTTTTTTATCGGAGGCACCATAATCTTATTATTGATCTATTTTTTATTATAAAGTATAGTTGAATGATAAATAAATCAATTTTTACTCTCAATTACTCATTATTAAATTTGTTACATAATCTTATTGTAATCCTCACATCCTTTTCTTAATGAATTAATCCAACTTATAGGAGCTCTGGAAGCAACGTAATTAACTAAGCTCTATTGATAAAATAATATCATCTTACTTTTGGAATATCTCCTTTGACATCATTATTTGAGCAGAAATAAAGTCTGCTTCCCCCAGATATAGATTCTAAAATGTAACCTGAAATTAATGTTTCAGCTCTAATATGGCCTTTAAATTTAGGAGCCTTGTTATGTTCAACACTAAAATACAAAAGGCAAATTTGTCCTGGTTTTGGAAAATCATATTTCAAAATTCTTTTCTAACAAAACTCTCTATTATCTACACAAGGTGGACTTTTAACATAGTAATAAATGATGTCTACAATAGCAGATTCTCTTTCCAATACTTAAAAACTCAATAAAATTTTATCCCATTTTTGTCTATATTTTTCATTATGTATAGCCTTTAATAAGACATCTATTAAAATTCCACTTAAATCACTATGCCCCTTAACAAAAACAGCTGGATTTCCAGGTTTAAAAGTTTTGTAAATAATCAAATTTTCTTTTTTTAATATGATTTCCCATCCATCAATAGGTTCTTCAATAAGATCAACTAATTGTTTAAATTTTTCTTCCAACTCAGCTGACAGTTAATAATTTCTATCTGAATTAATTTAATTATCTTAATCTTTTTATAATACTCTATGGATTTATGACTGTTATTATGAATGTTCCATCTATAGGCATAAAATCTATTATAATTAGCTTTATTGAATCAAATTTTCTTGAATACATTATGATCCTCTTTTTTCTGTATTTTCAAAAATTATTTAATCAGGTTCTAGAGGTTATTATTGTTATTACTATTAATTTTATTAGATGATTAATTAAGATTATTATTGATCATTTTTATCATCATATGATTTTGCTCTGGCTCTTACTTAATTTTTCATTATTAATGGTACTTAAGCTTAAAATTCTTAATCTACATCTTCATTTATGGATACCATATCTCCTTAACTTTTCCTTCTAAATTGAGTTTTGGTTGGTGTATTTTGTTCTCTGTTTTATTATTATTACCTATAATTTTGTATTTATAAGAATTTTTCTAAATCTTCAATCTTAACTTTTTAATTTAGTTTAGCAGCAAACATTTTGATAAATTCAATTGAGAGCTATTAATCAAAATAACTTTATTAGCATTTTAATACAATTTTGTTTACTTATAATTATTTGATTTTTTTGATCAATAATTAGATTACGTCATTTTTTTCATATTATTTTGCATCTGAAAATAACGTTAAAAAAGGGATTAAAACATCTGAAACAGTTTCATTTAAAACAAAAGAAATCTAAATAATAAATTATGATGATAAGATTTACTTCATAATTACTAAATTTTGAATAAATAATTTTTTATTCAATTATTTGAATATATTCCTTGGTTAATTTATAACTAAGACACAAAGCAAAGATTGATTATTCTTTAGCCAGCCATTCTCTTATTTTTACTAATAAAGTAAAAGATTCTTTTTGAAATTTCTCATCAAAATACTTATAATGCAATAAAGGTTTGATTTCAGTTAAAATTCTTTAAATACAAAACCTTTATAAGTTGATATTGTTTGTATATTTGATCATAATCAATTTCCCCTAAATTATAAAACTGAAATTTACCCATTTTAGTAAACATTTTACTCGAATAATAAATATATCAAATTCAGTTAAGTTTATCCCTTTTGTAGCTATTTTTTTTGAGATTTTTCTTCCCAAATACCTACCCAAAATAATCCCAATAGCACCTCCTCCTATTGCACCTAAGAAGGTAAATCCAAGTGCCAAGAAACCAATTACTCCTAAAACTGTCATTCCAATTATAGTGCTAATTTAGTTTCATAAGTTACCCTAAGTTTTAGTTATTCCCAAGTTGAATATTAGTAAAGATGGTTTTATGCTCTAATTTTTATTAATCGGTTAGTCCATATATTGGCAAAAATGTTGCATCACTTAATAATTAATTAATTAAATCTTTAAGCTCCATTGGATTATGAATGTTTTTTAAGTATAAGTTTACAAGTGATGTCAACGATTTTGGATTGTTTAATTTCATGTTGTTGATCATTATAATTTATTATATTTATATTATATAAATCTAATAAAACATAGAATATATGAGTGAAGAAATACTTGCTAAATTTCAAATTTGATTTCTTTTTTTTCTATGAAACTTAAATAATTATGATAATAGATGAATTTATTTGTAAATTCATAAAATTACAATCAATTAAGTATTAAGACATTAAAAACAACTTATTGTAATATAAACAAGAGATTAATTGTCCAACACAAGGCATAAAGAAAATTTAAATATACACATTTCTTATAAACAAAACAAAAATTTAATTTAAATAATCATAAATTTTATGTCGAGATAAGTCATTAGATTGCCAGCTGAAGTAAATAGAATACTATATGTAAGAAATTTACCTTATAAAATTACTTCTGAAGAAATGTATGATATCTTTGGAAAATTTGGAGCTATAAGATAAATTAGAAAGTAAATCATTTTGAATAGTATATTTTAGAGGAACTCATGGAGATAAAAAAGGAACAGCATTTGTTGTTTATGAAGATATATATGATGCCAAAAATGCTTTTGATAATTTGTCTGGTTTTAATGTTGCAGGAAGGTATTTTTATTATTTTTATATGAATTCTTTTTTAGATATTTGATTGTGTTATATTATTAACCATAAAAAATGTAGGAGAGGCAAGATCTTGAATTTTAAAGAAAGTAAATAGAAAAACTTCGTGAATAATAGAGATAATAATAATAATGAATTTTATAATGAATTAATAATTTACAGATATTATTAATGATTAACTCAATCCTATTCTGAGTGAATTAACTTCTCACACATTAACGTCTTCAAGCATAATAAACTCTCCTCTCAAACTTATTAGGTAATCTAATGCAGTTGAGATTTAAAATGTTCATACAAAATATAGAAGGGTGATTCAAGAAACAATATAAAAAATAATTCTTGAAATTGAGAAATACTATCAATAACTTATAGAAACAAATTAAGCCATCAATTTTAAACTATATTAAAGGATAGCCGAATAAACTTCAGTTATTTAATAATTGTAAGATATAGTACACTAACTGACTGTTGAAAATTTGGAATTTAGGACTAAAGAAAATGAAGAAGAAATCACTCAAGAATTTTATGACCCACAACAATATACAATTAGAGAATAGAAAAAAGAATTATTAGAATTATATGATTTGAGTGATCAATTATTAAATAAATTAAAAAAATAAGAGAATATTAATAATTAATGGCAAGATACAATTAAAAGATAAAATTCATAATTAAGTTTTTAAGAAAAAAAGATTACAGAATAATAATAACTAATATCAGATCTTCAATCGTAGATATTAGAACTTCACTAGTAACAGGTTGAATTATAATAATAAAACAGCGACCTTTAGAAATAGTACTAAAAATTAATAGATAGCTAAAATAATTACGAAAGAATTGATATGCTTTCAAGTAAAGCCAAATGTTCTATTTTGAACTAAATTGATTTAATTGATAATTAATGTAATAAACCAGAAATTAAAAAAATATCAAATAAAATACTCAACCCATTAAAAAATTTACCTTCCACAGATTAAGAAACTGAAACTCTACCATCTTAGAAATGCCTCCTATAAAAAAGAAAGAAACTTCTTTTGTAATCATTAGAATATCAAAATTACAGTGATTTTGAAATTAGTGTTAAAAATAGGCAGCATTGCTTAAATAAAATTTAAAAAACAGAATTACTTGATATTTCTGACATTATAAAGCCAAAATATAAAAAAAAACCTTAAGATTTGGATGATTTATATTTATACTCGAATCGATATAGAAATAACAGTGTAGACCATTATTATGAGCCTCCTAAATAGTACAGATTTAATATTAAACTGACTTAAATTTCTCCCTTAAGTCAAAAAAAGACTCATTAAAAGAGAATTGGTCTCTGTACTTTAGAATGATGATCTTGGCATATATGTTTAAAAATTAAATAAAATTTATTTAATTTTATTTTATATTTAATGAATTTCTATTTCTTTATAAAATTTGCAGTCGAGGCAGAGGCAAAACTAGAAGAGATTAGGGTATTATTAGCAAGTTTAGATAATTTTGAACCATTTACAAGTAATAATCAATTTTAAATATTAGCATACAAAAGATTAGACTAACCAAGAACAGGGGGATTATAACCATAGGACATTTTTGAATTTTTAAATGATAATGATATTTAGGTAACACAAGAGCAACTTGATTACATATTCAGAGTTTTAGATGAAGATACTGATGGCTTAATAACCTATTAGGAGTATTAAAGTCATTGAAATAATTAGCTTCAAGAGTGCAATCTTGCCTAAGATGAATGATTAAGTGAAAGATTAAGCCTTAAATCATAAAGGGTATGATCTACCTGTTGATATGTAATTACCAAATGAAATAGAAACACAATTATCATAATTCTTTATTTAGATAAAATAAAATTATATGTAAATTATATTATAAACTATTAGATAATATTAGTAAATACAATAAAAGATTGATTTAAATTAATTGGATATTTATGATAATGATAATTAAATTACCTTAGATTCTTTGAAAAATTGGTTATAATAGCAAGAATAAGATATTAGTGAAGAAATTCTCTAGAATTTTATTATTATTATATAAGGATAACAAAAATTGCTATAAAATTTATTAGATCAAATTTACTTGGAAAACTAAGAGGATTAAGATGAAAATTATGAGTAAGAGTAATAATAAGAGGAAAATGAAAATGTTGATTAAGAGCAAATATAAGAAGATTAAGAATAAATATAATAACAAGAAGAATTAGAATAAGAATAATAAAATGATATAGAAGCTGACCTAGATGAAAAGGATGGTTAACAAAATCCTCAATAAGAAGTCCACTCTTAAGAATTAGATCATAATAATTAAAATATCAATCATGACTTATAAAATGATATTGATTTTGAAATTTATTAATTAAAGAACAAAATTTATTAATTAGAAATACAATTAGAAATACCATCATAATAAACTAATATATATTATATTGGATAATTGTTTGGAAAAGAATAAAATAGATAAAAATTTTCAAGAACGAGTTACCTAAATAGATTTGATCATTCACTTTGTTATTATGGGAATGATTTTATGAGATAAAAAATATGGTTAGATGAAGAAATACAAAGAGAAGAAATCAAATAAAAAATCCTATTAAATTAATTGAAAAATTCAGGAAAAATAAATTATTATTCCAGTTTTATTTCTGATAGATCTTACAAGTATTAAATCTATATATTTTTTAGTCAAATATAACATAGTCCTCTCAATAAATCAAAATATACTTCAGATTATTCTGGGAGTAAAGTAAGATTTTTATATTATTTATAGTATAGTGTTAGTAATCGAAAACCATATCTAAGTTCCTTATAGAAATCAATCAATTTTAGCAATAGAAAATTTTGAAATATATTAATTATATTTTTTTTAATTTTATTAATCTCATTTTTCATCAGGTGTTGGAAAACTCTTTGGATCAAGAATAAATCCTTCACCTGATTATTCATATTAATTTCCATTTGGATAATAATATTAATTATAATTTATTTATTATGAATCTTTTTATCCAATTTAAAAGATAGCTCTATTTTAATTATTTCTATTTCTTTATTATCCATATTAAGTATTATAATTATTATATTAATATCTATTATTGTTGCTATTTGAAACATAATGTTATTGATTGTTCCATGATGATGATTGATTTGATTAAACAGGTTTATAAGCTTTAGTTTAATCAATTACTGAAGGATCCATAGCTTTTAATTTATCCAAGGTTCCTTATAATATCAATTGTAAATTATTTTAGAATTATTCTAAATATATCCACTTTCCAGGAGAACCCCATGAAATCATGAGACTGGGTTTAAAATAATTTTATGAATACCAAACATCCATATTTTTGGTTGGAAACCCTCCTTAAGTCTAAATAAAAAATCCAAATTACTTTGTTTTAGTTATCAATATAAAACCATAATGATTCATTAATGTCTTTGTTGTGTAATTAAGCTTGAATAGAAAATGGTGAAGTTTTAATTAATTCACTTTTAAAAAGAACAGAAGGTAACTAATCTATAGATTGCAAATTATCATTATTGTTATTAAGACCCAAAAGTTGATTTAATTCATCATCACTAATACAGGTTTCTTAAACTTGCAATACTTCTTCTTTTTTATTATTAGTTTGAATTTAATTAGATAATTGTTGCTTTTCTATTTCCTCTACTGTTAATATAGAATGATTGATGACAACAGGATTTTATTTCTATTCGGTATTTGAAGAAAATAATTCAATAAGTTTTAATTTAGTTTCTTTGGCAGCTTATGATTATTTTAATTCTTATTCTCTTTTTTCTCTGTATTTCTATTTTTCTATTTCAATACTATCTATTGCTTCTTGTTTAATTTAGAATTCTTCTATTTTTTATCTTTTCACTTCTTGTTTTTTCTCATATGTACCATGATCTTTTTGATATTGTTCTCTTTTTTATTAAATTTCATTTTCTATATCGTTTAATTAAAAAGGGGCATTAAATTATGAGTCTTGCATCCATTAAGGTTCTTCTTCATCACTATGATTGCAATGTGAATTTTAAGGAATAGGTTTGAATGCTTTAGTTGTAAATAATTATGGTATTTTTTTGGTAAGCTAGATAATGTCTTCAGGAGGTTATAAATATTCTCGATAAGCTGAAAGTAATAATTTTGCATCATAAACATTATTTTAAGGCTAACATATTTATTATTTCTCTAAGAATATTAGTAATATCATTTATACATTCATATTCCACTCTCTTATTATCATTTTAATAATGCTATCGATTATTGTAATATTTTTTGTTTCTTGAATATCCATCATAATTATTATGTGACTATGAATAAATATTTATTTTTTACCTTTCTATATGGTTAAGTATCTCTTTTCTATTCCTATTAATCTTTAGCAATATACTAAACTTGATAATGGTATGATTTTGACATTATTTTTATTTTATTCTTTTTTTTTTAAATATAATTCGAATTGCTAATTAAAATTTTATTCATTGCATTCATCTATGTATATTAATCAAAAATCCTAAATTAAATATGTAACATTTCAATCTCTACATATAATCTAATATGATATAATAATATATTTCTAAAACTTTCATAAAGTAACAGGATTAAAAATTAAAAAA
>JPFL01000011.1:321858-396964 GCA_000733385.1 Paramecium biaurelia
GCAGAATTAGAAATTAATATTTAGAGGGTTACTAATCACTTAAACTATATAAATAATTTTGTATAATTTTTTCTGATATCAATTATGCAAAATAGTTTTAGCTTTTATATTATTATTTTCATAATTTTAATTAATATAATAATAATTTTTTTTTCAATTGTTACTAAAAACTGACTGAAATTAGAGCAAACTATTGAATAAAGGGAAAAATTAATCAAAGGAAAATTGTATTTAAAAATTAATAAGTAGACATGATTGTAACAATGAATAATTATTCAAGTTATTAAGGAACAAAAAAGAAAGAGGATGCAACTTCTACTTAAATAACTGAAAGGTATGCATAAGAATCATAAAATAATACTATTTTAACTCAAAATTTGACACATTTCTAAAGTAGGCAATAATCAGATGCAAACATTGAATAATTAAACTTATATCCTAGTGATACTCATATATATAATACTCCTAAAAAGTAGTAAAAACAAAATAGAGAATTTATTCTAAAGAGTAATGAAATATTAAAGAACAAACAAATAAACTTAACTTCTGAGAATCTTAATATAACAACAAGCAAATTAAATTCATCGATGATAGTTATAAAAAAAATAGAAGAAAAAGAATGTAAATATTGTGGATAAGTTGACTCACTTAATAATTTTATAAGACCTTGTCTTTGTAAAGGATCCATGTAACATGTACATTAATAATGTGTCTAAAAAGACATAGAAAGTAATTTTATGGATGAGAAACAAAGAAGATTTATTAAACCTATTAGATGCGAAATTTGTAAATTTGTTTTTAAGATAAAAATATATAGAGAAACTAATTTGTTATAATCATTTAAAGATCCTACTAAACATGAAAAACTATTATTTATATCATTCGTTCTGACAATTCTATTTATGATAACAATTGCACTTGTAATAATGTCAATTCTTATCAAAGAGGAATTAAGATTGCATATTGATTTATTATTGGGAATTGTGATTGCATTTTTAATTGTTTTAGGATTAATTATAGCTTTTTCTTTAAATTTTTTGGATTTAATTACAAATGTATTTATTTATAACTTATTGATCATAGTACTATTGGTTTGTTTAGGATAGACAAATAGGAAATAATATTGATCATGGAATTTAGGTGGATTATTAGAGTTTGAATTTAATTTTGTGTAATGGGACATTGAAATACTAATGGAATAAAAGATAAGTACTACCACTAAATGAATGAGTTTATTTTATTAATAAAAATAATATAAAAATATAGATCCAATGAATGTGGAAGATTTAAGACATGAATTGAATGAATTACATAAAAAGTAAGCAGAAAGTCTTACAAAAAGAAAGACAATAATAAAAGAGATTAAGAACTTCTCATTTTAGTATTAATTATTAATATTAGATAGAAAATAAGATCACAAAAAGATAAAATTAAATGATGGAAAAGAATAGGTAGTTATAATGGTTTTGATCGTATAGAAAGTATTTCAAATAAATCTTGTGGGTGCAAAGGAAGAACGTGCAGAAAAGTAAAAGTAGCTTGATGAACAAGTACCTACTACCTTGAAGGAGAAGGATAGACGTTTAGCAAAATCTTTATTAGGAAATCATTTATAAAAAGCAAAATAAGATTTAATGGGTGAGAAATAAAAGGTACTTCTTTTTTTTTATAGAATTTAAATAGTTGGATAATTAGATAGAAATAAATAAGAGATTAGATGATAAAGAAAAATAGGATTTATAAACTCTTAAAGAAGATTAAAATGTATTTCTACTTTGATAAATTTTCAGAAAAAGAAGAGTTAGTTAGTTAATGAGAGGAAGTAATTAGAGCGAGATTTAGCTGCTGATGAATATAAAAGATAGGTATTAAATTAAAATATATTTTAGGTTCTATTACTTGAATTATAAATTAAAATAATGAGAGATTTTTTTATTACTAAGTAAATTATTTGATGATCATTTTAGAACATATCCTCATATTTTATGGTAGCCAGCTAAAACTAATGAGGGTATGAATCCTCTTAAAGAATATAGTACTGAAAAGTTTAATGTAAAATATTGATTAGAAGTAAAATAGGAGATGGAGAAGGATTTGAAGGAAAAATTGTTGAGAGTATATACTAATTTCACTGAATCGCAATATTAGAAGTTGAAGGAATAATAAGTTTAATAGGAGCACTAAAGTTCATAATCAGAAAGTGAGGAGTCATAAGAGAAACAGAAAGAAGATGGGTAAGAATGATGAAAAATTATAGGTAATAATATAAGATTTAGTTTAAAAAATATTAAAAAATCTTGTGTATTTATTATAAATCATATATATACAAAGTTGATATTTAATCTATAAAAATGTCCAGTTAATTTGGAGATATTTACAATATTTAATAATTAATATTTTACATTAAAGAAAGTCTCAATGATAAGTAATCTTAGAAGTTAGGATAGTGTTCAAATGTCTATGATGCAATAGCCTTTTTCTTTCTAAAATGTTTATCATAGTTTTGATGGAAATGATTAAAGAATAAAAGTAAACTAATAAATAATAATAATGTAGATAAATTAGCTCTAGATAATTTAACATAAATTTATAAAGTGCCTAAATAATCTGATTCGACATTAAAATAATAAAAAGAAAGGAAATATAATTGTCTTACCAAATCAAAATAATCAGCTATATGTATTAATAATTCTAAAATTCAAGATAATTTTTTAGGATGACAAACTCTTGAGGAAGATTAAAGTTTAGGAATCAAATGATAGTACTTTTATGTCTTTTCCAAGAAATTAGTTTCCTCTCATATAATGTATCAATTTTAAAAATCATTAGATTAACCATATCCTTAATTTTATGCTAATTATCCACAAGATTAATTTGCAGCAATGCAATACTAATTAACAAACCCTATCTTATAATCTTAAGATCGATTTTTAGTTTAACCAAAACCAGTGCAATCAAGTTAGCATTTTCGAATGTCTGATTTCTAGTTTTTTGGTTCTCATGATGATTCTGCGTCTATTGAGCCTTAATAAGTTGAAAAAGATAGTAAGGAACATAAAAATTCTTATTTTAAATTAAAGAGTAGGATGAAAAAATCAAAAGTAAATGATACTAAAAACATTACAAAAAATTTTTCAAAAGCAATAATAACTTATATTATATAAAATAAAGATATTGGACTAAAAATAATGAATTATGAATAATTTGAAGAATTTATTACAATTTTAAAAGATAAGAAAAATCAAATGACAAATATTAAACAACTTAGAGATCTTTGGGTTGAAACAAATGAAGAGAAAAGTTAATAATTCAATAAAGCATTTAGAATCTTTAGGTATATTTTTAATTGATTATTTATAGTGAATATTTTTTAAAACAACAGTCAGTTTCTTATATTTATAATTCAAGAATAGCAAATACTGGATGGCATCTAAAATACAGATATAACCTACTTAGAGCACTTAAAGAACCAGAAAATTTTAAATATATCAAAGATATTTGAAATATATAATTTTATAATTTATATATTTATTTATAATCTTCATATATGTTTACTTAAAGCAGCCTTTACTGATTTAGCAATATTGGTTTAATCCTTTTTTTCATCCTCATTATTACTCTATTGTTATTATTATGGCTTTTAGGTGTATTTCAAAAGAACATTTCCTGTAGGTGCTTATTATTAACTAAAAATACTATAAATTATATTACTTTTATTATAGTTATTTAAATTGTATACTTGGAGAGACAAATTGATTCATATTTGGTGATTCTTTTATAAATATTCTTATATACCTTCACATGCAACAGTCCTTCCTGTAATAACTGGTGTTCTCATGATCATTTATTAATCTTTATTTTACACTTCTTTCATTTTATTAGTAGCTTGCATAACAGGAGATTTAAGAGGTGAATTTGTTAGTTGATTAATTCTAAGCATATCAAATTTTGCTGCTCTAAAAAAGAATAGTTTATTATAAAATACTGTTCATTAATTTATTAGATTCTAACATTAAGGCCTGGTTTATCATCAATATCCCCAATATTTCCATCATCTTCCTATGAAACAGTTACAGTCTTCTCACTTAATGCAACAAATTCATATTTCAAAGCATCCATTGCTGTAATTCTTTTCTTAGGAGAAGGCTCCAACATATGTTTAAGCAATTCAAAAGCAGGTGGTGGTACAACATCAAACACAGGACTTTTGAAATTTATTTTTGCATCCTTATTTTATTGAACTATTGTATTATAGCTTCTTCCAGGGAATCCAGGCTTACCAGTTAACAAAATATGGAAAACTAATCCAAGAGAATAAATATCACAAACACTATCATAGGTTGTTGTCATATCAGTAATATTGATAACTTCTGGAGCCACAAATCCAGGAGTACCACATCTACAATAGAGATATACTGGAAGATTTACAAAAGTAGCTAAACCAAAATCTGCTATCACCACTGAATTGATATCGCTATTTTCGTTTAATCAATAATAATATTATACTTCTATTCTTTGAATAGAATATTTTCTAATTTTAGATCTCTATGCATAATATTCTTAGAATGCATATGTGCCAATCCATCTAAAAGTCCTGTCATAATTGCTTAAATTTGTTTATTGGTTAAAATAACTTTCTTTTTCATTATTTCATATAATTATCCACCTTATAATAATTCTAATCCCATATATAAAGAATTCTAAGTTTCATATACCTCATATAATTTCATAATATTAGGATGATCTAGTTCTCTCATTATTGTTATTTCATTAATTAAACCCTCCTTTAAATTTATCATTATATTATAATACCTTTCCATTCTCTTCTGCATAAACTGCACTTTTTGAAAATGCTTTGATTGCCATTTATTAACCATCTTCAATTCTTTCTGCTAAATAAACACTAGCAAAATTTCCCTTTCCTATCTTTTTGAAAACTTTGAACATATGATGAAATCCCATTTAATTGATTTTCTATCCAAAATATTTTCGAAATGTTTTTAAAATTTCTTAATCACCAGTGAAGTCCCAATATTTTTCTGTATTCTCACTTTATAATCTTATATGCAAAATGTCACCTAGAGTCTATACATCTTCTGGTTTGACAATATCAACTCTATTAGAGTGAGGAGTATTAGGAGTTGATTTCTTTTATGATGCATTTGCTTTTAAAACAGGTGCATCTCTAAATATTTCAAATCTTGTAGTAAAATCCAAAGGAAGTAATTTATGAACATGTTTACTTTTATCCTTTTCAATATAATTTCAATTACTTTGAATAATAATATATGTTTCTCAGTTATCACTAAATGTCTTTCATGTTTTTTCTTTCCTAATTTTGTCACTGTGGCTTCAAATTTAGGTTTAGGGAATACAAAATCTTAAGGTACAGATTACCACAGTGATCCTTATCCAACTTATGTTTATTATTATTGCATATAATTAATAAGAAATATTTTATAAAATAAATTAAAATAGATCCATGAAACACAATGATAATAATAGAAAAATTTTGGATTCAATAGATTTCTTACAAATTTAACAAACCTATCTTACTAATTATACTATATAATTAAATTCATAATTAAAATAATATAAATAAGAAAATTAATTATTACAGAGAAAAGTAATAATCAAAAAGGAATAGACTTAATAATAACCATTAATGTAAATCTTCTAAGATTTAACTATAATGATATATAATGAGAACAATGTTAACTAAAAGCATATCGCTACTCCTATTCTAATTAATTTTATAATTCGATTTTATACCCCTATTTGTCATTAATATAAAGTTTAATCTAAAAGTAATTTTAGCAGGGAACACTTCTACTATATTTTTATATCATTCAATATTTTAAATCCATTTCTAGCTCCTTCTAAAGATCAAAATGGCATCATTTTAGTAATTCTAGTCATAATATATTGTTTAAGCTTATATCTTAAACTAATTATTTTTACACTTATGCAAACTTGAAATTCAAATTTAGAGTGTCACTTTTCGAATCAAAGTTTACCATAAAAATTGAAATTATCAATTAATATTATGTTTAATAGTATTTGATTTGTATTGATATTGAAATTTTATTAATACATATTTAATTATTATGTAAATTCTGATATATTTTGAACATAAGAGATTTTATCCTTCTCAAAGTTTCCTGGTTGAGTTAACTTTTATCATTCTCATCATTTGCATAATCTTATTGTAGTTATTTTGTTTTTGGTTAATTTTATTTTCATGTTGATATTGAATATCAAATTTTAGTAAATTCTATTTCTGTTGGATATGCTAATCATTATTACTAAAAATACTAGTTGTATTAGATTAAAATGAATAAGGGTTGTTAAAGAGCCATCAATATTGAATAAATTCATAATTGTTATTTATATTTTATATATAAATCCACTAAATATTCTAATTTATTGTATGCATTCATGATAGTTTTTTGTTGAAGATCAATTTTAGATTTTTCTTAATTTAAATCTATCCCAAAATGAAGCTATTTTTTGTAGTTTTGACTTTTCTCATAAACTATTATCAGTTAAAAATCTTTAGTCAATTCAACTTTTTATAATTTATTTAATGGCATTCTTCTATAATCTTTTTGTATTATTGGCTCTTCTATTAAAATTTATGAAATTGATTTGCAAAATTTTCCTAAAGTGAATTATCTTTATCTCTCTTAAGTGTAAGTGTAATACAAATCGAAATAATCAATTCCCAAAATCACATTATTTCTATATTATTTATCAATTTTTAATAATTCATACTCATTATAAGAATATAAGTTTCGAACTTTATCTGTGCTTTCAGTAGATTTGCCTTCCTCTTACAAAAATCTATAAGATTTATTATTAGCACTTTTTGAGAATATTGTATCCTTATTGATATTTAGTGTTAAACTCTCTGTAAATTATCTTAATGAACGAATGGCTTCATTTTAAAACTTTTAAGTGAGTATTAAATAATGTATAGGTAACTTACTGATAGGTATTTTTAAATTAATTGGTTCTGTATTTATATGAATACATGGATATTTTAAAATTAAATTGTACTCAGTGGCCCTGTATTTCTTATTTGCTTTTTTCCCTAATTCTATAAATAATTCTTCAATCAACTAATTTGGACTTATTCTAATATGAAATCTTCCTTAACTCATAGGCTCTTCAATAAGAATAAGAATATGATTTGGATGTTATTGATATAAAATCTTAACCATCTATAAATCAATATCTAATTATTTTGAATCTAATATTGGTACAATATCAACGGATTTATAATAACGCATTGGAGATTCTAAATCAATTTAAATAATTTTGTCATCAATATCATCAGCTATTAAAGATATTTCAGCCTAAGAAACAGGTTTTTAATCATAATTTATTTCATTTAAACTTTCTCTTCTTGATTTCATCTTGTCTTCAAGTGATCCAAAACTTTTGTATTTTTAGAGTGGCCGTCGATATTAAAATTCATCTAAATCTTGTTAATCATCTTATCCTTCAATTTAATAGGCTAAACTGTAATTTGGAAATTCATACAAAGATTAATCTAATTTAATATCATTTTGAAATTATGTTAATGCTAAAACAATAAATTCTGCAGCCAACATATCTTAATCAATCACTAGAACTTTTGTAATTGTTGATCGAAAATAACGAACCTGAATGGGTTTCTAAATTTTCCTTATATTTGTAAGAAACATTCCAGAAAAATTAGATTTATTAACCTTAATTTTCTCGAATGATGTTTCTATTATTTAATTGTTTTTTTTAATAAAATATTTTTCTGCCTTTTAAGCATTGTGTTTATGATTAGATTATCCAATTAAAATAGTAGTTTAACATCTCTTTACTAATTTTTTTTTATTTTAAGTTTCCTTAGCTTATTTTATTTATGATCCACTAAGGCTATTAGACTTTTATTCTGATACCTAAGCTACCTCCTCTTCATAATCTTTTTAGATAGAAATATCAACTTGTGATTAAAGACCAGAATAATTAATTTGTTTTTGATTATCTATATTTAAAAAGTTAGCTTTCTCTGATTTCAAAGGACTAATAAATTATGTACCTGATAAGGAAGATTCAGTATCTGTTTATATAGATATAGATAAAGCAGAGAATTTATAATTTTCCATTATTAAATAAAATATTTATTTAAGAAATCAATAACAATGATATTGAATCAATTTTTATCAAACTCTAATTAAGTTTCTTAAAATTAATATCATCTATCTTATAACAAAAATAAATTCTTATAAATAAATTTTAATGTCAATTTACATTAATGTAATATTAAATGTTCAATTTACATTCTTTATGGATAAATATGATTCAACATTATGTATATTAGTTTTTCATTTTTTAATTTACATTTATCTAAGAGTATATTAATATGATAATATAATATTATTGTTTCTTAACAGTATTTTATAATTGATAATATAATTAAATTTTAAATTTAAACCAGATGGATAAATACAAAAAAATCAGAGTAGTTGGGAAAGGTATTATGATAAAATAAAACAGGTAGTTTTGGATATGCCCTTTTAGCCTAAGCTTTATCAAATAAGAAAAATTATATAATAAAAGTATCAAAATGATTTAAATTAGATTATTGATATATCTAAGATGGACAGAAAATAAAGAGAAGAGGCTTTGAATGAAGTTCATGTATTGAAGGCTATGAGACACCCTTATATTATTACATATAGAGAATCATTTATGGAGAAGAAGTATTATTTCTTTATAAAACTTTTGATAGATGTCTATGTATTGTAATGGATTATGCTGATGGTGGTGACTTGTATGGTAAAATAGCTAAACAAAAAGAACTTGGAATTCTCTTTACAGAAGAACAAATATTAGATTGGTTTGTATAGATGGCATTGGCTATGAATCACATACATGAGAGGAAAATTTTGCATAGAGATTTAAAAACTTAAAATATATTTCTCACAAGCAAAAATGATGTTAAAATAGGAGATTTTGGTATTGCACGTGTTCTATAACACACATATGATTGTGCCAAAACTGCAATAGGAACTCCATATTATTTAAGTCCAGAAATTTGTTAAGAAAAGCCTTACAATTAAAAATCTGACATTTGGTCACTTGGTTGCATCTTATATGAATTAACTACCTTAAATCATGCATTTGATGCATTATCAATGAAAGAATTAGTTTTAAAAATATTAAGAGGAACTTATCCTCCTATACCATCACAATATTCTTCAGAATTATAATCATTAATAGCTGATATGTTGATTAAGGATCCATCAAAGAGACCTAGTATAAAGAGAATATTAGAGAGAGATTTTTTAAAATAAAGAATAGGAAGTTTACTTGTTTCCACTTTGAATAGACATGAATTACAAGAGATGACAGAAATAAAACCTACAGAAAATCTGTAAAATATTCATCTTTAAATTTTAGTTTTATTTAACCTCAATAGACTGCATAATAATTTTTGTTATAATAAAAATAATTTGAATAAAATAAGATATCTTAAAATTAAAGTTAAAATAATTCACCTATTACTTCAAGGTAGATTATTTAAACTGTTGCCAGTAAAAAACCTTCTCCTAAAAAGGATAATAGTAAAGTAGAGTTAAAATAATTGTTTAATAGATAAAACTCACCTTTGTAATCAATAAATTAAAATTATTCAATCCAATAATAACCAATTCATTCTTAATAATAATAATAATAATAAATAGATGAAAGAATTGATAAACCATAGTCATTTGCTAGTGTAGTTAGTTAAAAAGAAAATTAATAATAATCTATCAAATATTAAAATTTAGAGTTATTAAATAAATTTTATTTAAAAGACAATACTAATATTGTTAGACTTTAAAGTAAGAGTCCAATTTTACAAGAACAGAAAAGAAAGGAATCCATAGCAAGTTTATTACGAGAAGATGACAGTTTTGAATAATAATAGGGTTATAAATTTCTTATTAAAGATATAAGAAAATGTTTAGATAAAAAATAATCAAAGGAAGAAGAAGAATCTATTATTGTTGACAATTTTAAAATAGTTCCTTAGTAATATATATAAACTAATGTATTTATAGATTTCTTAATCAATAAAAACAATTTTAAGTTCCTGGAACTTCAGAAAGAGATACTATAGGTTATAAAATAGAAGCTCTTAGATATTATTTAGAATAATAAATGGGTTTAGATTCTTTTATGAGAGCCTATTAGACCTTAGAGAATAGTTAAGAGTGTGAATATTTGAAATAAGCAAATTAATTACTAAATTAAGAATAAAGGAAATACATGCCATTAATAATCTAATTAATAGTTTGTGAAGATTCATATTATTGATCTATAGTATTCAAATTAATAAAATTATAAAGATTTCTCATTTTTATTAATTACAATTAATAATAGTTTATGAAATTTTACGATTCACCATTTTTAAATGATAATCACATAAAAATTGATTAATATTATCAGTTTTAATTAATAAGATTCTCTAACCTTACTTTGACACTTACATCGATTATTTCAAGGGGATAAGAAGAATGTATTTATTTTAAATAAATCAATATTAAGTTTCTATAAGAATATTCTTATAATCTTCTATCTGAATGTTGTTTAATATAAATTACTTTAATATTTGTTTTCTAATTGAGGGTTCTAATGATTCATATGATGTTGCAATATCTATTAATCTTATTGAATCATAGAATTCTTCTCTTGTTGGTTGTAAGAATGATAATGACTTTGATACTAATAAAAGAGGATGATAATGCAATATAATATATTAAATTAAAATATATAAATAAATAATGAGAGCAAACAATAATATTATTGTATAAGAGGAACCAAAATAAAATACGTTAGTTGGATTATATAATACATTGAAGTCACTTATCAAATGTGAATGTTTTAAATAGTAAGTAGGATTTTAATTGAATAGATTTATGCCTATCTCTTATAATTCAAAACCGATTCAAATTCCAAAATAATCTCTTCAACATATGGGTAGAAAGACATTGGTGATTGATTTGGATGAAACTTTGGTTCACAGTTCTTTCAATTATATTTCAGATCCGGATTTTATTTTGAAGGTTTGAATTATGTTTATTAAGAGATAAAAGTAATGAATGCAAATTATACAATTTATGTTAGAATAAGGCCTGGTGCTGAAGAATTCCTTATAAAAATGGCTGAATTTTATGAAATCTTTATATTTACAGCTAGTATTTGTGAAGTATTTTAATGAATATATTTGAGTATGCAAATCCTGTGATAGATAGAATAGATCAAAAGGGAGTTTGTGCTTTGAGATTGTTTAGACCAAATTGTTCAATATTGAATGGAGTTTTTGTGAAAGACTTATCAAAATTATAGAGATCAATAAATAACTTAATAATAATTGATAATACTCACACTTCTTTTTCTCTTTAACCTAAGAATGCTATTCATATAAAAAATTACTTTGATGATCCTAGTGACACAGAATTATTGGATTTAATTCCATTTTTATAATTACTTAGTACATTTGATGATGTAAGACCAGTTGGAGAATATTGGAAACAATATATAAGATCAGAAAAGATAAGATATACAAGAAATGGAGAGTCATATGTTTATGATAGGAATCGAAATGAATCTTATGATGTATAGAATAATAATATTGAATTAGGAAATTGATCCTATAAATTAGACTATTGATTAAGCCAAAGATGATTAAACTTTATTAGGAAAGTAATAATTGAAATTATAGACAAATTTTGCAATTGATTATGATGAAGTTAATGATATTACAGAAAATGATGAAGAAATCTAATTTAGAAATGAATAGGGAATTAATTCTCCAAATTTAAATAAATAACATTTTGATGAATTGGAATAGAGTGATTAAAATTTATGATAAATATAAATTTTAATATATTATAAATAATTATATATATAAAATAAAAAGTAGAAAATGTCTTTGAAAGACTTTTAGATTTCGTAAGAACTAGGTAAAATATATCATTAAATTAGGTGAGGGAGCCTACTCTAAAGTATATAAAGTAAGAAGAATAGCAGATGGTTTCGAATATGCTTTAAAGAAAGTGAAACTACAATCATTATCAGACAAAGAAAAATAAAATGCCTTGAATGAAGTTAGAATATTAGCCAGTGTCAGACATGCCAATGTTATTTAATACAAAGAGGCATTTTTAGAAGAATCTACATAAAGTTTGTGGTATCAACTATTGTTTCTATATAGTATTGTAATGGAGTATGCAGATGATGGAGACCTATTCTAAAAGATTGTTGAATGTTAGAAAAAAGGAATGTTAATGGCTGAAAAGGATATTTGGAACAACTTTACATAAGTAATTCATTCATCTACTTTAAGATAGTTAAGGGATTAAAGGCATTGCACGATATGAAAATTTATCATCGAGACTTGAAATCAGCAAATGTCTTCATGAATGCAGATGGAACTGTTAAATTGGGAGATATGAATGTATCTAAAGTGGCTAAAAAAATATTATTATACACTTAAACTGGAACACCTTATTATGCATCTCCAGAAGTATGGAAGGATCAACCTTATGATTCTAAATCTGATATCTGGTCTTTGGGATGTGTACTTTATGAAATGACTACATTAAAACCTCCATTTAGAGCTGAAGATATGAATGGTCTATACAAGAAAGTTGTAAGAGGATATTATCCAAAAATACCAACTATATATAGTTAAGATCTAAGCAATATTATTAGAGCTTTACTTTAAGTCTAACCTCATTTAAGACCATCTTGTGATAAAATCTTATAATTATCAGCAGTTATTAATAGAATGGATGATAAAGTTTTGATTGAAGAAGAAGGTGCAAAATTCTTATTGTAAACTATAAGAGTTCCAAGGGTCATGCATTATCTTACTGATAGATTACCTAAACCTAATTATGCACCAATAAAAATGATGAGAATAGATAAAAATCAATTTATTCAAACTTTAGCTGTTTAAAAATCTAACTAAGAAAATGTTGAAGAACCTTTAGCTAATTCTAATGTTGAACATTTACCAAGAATTGGTCGTAGATTAGATGATTCTTAAATCTAATCATATGATGCTTAATCTGTTATTAGTAAAAAATAAAATAAAAATGATGAATCATATACATTACCTAAACCATCTCTTGAGATTGCATCTTAGGGGACTAAAAATAATGAAAAACTAAACCTCATTCACTAAATATATGCTGGCAATCCTGTTAAAGCTGTAAAGAAAAATAAAAAACCTATTAAACCTGAAATTTAGATTTTACAATAAAAATTAGTATAGAAGAAACTAGATATAGAAGGTGAACCAAAACCTTTACTTATTAAAAAGTATATTATGCCTTTTAATTTAAAGTGTCAAACATCAATAGGATGAAAAATCTCCATCTCCATTTTTACCTGCTCTTCCTGCCATTTCTAAAGAGAAAAGAATCATGAAAGATAATAATGAAGATGAATAACTTAAAAGGATTAAATAGACTGAAGAACAAATTTAATTGCTTAAAGAAAAATAATTAAAATAAAAAAGAAAGTATTAACTAAGAAATTCAGAGAAATGATTATTCTTTTTATTAAATTATCAATTGTATTTCATTTTTATAATTTCTATTCTTATTTTTGTTTATTAAGAGGTGATAAATATTATCCAATATATTACATATATGTATTTTTGAGTTATTCTTTTATCGTTGGAGATTAAGATCTTTAAGATTTATTTAAATCAGGAGGAGCATTTATAGGTTTAGGAGATTGAGATCTTTATTTCTTTTCAAAATTTGCTTTTATCCCCGAAGGCCTTATATTTTCTAATTCCTCTAAAGCCCTTTTCACAGGACTCATCTCCACATCCCAATTACGTTTATATGTATATCCCTAAAAGTATTTCTTATTTTAATTAAATCCATTCTTTTCTTAATCTGACTCTTCTCTATTATGTATTACATGTTTCCAAGGATCTTTCTCTTCAAACTTATCAAAATTTGAAGTCAACAACTTTTTATCTGGAATATATGGTGGTCTTTGATTTCTAATATTATTAAAATCAATTCCACTAAAAAAAGGATGTTTTTTAATCTTACTAGCATCACCTAATCGATCATTGACATCTGTCATTAATTTGGTGATTAAATCATAACATTAAGGAGATACTTTTGGATTAGTAGGAAATTTGAAATGATTTTTCCATTTTAAAATCTTCTAACATGTTTTTTATGGAGTATCACTGTAAAAAGGAGGATATCCAATAACCATTTCAAATAATATCACTCCTACACTCCACCAATCAACTAATTGATTATAACCTTATTATGAAAAAACTTCTGGGGCTATATAATCAGGTGTCCCAACTGTTGAATAAGCTAATTATCTTCTCTATTCATTCTTTGATTTCTTTTAATCTAAAGCAGTGTTATTCATAGTATAAGGAACTGCCATATCATAATGTTAACCCAAATGTTTACAAAGACCAAAATCTGATAATTTTAAATGACCTTGTGCATCAATTAAAATATTATCTGGTTTTAAATCTCTATGAAGATAATTCATATTATGAATTTCCTCTACAGCTAAAACTAATTCAGCTATATAGAATTTTGCATCTCTTTCTGGAATAATATCCTTTTTAATTAATAAAGTCATAAGATCTCCTCCACTTAAAAACTCCATCACTAAATATAAATTTTCATCATCTTGAAATGAAGACTTGAGTTCTACTATCCATTAACATTTGGATGTAACCAATATATCTCTCTCAGCTCTAACATGTCCTAATTAATTTTTGAATAACATTTCTTTTTTCTTCATTTTTTTAATCGCAACTATTTCCTTTGTATCCTTCTATCTACAAACCCTTACTTCTCCAAATGCTCCTCTTCCTATTATGGCAATAGATTCAAAATCATCCACTGTTATTTTTTATCTCCTAAAATTATAAAATCATATAAACTTCTTTCTTAATTGCATAGCTTCTTTATGTTGAATTTCCTTCTTAATCAATTCTTATTCAATAGAAGTAAAATTTAAATTTTCTAATACTTGCTACAATTACTGCCAATTTTGCATTTTCTCTTTCTCATTTGTAATTAAACTTTTATATTTCCTTTCTATATAGGCTTTACAAGCAGCAGTCCTATCCTTAGTTTGATTACTAATTTTAATCTCAGCCATTAATATTAATTCTAGTGTTTTATATGTAAATAAATATTATTATTATATAAATAATATATAATTGAAACTAATTTTTTGTTTTGGTTTAGATAATGAATTGTATTAATTAATTGTGAATGATTTTATTTATTTATTATCATACATTATAACCTAGAACATATATTATTGTAAAGATATTCTATCTAATAATCAAAAACATAATGATTTATTTCTCATATTATGTAACCACAAATACTCATAACTATATTGGAAATTTTTGATTATACATTCTGGAATTTAAAAAGGTGTTTGACATGCCAAAGGCAAACTCCTTATAATGAAATGTTTCCTCATGATTCATCTGCAATCAATTAAAATTTGATAAAGATAAATATATTTATATTCTTTGGATTAAATACTAATTAACATATTCAATATTTCTTGATGAAAACAAATACATCAGATAATATATGGAAAATCTTAAGTCTACTTATCAAAAAGAACATAATCATACTTACATCTTTATGATATAAAAATAAATGAGAATCAATATTCTTTATATTGGAATCTTAAAGCAAGAGAGAGAAAAAGATAAATTTTTGCAATTATTTAAGCCTACTTTTGTACAATATTAGATATATATCTTAACATTTCTAAGATTTTTATTTTCTTATCAAAATCAACTTCTTAGATTAGATGCAATATATTCTTCAATAAAAAATTATCTCATGATTTGCTTTATCATATCAAAGTTTATAAAACGCCTTATAGTTCTATTCATTTTTGACATATGTTATATTCTTTTTATTACTTCTATTTATTATGTTTTTATATATTTTATGAATATTAAGATTAAGGTAGAAATTAATTATAGTAATGAATTAGTTACTACAATTATAGTATATTTCTTTATGCTCAAGAGTGCTATAAGAATTAGAGAATCATACAGGGATTAAGGATAAGGTGTTGGCCGAATATATTATTGATTTAGGTAGATAAAGTAAGGATGAGAAGGAATTTAAATAAAAATTGGATGCTGCAAAAGCTGATTTTACAGATCAATTTACAAATTCTTTATTTAATATTATTAAGAAGATGTCTCCTTAAGAAAAAAAGTAAGTAGAACAGCCTCCATAAATAGAATAAGTAGTAAAAGAATAGAAATTTCCTGGATTAGCATTACCAAATCGTGAAGTAGTTTAATTAGAGGATATGGAAGAGAAATCAAGATCAAGGTCATTATCAAAAAATAAGAAGAAGAAAAAGGATAAGAAAAAGAAGAAGGACAAAAATAAGGAGAAAGATAAAGAAAAAGATAAAGATAAAGAGAAAGAAAAGGAAAAGGAAAAGGAAAAGGAAAAAAAGGAGAAAAAAGAGCCATCTGCATCCCCCTAGAGAACTCATAGAGATATAGAGAAAGGACATATATATGAGGGTATAGTAACAAAGGTGCAAGATTTTGGTGTTTTTGTATAGATAGCAGGTTTTAAAGGTAGAAAGGAAGGTTTAGTCCATATTTCGAATATAAGGGAGAAAAGAGTAACGAATCCATTTGATATATTGAAAAGGAATTAGAAAGTATTTGTAAAGGTGATTAGTATTGTGAATGAAAAGATTGCATTATCAATGAGGGATGTGGATTAAAATAGTGGTTAAGAGATAGAGAAGAAAGCTAAGGCAATGAATGAATATGATCAAGTGATAAAATAATAGGAGTAGAGCAAGGATAATAATAGATATGGAGCAATAACAGGTGTTAAATTGGATGTGGCATAGGATGCTTGTAAAAAGAAAGCTAAGAGAATAGCATCTCCAGATTTATGGGAGAAAACTAGATTAGAATACAATTCAAAATTAGTACGTTAGATAGACAATAAAGCTATTGTGGAAGATTCAGAATCTGAAGGTTTTGTGTCAGATTCAGAAGATTTAGAAATAGATATGAATGATTATGAACCTCCATTTTTGAAGGGATAAACAACTAAAGCAGGAATAAATTTATCACCAATAAGAGTTGTGAAAAATCCAGAAGGGACTTTGTAAAGAGAAGCCTTACATGCTTAATAGTTGGCAAGAGAAAGAAGAGAAATGAGAGAATAGCAATAAAGAGCAATAAATGAATAAAATAGAGACAAATATAGAGAGGATCCTTTAGCTTAGATTTCAGGCAATATGAATTAAATGTAAGTAGAAATTCCTGAATGGAAGAAAGAAGCCATGTTCAAATCAAGTGTAAGGAATAGAACACATATGAGTATTAAAGAATGGAGAGAATCTTTACCAATTTATAATTTTAAGAACGAATTATTGTCTGCTATAAAAGAGAATAGAATTCTAATAGTAATTGGAGAAACAGGTAGTGGAAAAACAACTTAGATTACATAATATTTAATGGAAGCTGGATATGGTAGAAATGGTATGAAGATAGGTTGCACTTAACCTAGAAGAGTAGCAGCAATGTCTGTAGCAAAAAGAGTGGCTGAAGAAATGGGAGTACAACTTGGAGATGAAGTAGGTTATGCTATTAGATTTGAAGATTGCACAGGTCCTAATACAATTATTAAATATATGACAGATGGAATGTTATTAAGAGAAGCATTGATAGATAAAGATATGAGTCAATATAGTGTTATAATGTTAGATGAGGCACATGAAAGAACAATTAATACTGATGTGTTATTTGGATTATTAAAATAGGTTGTTGCTAAAAGAAATGATTTCACTTTGATTGTAACATCAGCGACATTAGATGCTGAAAAGTTTTCATCTTATTTTTTTAATTGTAAGATATTTAGAATTCCAGGACGTAATTTTCCTGTTGAAGTATTTTTCACTAATGAACCTGAAGAAGACTATTTAGAAGCAGCTTAGTTGTGTGTAATTTAAATTCATTTAGAAGAACCAGCTGGTGATATCCTATTATTTTTAACAGGATAAGAAGAAATAGATACAGCATGCTAAGTACTTCACGAAAGAATGAAGAAGTTAGGCCCAGATGCTCCTGAATTGATTATTTTACCAGTTTATTCTGCTTTACCCACAGAATTATAACAAAAGATTTTTGATCCTGCCCCAACAGGAGCTAGAAAGATTGTCATAGCTACTAATATTGCTGAAGCATCAATCACCATTGATGGAATTTATTATGTTGTTGATCCAGGTTTCTCTAAAATTAAGGTTTATAATCCAAAATTGGGTATGGATTCATTAATTATTGCTCCAATCAGTTAGGCATCTGCTTAATAAAGAGCTGGTAGAGCAGGAAGAACAGGACCAGGAAAATGTTATAGATTGTATACTGAATAAGCATTTAATACAGAAATGTTACCTACTTCAGTACCTGAAATATAGAGAACAAATTTGGCAAATACAATTTTATTATTAAAAGCTATGGGAATACATGATCTTTTGAATTTTGACTTTATGGATCCTCCACCTGTTCAAACTATGATTGCAGCTATGGAATAATTGTATGCATTAGGAGCCTTAGATGATGAAGGATTGTTAACAAAAGTAGGTAGAAAGATGGCAGAATTCCCTTTGGAACCACCATAGGCTAAAATGTTATTGACTGCAGTTGATTTAGGATGTGTAGATGAGATCATTACAATTATAGCAATGTTATCAGAACCTAATATATTTTACAGGCCTAAAGACAGATAACAATTAGCTGATCAGAAAAAGGCCAGATTTCATAGGCCAGAGGGTGATCATTTAACATTGTTGACAGTTTATGAGCATTGGAAGAAAAACAATTTTAGTAATGTGTGGTGTCATGAGAATTATATATAAGCAAGATCTATGAGGAGAGCTTAAGATGTTAGAAAATAATTATTACAAATTATGGAAAGATATAAATTCTAAATTACTTCATGTGGAAAAGACTTTTGGAAAATTAGAAAGGCTATAACAGCTGGTTATTTCTTTCATGTTGCTAAAAAAGTATGATATATATTCTATTTTAGGATTAAGCTGAAGGATATAAAACTCTATCTGACAATCAATAAGTTTATATCCATCCTAGTAGTGCATTATTCAATAAAGGACCTTTGTGGTGTGTGTATCATGAATTAGTAATGACATCAAAAGAATATATGAGAGAAGTATGTGAAATAGGTATCAAATAATAATAACTTTTTTTTAGAACCTAGATGGCTTATTGAGGTTGCTGAAAATTACTTTAAGGCACACAATCAAATGGGATAACTCTCAAAAACAAAGAAATCAGAGAAGCTAGATCCGTTAAGTTGCAAATTTGGAGATGCAAATGCATGGAGATTAAGTAAACGTAAAGGTTGATATTAAATATTATATTTAATATTATTTATTTATTTCATTCTTAATTTTTCAAGGATTATTTCTGAAATAAATAGAACAAAGTAATTATCCTAGATTTTAATTTATGGCATAAGAGTGAGTCATATGCACATTATAAGTGTAACATTGAAAAGACATTGTAATGAGATTTCCTCAAAGATACATTACAATTAAATTAAATCGGAAAATCTGCATAATGAAAAGTATTAATTAATAACAATAAGTTATTTCTATTTTTTATAGAGTATTTATAAAATTAAAATTCACTCTTTATCTTTCATTCAATAGATGGTTTTCTAATGACAGAACTCTTTTTTGTATTTGTTTATCTTAGTATTTAATGAATAGATTAAACCATCTATTATCTCTATCTAAAACTAGATAATTCTTAACTCCTAGCACTATTTAAGATGGTAGGTTAACTATTATTTTTATTATGAGCAATCAAAGCTTTAGTTTTCTCTATTGTGCCCATGATTTTCTTATCGAATGATTCTTTAAACTATTATTATGATATTTTATTTATTTGATTTTCTTTGAAGTTACGAAAGGAAATGACTTTACTTTTTTCTTATTAGGCTAATCCCTTTATCCAAGGATGTTAGATTGCTTCATTAGCTTTCATTCTTAATTCAGGTTCCCAAACTAAACATTTTTGTATAAAATCAACAAAATCTTCTTCCGTTGTCTTGAGTAATTCATTTAAGTTAATTGATTTTGGTTTTCTATATTATTTGATTGTTTTCTTTGGATGTCCTGAGTCATCAAAAAACATCTTTTTTCTAGGGCATTTCATAACAAAGTCAGTTTTTGGAATACCTATAACTTCCATTATCAGATTAAATTGATCGACTTCATTTTCTCCAGGAAACAAAGGCTTCCCTGTATGAAGTTCAGAAATCACACATGCCAAACTCCACATGTCTATTTCATAACCATACCTTAAACCAAAAAATACTTCAGGTGCTCGATAATATCTAATATATTTTAAATAGTATACCTACTTTAAATATAAGTATAAAATTAATTACCTTCAAAACACCCAGTTCCAAAATCCACTATTTTCACTATTTTTTACTGCATATCACTTATCATAATATTCTCTGGTTTTAAATCACAATGGACAATATTACATTGCCTTAAAAAAATTAGACCTTTCACTATCTAATAGGTTATTTTCTTTAAAGTTTCATAATCAAACCCTCTAAACAATTGATATTTTAATATATCAAATAAAGTGCAGTCCAATTTCTCAAAAACTAAGCATTAATGTCCTCTAAATGTAAAATGATCTTATAATTTAACTATAGATTAGATATTCATAGGATCTTTATTTTAAATTGCAAGTAGGATATTTGTTTCAACTTAGGCTTACTTTTTTAAATTATCTTAATTTCTTATTATTTTTAAAGCAACAGTATTTTTTGTCTTATGATCCACTACTTCAAATACCTGTCCAAAACTTCCAGATCCTATTTGCTTAATGATTTCATATTGATATCTAACATGATCCTTAGGATGAGCTAGATAATCACCATTTGGTCCTTCTGAAGTTATCTTCTATGGCTTATAATAATAGACCTAAAATTTCAAGATTAATTACTTGTTTTAATCCTGCCAATTCACCGGTTTCACTTTTGCTTAAATTATATAGCTTAACAAATTATTCAACAAGAAGAGGGAATTTGCTGAAAGCGCTTTCTAAATCTGATTACTTCTTCTATTAAGGAGACAATAAATTTTAAGTTGAAAGAGAGTTTTACACTAGTATCAAAGGTTATTGAGTTTTTATATTTTTGGTCATCCCATTTGGACTATTTGGTTGAGTACTTATTTTTTTAGTTGAAGATGGTAAAGAATTCTAAAATTCAACCTTGAACGCAGCGAAATCTAAATGAATTGAGAGCTTCTTAGGATTCGAATATTTCATTAATTCAACACTTCTGTTAAAATTATTATGAGATTTAATTTTATATTGATTGTACATTTAATTCTCAATAATTTCATATAAACATAAATTATCAATAAAAAAGATCATCTTTGGACAAATTTGAGTTAAATTTTCATTAAAATTATTTATGGATTCTTATAAAAAGTTACAAGCACAAAATTAAAACTCTCAATGATTTTTTATTTGTAATTAGTCTAAATAATTGAGGACTATTATTGTTAAAAAGATTCAGAATTAAAAAATAATGTTCTTTCAAAAAATAACATTAAGAGCTATATTTATACTTGATCATTTTTAGTAATTGACCTGAAAATATTTATATTAATTGCTTTTAAAAATAATTAAAGAAATTTATTTTTTAAAGTACTTACTTAAATACTAAACACAAGCATTATCACAATATATATATTTAAATAATATATAACTATAATTTAATTTAATTGTAAAGGTTTTAGAAATAGTATTAAAATATATGATAATACCAATTAGATTTACCTTCATAATAATCAAAATCAGAATTATTATTAAGATTATATTAAATAATAATATATATTCTAGTATGGAGTATAAAATTTATTTTAGATAAACATTATTTTATTATCGTAGAATGTAGACCCAAAATTAAATTATCAATATTAATACTCAAAATCTAGATATGATATAATAATTTAATTGAATCAAACTAATCAAATAGAAACAAGTACTAAAAGTTACAATAAAATACTAATACTTTTTTTTACAAGAAAATATTTTTATAAATCATTTACTATTATCATAATAATCAATACGATTTTTTCAAGAAACTTCTTTTTTGTATAATTTCTATTTTTATTATTCTTTAAACTCTTTAATTTTCTTATCGAAAATACTTAATTATCTCATTTACTTTTCCTTTTCTTCTTAATCTTCTAGTTTTTGTTAATATTAGAAATTGAAGTTATATGTATAATCTTCTGAATGTTCAATTATATTTTGACTTAGTGCTTTTTCAAAATTGACTTAGATACCTTTGTTTTCAGTTAATAATTTATGTGAAATTCTTTATTTTTGTGAGGTGCCATTTTTAGTATATATAGCTTTATTATCATTGGATCTATTACTCTTGAAACAACTTTAATCAACTTTTTATTCATCTTAACTTCGAGTTGAAATTTGGGCAGGTACATTTAATGTAGATTAATCTTTTTTATGATTTCTGATTGGAGGCAATGATGACGGTTTTTTGTCTGTATGAATACCTTATATTAATGATTTATTCTGGGCTAATAAATGCTAGTATGACTCAAATATTCCTTATTTCTTCTTAAAACCTTTAGTCTTATATTCATGCAGATATCTTGGTATGTAAATGTCCTTTTATTTAATGATATATTCAGGTCTTTCAACTTAATCAGTAGTTTAAATTAAAGGATTATAGATTTGAACAGGTGGTAATTTTTTAGTAATGTAATATATTGGTTTATCATTTTAAATTAAGGCATCTTAATGTAATGGACTATTAAATTATCGATTGTTTGGAAGATGACTTGAACTCTCATACCTCATTATGTCCTTTCCTCTCTTTGTAGGTTAAGAATTTCTATTCTCAAGAAATTTAAGCATATTATTATTATATTTTTAAAATATGTTATTTCTAATCAAATTGAAAGGAGTTAAAAGATCTGATGAAAAATCCAGAAAAGAATCCCATTCCTTAACACATCAAACACTTAACAACTTTTTAAAGATTATTGCTTAAAAGTGAGGCGAGAACATAATTAATTGGATATTCCATGAGAGAGTTAATAGCTGAACATTTCAGACAGGGTTTCACATAAAATCTATTAATGGGATTTTAAGATAATTTTGGAGATAGTAGAACAATCATTAAATTATTACTTGTATTATTATATTGGTGATGATCATTAAGAGGAAGTTAAGAAATAAAGTTTTAAGTGTTGGCTTTTGTGTCTTTGGGCAAAGGGCAAGGTTAGAATGCAACCAATATGATCATGAAATCTTTGGCTTTGGGATAATTGGAGGTTTGATATAAAATAAATTATTACTAGGCAAGGTTCAAAATTTACTCATTCTTATTCCCAATATTAATGAAGTGAAGGGGAAATTTAAATCGACTATTACGAAGGTATGAATACTGTCTTATTGTAAGAAGAATTGAGATACAATAATTTATTCAACATAATGCTGAAATCATTGCAGGATTTGATTAAAGCACCTAAAAAGTGATTATCATGAGTCAACAATTAGAAAAATGAGGGAGTTGGTTAACAATATCCTACTAAAATTATAGAAATAGAGTCATATCAATCCTTAAAGAGTTTAAACAATCGTCTTTAAGATTTATAATTAAAGATACTAGAGTCATTAATCAAAATTTCCCTTAGGTATCATTTTTAATATCTTTATAGATTTAGCTCTTGCCTAAATAGAACTTTATTGAGAATCAAAAAGATTACATTTGTCTTATCTATAAAACTGTTGAAAGATGTCTTCTAGATTAAGAAATTGAGAATAAATCATAGTGATTATTCTGATTATTATTACTTTTAATAATACTTTATCAACTATAGGACATTCAACTATAATTGAATTTTTAGTATTCATATTTTCAGATTATTTCCATACCTATTAAAACTTGATGTGTCCGCCATTGGATCATAAGAGAAACTGCCCTCGTGACATAATTAAATGAATAATGATTATAATATATTTAAATGTATAAATTCCTGAAATTAATTGGAAAAGACACAGAAAAATATAAAAAGGTCTCATACTTTTCTTTGTAAGGTTAAATAACAAGCTCTATGTAAGATTTCAAGAAAAATCGTTAGGACTTATAAAGTGTATAAAGCATTAAAAAAATTTAACCCAGAAAATTCAAAGGCAATTGCTTTGATTATCAATTCAACTGGAGGTAGTCTAGCACATGCTCATATAATATAAAGAAAATTTGATTTAGTTAGAAAAAAATACAATATTCCATTGTACACATTTGCAGAAGATTATGCATTATCAGGTGCATTTTATTTATTGTGTATGGGAGATAAAATATTTTGTAATAAAACTTCGATTGTAGGAGCTGTGGGAACATAAATTTAAACTTTAAATATTTTAAACTTATTAGAACATTATAATTTAGAAGTTCGAACATTTAATTCCGGTTCTAATGAAACATTTTTATAATAATTTGATCCTTTAAGTAATAATCCTTCCACACATATATTGGAAAATATTAGTGCTTAATAAAATCAACAATTATAATTATAAATCAGACAAATGATTGGAAATAGGTAAAATCAATAATAAGTTATAACTGGATCTATTTTCAATGGACAACAATTATTTGAGGATTATAAGTATATAGATTAAGTATGAAAATAATAGATTTATTGATGGGATAGGACAATATTTGAATATACTATCAAATGAATATCCATAAAATAAACTAGAAAATGCTACTTAAAAAACTTAAAGGGAAAAGATGATAGAATTCTTTCAGAGCAAAAAAAATTGAGTGATATTATTTAGGAGTAAGTAATAATAATTTTTCTATAATAATAAAGTTAATCAATTATTTTATTATGTAATATTAAATTCCTCCAGAGATAGCAGTTAATAAAGATTGTAGAAAAACATAAAGTGCAAATAAATGTAGAGGTGGAGAATCACCTAACAAATTGTACTAAAACTTCACTCATAAAAATTCAAGTTAACCTAAAGTTGTGAATCTCTTTAGAAGTTTTATTTGATAATATAATATTTTATAGATCATCCTAATCGATCTAATCACTATTTGAAAACTTCTATAGATGTTCATGAAATTAACAAATCCAAAAAATCTTTCACTTCCCATTAAAGAATTAAAACTGAGATGGATAAATAGAATGACTTTAATAAACGATTTTATCCTAATGAAATTTAAATGTTTTTAAGTATAAATTGAGGTTGATAGGGCAGATAAGATTGAGATTTAGAATAATAAGTTGAATGCGTTAAATAATCGAATTGCAACTAATAAAGGTAATCGATTAAAAGCAGTTAAAGTTCATTAAGGAAGGTTTCTTTTCTATAATATATATAGGTTATAGAGAAATCTATGATTGCAATCATGCCAAACAATCTAGTTAACCTGATCTATAGGATTAAGCACTGAAAAAGACCAACAATTATTTAAGTAAGAATAATTACTAATATAAGAAAATATTAATAAGGGTTTGTCTACTCCAAATAATATAGATGAGAACCCTTAATTCAACTATTTCTAGTATAGAAATCGAAGAAGTAATTAAACAAGATCTGATGATGTGACTCCATTAAGAAGATCTATATTTTAATAGATTCAAGATTATAGTGATACAAAATTGGAGTATCGAAACAATAGTTTAATTATAGTTAAATAAATGTAACTAAAGAAGAGGATATAATGCAGTTTTCATTTGGATTACAGTATAATAAATTGAGAGTTTTAAAAAGATTTCCAAAAGATATATTTTATGGAGATGTTCGAAAAGCTAAGAAAAATTTACAAATATAATGATAATTTATACCAAATATTTATATCCAAATAGAATTATTAAAAATAAAAAAAATAGATATTTTATAGTTCAAATCTTACTTAAATATAATGCATTAACCATCATTAGTTAGTTTATTCAAATTTAATGATTTAATTGAACTTATACCTATATATTTGATAGAAGGATATTTAGAGTTTGGGATTCTTAATCCTTTAAAACTAATTAGATTATGGTTTTGTCTAAGAGAATCACTTTATTGATATTTTAATTATTATGTTTATCAAATTGAAGTTATGTTTATGAAATTTAAGGTGTGTAAAGAATGTCTTTGACTATTTATTTGATTAAGATATATGATGAGATACTTTAGATTGATTTAAGATATTATCAAATTCTATTCAAAAGAAGGGTCATTGTAAAATTTGAATAGAGTTAATAGAGCAGAAAAAATGATAATTTAAATGCTATTATTATTATGAATTTGGGAATTGTATAACAGATTTAAATTACAAAAATTGCCCACATTATATTTATAATATAGTTCTAATAATTTATTAAGATTTTATTGAAAGTAAGGCTCAAAATCAGAAATTCTTAGGAAAATGATGTATTTATTTTAATAAATTAATATATTATATAATGCTGATTTATAATATGGAGTATATTATTTATAAATATGGCCCATGAATTATTACAATTGTGACATCATTAAATTTAATACATGAGATTGTTATTATCTTTGTTTATTTTTGTTGCCCTCATTCATTGTAAAACTAAGGATGAATGGAAGAGCAGATCAGTTTATTAATTGCTTACAGATAGATTTGCTACAAGTTAGGGCAAATCAACTTCTTGCAATTTAGGTAATTATTGTGGTGGTGACTACAAAGGAATGATCCAATAACTTGATTATATTTAAAGTAAATATCATAATATTTATTAGATTTGGGATTTGATGCTATATGGATTACACCTGTTATAGATAATTATGATGGTGGATATCATGGATATTGGGCAAGAAACATGTATGACGTCAATCACAATTTTGGTTCTGCTGACGATTTGAAGGCTCTTGTTAAAGCTTGCCATGATAGAGATATATGGGTTATGGTTGATGTTGTAGCTAATCATGTAATTATTTCATTCTAAATTAGATGGGAAACACTAATTAAGTTTACAATTAAAACAATCCATTCAATCAATCTGCTCATTATCATGATTGGTGTGATATCACAGATAATGATTTCAATTCACATAATCTTTATAATATTGAAAGATGTAGACTTGCAGGTCTTGCTGATCTTAATTAAGATAATCAATTTGTTACAGAATAATTATTATAATGGATACATTGGCTTGTTCAAGAATTTAATTTTGATGGAATGAGAATAGATACTCTTATGATGGTTAAAACTGATTTCTGGTATAAATTCTCAAATGCTTCTGGTGTTTACACAGTAGGAGAAGTTTTTGATGGTGATATGAATTTCTTAAAATAATTTGTTGGTCCTGTTGATGCTCTATTAAATTATCCACTCTTTTATACAGTCAGAGATGTATTCCTTCATTGGAGAGATATGAATACATTTGAAAGTTTCTATAATAATTTAATAAACTCTTGGGGTAAGTAGAATATTCAATATGCTGGTAATTTCAATGACAATCATGATAATGCAAGATTCTTAAATGATTAGGTTTCAGGATACATTCCAGATGAAGTATTTTTAAGTGACAAACCTCATTTGACCTTTTCTGCTTTGAAGAAACTTTAATTTAAGGCTATCACAGCATTTTGTTTGACTTCTGTAGGAATTCCAATGATTTACTATGGTAGTGAATAACTATATGCTGGTGGTAATGATCCATAAAATAGAGAAGTTTTATGGGGTAATTTGGATCAGTAAGAATTTAAATTTATTAATAGATAATCTGAAATGTATAAATATATTCAAGCAATTAATAATGCACGTAAGGCTACTAATGCAGGAGGTCAAGAATAAATATAAAGATATTCTGATTCTGAAATTTATGCCTTTACTAGAGGTACCTTGTTTGCTGCATTCTCAAGTAAATATGACAGATAAGTTACCAAGTCAATTACCTATCATCCATATGCTGAAGGTATTTATTAAAATATATAAAATTTTAGGCACAACGCTTTGCAATATTTTTTATCCAACCACTGATTGTATTAAAATTGCAAATGGAAAATTTACATTATATTTAGATTATGGAGAAGTTAAGATCTTTATTCCAAAATGATTTTCATTAATTTATTCATTCATTTAATATAATATTAATAAACTAGAGTTTTAGTGAAATAAATTATAAATAAATTTATTGTTAAAAATAGATGGACAATCCAATCAAATTAAGTTAATTGAAGTCTTCTTCAGAATAGAAGGAAATAGTAGACAAGATCTTTAAGATTCCAACCTAATAAATATAGAAACTTAATTAGAAATAGTAATCTAAATCTGACATAATAAATGAATTGCGCCAAGAGAATTGTGATTTAAAAAATACTGTTAATGAATTAAAATAGAGAATTTAAGAATTAGAATAACAATTACAAAACTAATAAAATCTTTAAATAGAGGAGGAGAATTAAGAATAAGTTTCAGTTGAGAAATCACAAAATGAATTTTAAGAAGAAATGACAGAAGAAGAAAAATCAATGCATTTTGCATTATTGTTATAATAACAAGAAGAGATGGAATTCCAAAATCGTTTATCTTAGTATTTATATATAATTATACTACTCCAGAATGTAAAATAATGTAGATCTTGATGAAATGAGCTATGAATAATTGTAAGAATTATAAGAAAAGATGGGATTTGTAAGTAGAGGGTTGTTACAAAACTAAATTCAATTACTATTGAAATAATGTAAAATTAAGCAGCAAATCAACGATTGGTATGAAATGTTATTAATTTTAGTTGTACTATTTGTTTAGAAGATAGTGGAAATCCAGTTGAAATTGAATTAGAGTGTAGTCATGTATTTCATTAAGAATGTATTTCAGAATGGCTCTCCAGAGAAAAACATTGTCCAGTATGTAAGAGAGACATAAATCTTAATAAATTCAAATGAAATATGTTTTACTTAAATACTGCAAAATATTTATTATTTTGATAAGATTTATTAATAGAATTATTATTTTAAATGAATTAAAAGGGATTTCACAAATTAGTTTTAATCGAAGTGAACTGAATTTCAGTTTATTCAGATTAAGTATTTAATTAATTTTTTAAGTTTAGTTATTGTGAATTTTGTATAGGATCTTCTCTTTTTAATGATTTAATAGGAATCAAAAGATGTTGGAAATGGAAAGGTGTCAATGTTTGGTATATGAAAAAATAATATATAATAATATATTATTCACAAAAACGAATAATGCAAGATCGAGATGACTTCTAAGGATCCGAATCAGAAATCGGAAGAAAATAAGAGGAGGTGTTGTTTAAATGTATACGCATATTCATAGCATTATCGATTTATTTAATTTTGTAAATCATAGCAATTCGAATTGAATATTAGATTAATTGGATTATTATTGGACTTATATTTTTCCTATGCGATTCTGTCATTTGGATCTTAAGCAGTAAATGGCTATGTATTTAATATATATTTTACTAGATTAATAGCAATATCCAAGAATTGCCAAAGTATTTTTAGCAATAGCGTAAAATTCTACTCTAGGATTATTACCCATTTTTATAATCCTTCTCTGTTTATAACTTGATGGATTGATAAACTAGAATCCCATACTAATTTTTTTACCTTTGTTTGTTTGGAAGATTTTATTATTATCTTTTCTGATTTTTATTATACCTGGATTATGCGATGATAATTATGGATCCAAAAAATGGGTAGCAGTAATCATAATTTATTACGTTTCCATTATTTATACTGAAATTACAGCATTAATTTAGTTACAATAACATTTTAATTGGTTTTGGGTTACTTCATTATTGTTATTTGCAATATCCTATAACATTGTTACACTCATTACAGATTGTGCTACTTCTATAATATGGCCATGCTTTATTTTAGTATGTTTCATTTATTGTTTGACACAATTAACAATTATTTTAAATGATATCACTAATGACTAATAACCATCAAAAACTATTTAATATTAAACAGTTATGCCAATCCTAATAATTAGTCTAATAAATTTAATCAAATAAATAATTGTGTGAATTAATAATAATAATATATATTAGTCAGAATATCAAATCTTATAAAATAGCTTAATAGTTGGGTTATTGATTCTATTATTTTCCATAGTTTCTAACAATAATATTAATTTTTTTCCTTTATCCTCTAAAACTATACTGCAAATGAAATGACCTAAAATATCAATAACATAAATGTGTTAAGAGGAATATTCAAAGTCTTTCTTTCTTATAAATTCTTTAGTGAATCCATAATCTACAAAGAAACTCTCTCCTTTAAACGGTATTTCTTCTTACAATCTATCTTTCTCTTCATATTTAATACTGTCCATCAACTCAGGATGATCCCATGCTATATTTCTTATAAAAAATATATTTTCAAATTTCTTCTATCTTAAATAGTCACTTATTTCAAAGTTAGCTACCCAATCTTTCAAATAATTATTAGCATCTTTTTAATTTGAACTTAACCATTAACTCTATTCAATATATTTTCTTCTGCTATTTTGAATATAAATCATAGCATCTTATACATATTTTCTTCTTAATTAAGAGTTCTTTTTTAAATGTTAAATAGCTTAAATATATCCAATTTAAGGTCCTATTTATTTTAATGCTATTGCATTTGCAATTGATGTGAAACCACAGATGCTTTAAGTTGTAGTAAACTTTTCAATCAAATCAGCAAATTCATCAGAGAATTAATTATAAATGTAAATTTATCCAATTGCCGTGTTTTCATCCTTCTGAATAATATCATTAACATTGATTATCTCTTTAAATTGATTCAAAAATTACTCCATAATTTCTTATTCCTTTGTAAATATTATAAAATTGTGTATAAAATATATTTAAGTTAAATTATATCTATTTCCGATTGATACTATTTTATAAATAGAAATGATGTTGGTACATATAAAAATATATCAAATTTAGAATTTAGGTTTACAATTTAAGTATTTTGGAACATCAGCAAATTTAGATGGTACATTATATGCAGCAGGCCCTGGACTGTTATTCATATTTTAAATGGGTTTTCTTTTTTTTGACTTACCAAATCCCCAACTGGGTCCCATCAAAATAGATTTATATTCATACGCACCAGGTCCTGGCATTTTATCAGATGCTTAAGTCTTATTCTATTTAATATCCTAAACTATTTTGACAGATCCATCATAAGAATAGCATAATTTATCTTATGGATTATAAGTTCCTATTATTAAATATTAATATAACCTGGTCCTGGTATAGTCTGAGGTCGCGTTTAGGCTTTTGCTCCTTTGAGTGTAATATTACCTAATTTTTAAGTAGGGACATCATAAGTTCCTGGTCCTGGAACAAACTATGATTCAGTTTCAGCCATAGAGATTCTATTTGCTTTACTTAAACTGTAACAAGGTTATGTTTTCTTACTCTTTACATCATAATTCCTAAGATGAGAATAATTATTAAACTTACTCAGAGTAATATTTTCCAGGTCCAGGATCTTTAGTAATTTTTAATGATGGAATTCTAGGCTCTTTTCCAATTTTGAATACAGGTTAAGAAGATTTAATAAAAGATACATCAGGGGTATATTTACCTGGTCCTGGTATAGATTTATCACATTCTTAAGTTTTTAATTTTGGTTTTAGTGTGAAACTTTATTGTGTTAATGTACTTTTTAAATCATACATTCCTGGGCCTGGAGAACCCATATCTAATGATTAATGCATTTTAAAATTATTCTTTGATCCAAATCCCCAAGAAGGCTAAGATTTATGTGGTGAAAATTTATTATGGTTTGTTAGATTATATTCTAAGATAATTATGATAGTATACATCCTGGTCCAGGTGAATTAGATCCATCTTCTACAGTTTTTATTCTTTTTTCAATAGGAAATTTACTCGAAATCGTTGTTTGATGAGTTTAATTTAAATCATAAGTTCCAGGACCTGGGACAAAGTTTTTGACAATTTTATCAATTTTTACACCCATACTATATGAAGGGATTCTTTTTTATACTGTTAAGAATTATTCTTCTTTGTAATTTCCTGGTCCAGGAGATTATGAAATAACTTTCTCTTTAATTCTACCCTTAATTGTACAACATGGTGCACCATTGATTAAAGATTTTTATGGATATTAACCTGGTCCAGGAGTACAGGATTTTATTCTTATTTCTCTCTTTACTTTTCCTCCGATTCTACTAAAATTTATTTATTATACGTCCATTAAGGAGAGTTAGGTTGATTATTTAAGGAGTAAGTATTTGGAGCTGGAACTATATTTTTGATAGGACTATCTCTTTTTGCAGTTCCTATGGAATAAGCAGAAACCATTAAAAAACAAGTTATTAAATTTTATTATACACTTATAAATAAGAAGAAATTTATATTATATTAAATTAAGTTTATATTTTTTATAATTTTCTTTCATGTCTTTAACTAAAAGAGAAATATCAAAAAATCACATGAGTTCAGAAGTTAATATATTGAATTAAGTTGAATAAGGAATTACTAGATAAAGACCAGGCTCTGGATAACCAATTTCAACTAAGAAATCACCTTTGCCGTTGAGAAAACCAGGTGTTTCTGGGAATTAAAGAATGATTATTAAAGAACCTGAATAACATTTAAAAATAAGATAATTAAGTAGTAATTCATAAAAAACATCTTCAACTTAATAGTTACCAATAATTGTAAGATTATTGAAAATATTTCTTTTAGAAAAGTCCATCACAATAATAGAAACCACCAATTTAAATAGATAAAAAAATTATTATGATGAAATAAGAACATACAATAACATCAGCAAGAGGTACATTGACAGGAGAACGCTCATAAAGAAATAGTAGCAATTAGAATTTGTCTACAGCAGATACTAATACTAAATAGTTTAATTGGATTGATGACCAATTATCTTCATAAAGAGATTCATCATTAAATGTATGTAAATCAATATAGCAAGAAAAAAAGATTGGGATCAAAAGAAAAGTAAACTACTAATATTTAAATCTAAAAAAGTAAATTATAAGATAATCACAAGAATGCTCATCCTCCTCATAATTAACCAAAATGTTGTATTGATTTTACAATGACTTCTGGGAGAAATGATTTAACTAAAATGTTAGATTCAATCAAGATGGAAATTAAATAAATTGCAGAAGAATCACATTAAAATGGAATGATATTAAACATGAGTGGTAATAGTTTTAAATTAAATTAAGAAATTAAAGAGATGGCTGACGATGGATGTTCTTCTATGGGATAGAGTACAGTTTATCAATTTAAAAAATGAGATTTAATTACCATATTACTAAATTGATATACAATTTAATAGTAAATAAATATTATATATAAAAATTGTAATGGGAGGTTGTGGATCGAGAGAAAAAGAATTGAGAGAAAAGGTAGGATTCTCTTAAAGTGATTACGATTATGCACTAAAAAAATTTAGTAAGATGACAAAACAAAAACCAGGGTATTTGTAATTTTTATAACAGGAAAACAGATGAATATTTTAGTTTTGAAGGCTTTAAACAATATTTTACTGAGAATCCTGTGTTAGCATAAAAGCTATATATATTTATGAGAAACTATGGAGGATAAAATTATGTAGATAGCCTTACATTTCTTACAGTTGGTATACTAAAAGTATAATTTAAGTGGATCTATTTACGAGAGTTTCAATGAAGTTATAAAACTAATTAAAGAACTTGGATATATATACATTATTTACATTGGTATCTTTATCAAGTCCTGATATAATGTAAAGAGATGCCTTCAATTTAAATAATGTGTATAAGATAAGTGTGAGTTACTCAAATGCAGTGAAGCTATTTAAAGTAATCTATATCTTTATATTTTTTAGGAACTCATAAATATGTAGAGTGATAAAGGAGATATTTTATGTCATGATGACGATCAAGCACCAATTTTAATTATAAACAACATTTTTGAAAGTAAGTGAAATTTTATACTAATTAGATCATTCTTTATTAAATTATAAAGCATTTAATGATAAAATTAAATCAGAGGCTCCTCTTATTTGCAAAATAGTAAAAAATTATATAGCAGGCAAATTCATTAATAAAACTTTGAGAAATACATTACCAAAATTAGATCCAAGTGAACTTATGAATAAATAATTAATAGGTATTTATATAAAATATTATATTAAATTAGCTTTACTCAATTTAAGTGTACCATGGTTTTAAAAATGTATCGCAATTAATTAAATTTATAAATATGAGGCAGATACTTAATAATCATATAATTTTAATATCTTAGGAAATTCCTTACTTTAAGCTAAAGGACCAAATATGATTTTATTTAGACATTCTCAAAAGGATAAAGATGGAGAAAGATAAGAGAAATATGTATTTGGATATTTTTCCCCTTCTTAATGGAGAGTTTCTCCTGATATTTCAGGAAATAAAGGATCTTTTATATTCTCTATCCATCCTAAATTTAAAATATTTTCAACTAATGGTTAATAATAAAGTAAATTTGCTTTGTTAGTTCCAATCATTACAAAAAGATAAAGTTAAACACTCAATTCACCTCTTAAATAAGGCCCTAAATAACCTGGTTTAGGTATAGGAGGTAGTGGCTATGAACATCATAGAATTTGGATAGATGGAAAATAACTCTAAGGTAGTAGATTAGTTGAAGATGATAAAACATTTTAAAGTGGTTCAATATTACCTGATGAAATACATTTACTCAATGTAAGTATTTTGGTTCATTAATTTTTTAGATTGACCTTATAGAAATATGGGATTTACAATTAAGTACTGTAGGATAAGGTACTTCTTATTTTAAATCTACATCTCCTCAAGTACATTTTGGTGATAATGAAAAAAGAATTAACTAAAATCAATTAAGAGATTTGATTATTACATTAAATTAATAATAAGGGAGAAATGACTATGTATCATATATATTTATAGTATTTTAGAGAAGAGATACAAAAGAATTTTAGACTAGCAATCCCTTACTTCCAATAAATGAAGAGGAGGAGGAAAAATAATAAGCAAAATGATATTTATATTATATAATTAAAATATAATTTATGGAATCACCAGTTTTATCCAAATAATTAGAATTGTCAGAATTGAAATAGATCATCAAAAACAGGTTTTCATTTGATAGAAGAAAAGTAATATTCTTTACATTAAATTCATGTTTATTGGGATTAGCAGTATTTAGTTTATTTTCTGCTATCACTCTTGAAAGCAATTCATAAATCTTTAGAATTAGAACTTATTTGACAGATTAAAATTTATCTAACAGAGAATAAGCTAGAAAATTAGAAACTATTTTGATTCCTTAAAATATTGCTCAATTATGTACAATTGTTGCTTCTATTATTGGTTATTATGGAATATATCAAAAGTCTTAAAAGGTAATTACAATTTGAATATGTTTAGATCTTACATTTATTCCCTATCAGTTTAGGAATTAGTTTAGCTTTCAGAACAATTGCTACAATAGTAATTATATCATATTTTAATACAATATAATCTGTATAAAATTATAAAAAAAATATAGGTATTTGAAGAAGAAGTAGGAACTTTTATTACTTTACAAATATTATTTTTGGCATTTAATTGGTTGTTTTGTGTTTTTGCTTATCAATAATTTAAGAAAGCTTAAGTAGAATATCATATTGTCACTAAAGATAGAGAGAGATTAATTATGGATAATAATATGGCTTATGAATTAATAAAGAAAATCATAAAAAATTGATTTATTGTGTTATAATACATATACGCATTAATATTTTACATAAATCACTACTTATTAAAATAGAAATAATCCTATGGGTTTACTATTTTACTCAAAATATCGCCTATTTATGATAGATACTTAATTTTATCTTGTAAATTTGATCTTAAAATTTGTGCATAAGCATGCTTTTAAAAAAATTCAATTGATAAAGTTTAAAATAGAGATTTGAAAATATCTTAAATTCTTTTAGTATTTGATGGATTAGAATAACATAGCATAAGCATTTCTTCTAAAGCTTTAACTTCGATTGAATTAATCCAGGCCCAGAAATGAGGTAGTAAATTTTGATTGTCTGCAAAATATAGATTTACCTTTTCTATTGATGTTGTATCTTCAGAAATAAATTTCATTTAACTCTTAATTAAATATAACTTAATTAAAGAGTCTTCATTACTATCTTATGACTTTGAGGTTCCTTATTTTTAATATTATATTTAAGTTATGAGATTATTGACTGCTTCTGATTATTCCTGCTTAACAATTTTAGTTTCTCCAATTTAATTTAGAATCTTGTTTGATTATGCTTATTAAATAAGCTATTATAAAAAGCTTAAAGGTATTGTAACAGCTGGAGTGAAACATTTTTAAAATTAGAATTATAAATTAAGTTATGGATATTTAGTTATTTGATGTTAAATGCCATTTTATTCATGTTAATTTTGAACAATTCTAATTGGAGCTACTTTTACTGTCTTTTTAGTTTCTTAATATGGTTCAAAACTCATAAAACTAGATTTTATAAATTTTTGTATTTACTTTTTTAAATATTATTTATTATATAAAAATATTTATATAATTAAATGTATAGAGAGATTCAAATGTAGAAAATATTAAACAACAACTATTTACTTGGAGTTTTCTTTTTTATCATATGTATCTATGTATGGATGATTTACTTAACATTAATAAATCCTTACTCAATTGCATATTCCTAAATCATACAAATACTTTGGATTCCATTATAAATATTTTATATGATGGTTGTATGGTCAATGGTCAGATGCATTATTAGCGATCCTGGCAAAGTATTTTCTATATAAAATTCAGGTTCCTATTTATTGGGGTGTTTTATTAGATGATTAAGAATAAAAGAAAAGACGATATTGTTTAATTTGCCATATATTTAAACCTGAACGTTGTCATCATTGTTCAACGTAACTATTTTAATATAATTTTAAAAGTTGTTAAAGATGTGTTTTAAATATGGATCATCATTGTCCTTGGATTGGTAATTGTGTGGGATATTAAAATCGCAAATTTTTTATTTTGTTTCTCCTTTATATAAATTTATCAGTCTTATTTAGTATAGTAATAGCAAGTTTTAAAGTTTATCCAATAATAATGGATCTTATTTTTGTAGATTGGAGACTTCTAATTGAGAATTTTAATGTTATACCTACTCTCTTACTGTAATAAATTAAAACATAATAGAGCATAAATTATTCTTGTATTTGGAGGAGTTATATTCAATTTCTTTCTATTTCACTTAGATTTAGTTTCAACTAATAAAACAACTATAGATACTTTAGAAGTAAGACGAAATGGAAATCCATCACAAACTCCTATGAATGTTTATGATATGGGGTAAATAATATAAATATATATATATTTCAGTATCAAAGAAAATTGGTTACAAGTAATGGGAACTAATCCTTGGCTCTGGCCTTTTCCAATGTTTGGAGAAAGTGGAAGACCAAAAGGGGATGGAGTTAGATGGGAACGTAATCAAAATTAATTAACAATGACTGAATAGAATGTTACTCATAGGACTTAAACAAACTAAAATTAAAGAAGTGAAATGACTTAGCCACAATAAAGAGTGTGAAAAAAATAATTAATATAAAAATATTAATATTAATATTCCTAATCATAAAATTTGTAATTTATGTGAGTAAATAGATTTTATTAATTCTAAATTACAATTTCTATTATAATTGAAAGATTTCGTTGATTATAATTTAATGTTTATTTTGATAATATTTAAATAAATAGTATTTATGATTTATCTACTTTATATGATATTTATTTGAAATAAATCTAAAGATAATTAATTGATAAGACTGTTAAACCTATCATTCATATCTTGTCAAAGTAATTTTTGCATTAATTCAAACTATAAATTTATATATATCATTTATTACACTTATAGATTTGATCACTCTTCTAAGTGAATAACTATAATTAATATGTAAATTAAACATACTTTACTTCTATAGAATTATTACATCAAATTCTTAATTCCCAAAAATACTAATAATGAAATATACAGGAATTTGAATTTGGACGATATTCTCTTAATATTAGAAGAATGAAATTAATAAAGACACTTTACTTTCTCCTAATACAAATTAATTAACTAATTTTTGTTAAAATGATTTTGAATTTTAAATTTTTTATAATAACAAATTACAATATTTTAATACAAATTATTCATCTAATTGCTTATCATTAAATTTAATAATATATCTAATTGATATTAAATCAATTAATTATTTAGTATAAACCAGCAAGGTATTGAAATAGATTTGGATAGATTAATTTCATTAATTTATTTACTATCTAATAAAGGATAAAAAATTATATTTAGAATAATAAAGTATTAATAATCATATTTTTTGGATTATAAATTAAAGCTGAAATTTTGTTCCTTAGAAAAATTATATTAGAGTCCTTTGAACATTTTTTATATTTTTAAGTAGAAAGAGAATTTGAAATAAATTAAATGTTGAGAATTATTGCAAAAAAAAATAATAATTATAAAAAAAATAAATATTTCCCACCCTTAAATTTCTATTTAATTAATAAAAATGGAGGCTAATTAAGTAAACGACTAAGTCATAAAATCGTTATTATAATAAAAAAAGGTATGTATATTAAACAAATATTAGTATAAAGAATTAGTTGATGCAGCAACTTAATGGGGTTTGGTAAAATCGTACTAGAAAATGAAATATGATGGGATAATTTATTCAATCGGCTAAATAGTTTAATTATCTGTAGATGGGAATAGAGATAAGAAAACATATGGAAAATTTATAGGATTTTGTAATTTGTAGGTTGAAGAATATTTAATACCAATGATCAAAGTGTAAAAGTATATTAACAAATTGGAATTACCCTAAAAATTAAAGGAATTATAAGAAGGGATTAGTGAGTTTGAACTGTTTTAATCAGAGATAGAGGAGTGGTTATTTTGCACATAAATTGATCATGAAATAAAGTTGATATCAATTAAGGAATATGAGGAAATGACAATCTAAAATGAAAGAACATATTTTACAAGAGCTGATTATAATGTAGAGAAGGATAAGTTTACACCTCCTATTTCAAAGTGGACAAGAATATGTATTTGTAATTAAATATCTAACCCTGATAAATCTTATATTCAATGTGATAAATGTTATAAATGGTTACATTATGAATGTGCTGGTGTATAAGCTTAATTAGCATAAGACATGAACTTTTATTGTACAATGTGCAGAAAGAAATGAATTGGAATTCTAAGAAAAATCTATCTAATGATCTATAATAATTTTCTAAATTATTATCTAAATAAATATCATTTTGAATATAAATCCATTATATTGATGGGTCCATTTGATTGAATTGGTTGTTAAAATATTTATTATTAATATTGGAATTATTATTATTGTATTTACTATTATTAATAAAGATGTTGTTAATAATTTGATTGTTAATTATAAAATCCAATATTTTATTATTGTCCCATATTAGACAAATAAGCATAATTCTAATTCTTATTTGGTATTATTTGTTATGATTGTTATGTCTATGAAGATTCTGATTTATATAGTGTAAGTATGTCTAAAGAAGGTAATGAATGGATAGGTTAATTTATATTTGGTGTTGATTGTACAAATTCTGTAAAATCCTTTTCAGGTGACAATGATCTAGTCGTACCTTAATGAGTATTTTATCCTTATGTTTCTTCAACTTATATGACTCCTTTTTTGATTCCAAAAAAGTCATCTTCGAAATCAATCAAATCACCCAATTTTACTTTAGGTTCTTCTACTTTTATTTCTTGTTGATTGAAATAAAAAGGTTTGACAGTTCTAATTAAAACTATAAGATAAATATTACGTTTTTGTTAAAATGTATTGTTATTTAGGATCAGGACAAGATATTTAAGGTATAAATCTCTTTTTAACATACTTTTCTTATACAAATCTAATTAATGAATCTAGACCTTAATTAATAGTAGGTTTGCTATTTAATGAATATTTTTAATCATTTACATATAATCTTTAGGCATTTTATTTTCCCAATATGAATTTGCAGTACCATTACCAATAGATTCCATAATATCAATATTTTCTTAATACCATCCATCAATATTAGTTGATCTAACTCTTGTTACACTAGGACCTAATGTTCTATGAGCTCCTTTTAAATAATAATATAAAATTAAACCTGCACAATCCATACATATAAATATCCCATAATCTAAACTGACCCATCTAGGACCTTTTGTTGCACAATCAGCACATATTAAATTTTCAGGTCTTTTTAGAATTAAACCAAATATTTTTTCTTAGGCTTTAGCTGGTATGTATTATTTATTCATTATATTTGAAATTATCAGTTCTATAAATATTTTAATGATTTTTTGAGCTTTAATGTTCAAAATTTTGATGATCTATTCAATGTCAAAATTATAATAATATCTCTCTGATCTTAAAACACATCAAGAAGAAGAAATTGAAATATAGATTGATTAACCTAACAAACCAGAAAATAGTGATGATTCAGAAGATGAATAGAATGAAATTCTTAATGAGATTCTTAAGTGTATGTAAAAAGGATTGTCAGAAAGGGTCTTTGACTTTGATATTGGAAATTAAATTAAATTGATAGATGTTGATGATATGAACAAAAGTGCTTTGTATTTAGATGCTTTGGCATGGCTATATTCTAATAGAGTAGATAGAACTTATGTAGAAAGTTTAAAGTTAAAGGTTAATTTATTAAGAGCATATGACACTACCACTATTCCAAATGTTCCTCCTTAAAAGAAAAGTAAACAATAATAAACTCAATAAATAACATAAAAAACTATTCATCTCAATCGAAATGTGGAACTTAAAGAGATAATTAAATATGGTGAATCCACCCTTGATTTCAAACCTTATACTCATCAATATGATACACTTCAAATCAATCCATTCTTTAATCAAACAAGCAAATCTTTAGATATGCAAGACTTAAATACATTAATTATTTACAATCCTTAATTTGATGAAAATTTAGCTATTATAATTGATCCTGATTAACTTTTAAAAGTAAATGAATAGAATAAGCATGTTTTGACAGGATTTATAAAGTTGGAAATTGATACATCAGTCTTAGATTATTCTAATTTAGTGTCTAAATAATTTAAAATGAGTTTCAATGAAATAAATGATTTTAGAGAGAGATACAAATATTTACTAAATAAGAAAGATACTTAACCTGCTAAAATGGAAAAAAACTAATAAATTGCAATTGAAAAATTTATAAATGATTTTCGTGTTTATGATGAAAAATTAAAATAAGCATAATAAACAATAGACTAATAATAATAATCATTATCATAATTAAGTGTTGAAGAATAATAATTCATAAGTTTGAATTAGTAATACTAATAACAACTTAAAATTACTACAACAGAAATAGATATTGATTAATAAGATGCACTTTTGAGAAAGAAAATTGAACGATTAAATATTGATTCATAACCATCATAATAATAATGTGAGAATCAAAATTAAACAAGAATTTAATAAGTTGATGTTTAAAATCAATAAATTAATTAAATGGATGTTGAAGAATTCAATAATTAATTACCTGAACTCCTTCCTGATCCTTTTAATGATGATTAATTTAATGAAAATAATAATTTATAATTAACTGAGGAACAGAGAATTTTATAATTGGAATAATTATAAATACATCAAGAAAAAAGAAAGATTTTATAAGCATAATTTTAAAAGTAATAAAGAGAGGCAGCAGAAAAATAAGCATAATAATAAGAAGAAATGAAATAACTTAGTTATTAATAATAATTCTAGGATATATTTAATGATGTGAATGTTCCAATAGATGAATGGGATTTAGAATAGGAAGAAGAATTTGATTAAGATTTAGCACCTTATGAAGAATAATAATAATAATAAAAAAATAATAATCAATAATAAGCAATCTAATAATAATAAACAAATGTTAAGAAGAAACAAAAAAAAGTATATCCAGACACATTTAATTTTGATGATGCAACAGAATTAAATAGATTTCTTATTTTAAATACTGTAGGTAATACATAAAGAGATTTTGGTTAAAGAGAATTAACATTAAAATGTTTAGCTGATAATTGTTAAGATTTTGATTATTATAGATATTTTGAATATTTTACAAGGGAATATACTGGATTTTTAGAAGAAGAAGAACAATAAATGCCAATTCCAATAGCAGGACCAGAAAATTTTGGATTAGACGAGATACAAATTTAAGTATAATTAGAAGAAACCAATTATATGATAGAAACCTATTAAAGTGACTTAGATCATTATGTATTGCCTTTTAGAGTATAAGCTAATAATAATAATGAACCAATTACAATTAAATAATTGTAAATTATATTGGAAAGAGTTATTGATGAAATTAAAGGTTAAGTTGAATTCATTAAAATTGAAAAAACATTACCTTTGATAATGAATGAAAAAATAAGTAAGAGTAAATTATTTGCAGCACTGTTATTTGTTGCTAAAAACAAAGGATATAGGTTAGAATAAAAAAATAATTAATTTAAAGATATATTAATAATAAAAAAAGAAGAAATAAATACTATAGAGCTTGATTATGAGGACTAAAATCGTAATGAATCACAAATGCCTGTAGCTATGTAAATTGAAAGATGATTATTTTAATATACTCAATTATATAAATTAATTAATAAATCAATTAATATAAGAATTAAAATTCTTAAATTTCTTGTGTTAATTTAATTGAGAGATTTATATTCCAAAATAGATGAATATTTGATTTAGAAGTTAACAACTTTTGATAGTCACATTTAATTCTGGAGAATCTTCAATTTATTTCAACATGTTGATAATATCATCTACCTGGATAAATAATCCCTCTATATATATTGTTTTTTAAAATACCCTAGAGAATGTATTACAATTATTCAATAATATATTAGGTTGTTGAATCAGTTTATTTGTATTATTTTACAAGATCCTAATGCCATTATCTTTATTCCTTATTTCTAAAAAAGAAATTTTGACGAGCTTTCTCAGCTACCTTTCTTAATTTTTAGATATTCTCTTGTTTCTAATTTTAATTTACTGTTAGAGACCTTGATCTTATACTGGAAGTCAAAGGACGATCTTTTTACAATGTTGTTACTAAATCACTGAATTTATCATTGAATTTCATTCTAGTAGTATAGAAATCTTTATCAAAATAGAAAAGATTACCTTAACATTATTAAACTAATTTAACTTCATTATTATTAATCTTTTAAATAAATTTCTGATTGTATTATTATTTGGCAACTTTACGATTCTCTTTATTAATTTAGCCTTATTATTTTTATAATTAAAGTTCAGGGTATTCTAATTTTGAATAAAATTCATCCTCTTCACATGAAGTAATATCATTAATCTTTTAAGATATTCTTTCCACAAATTAATAAGGAGATGCATTCCTAAAACTTTATTTTTGTGAGTAGATATCATTAATACGAGAATTTTGGCATGTCTCTTTTGAGTCATCTTTTCTTAGTCTAGCTAAAGGAGTATATGGTTTTAATAATTATCCATCGATCATTGAAATAATATACTCACGATGTCTCTTACTTGTATTTAATGTATTAATTTCAAAACTTTAGTTTAATTTCTAAATGGAACATTGATTGTTTCTTGCTATAAAAACCTCTCTTTAAGATTCTTTGATATTTTATTTATATAGTGCTTTGTCGGCTCTATTTATTCTTTGTTTTTCTCTATATTTATTTGTAAATACTATACTTCTAGTATTGATGTAAACAGTTATCAACTTCATTTTGCTGATTAGCAGATTCCTCTTTTTTTGAAGAACATTTGGTTGAATAATTAAGATTAGATTTTGGTTTATTTTTAAGTCTTCTTTTAATTTCCTTCAATTAAGATAAATTTAATTGATTCAACTCTTAAAATTGAGGAATATGATAATTAAAATTGGCTATTCTAAAAATTTGATATATAATTAATTACATTTATTAAAATTCATCAAATTGATTTCTACTTCTCTTATATTAATCAAGATTCAACTTTTTTCTTAGATCTTGAATCTAATTTTAGTATTTCAAGGTTCTATCAGGATCAATAGTGTCAGGTTCTTGTAATAATTTTAATTTTATTTCATAAGATGATTATAGCACTTCATCTAAAACTTTTAAAGTAATTTATTTCCATTCAGAATTTGATAATTATATCTCATTTTTGTTAATCCATCTTTTCCATTCATTTATTGTTTTTTATTTGTCTTCAAATTCAACAGATTTAATATAGTTTAATTTATCTTTTTTATCACAAGTGTTATTTTCCATTTAGTCAATTTAAGTTTCAAAGATGTTTAAGAGTAATTATAATTGATTTAATTCAAGTTATTATGTTTTATTCAAACATTGTTTATTATTATTCTAAACATAAATCACTAATTTTCTTAAATATTATAATTCTAATTATATTTATGATCTGCATTCTTCCAATTTAGATAATAAAATCCATTTTGTAGTAGTCTCTTTATTGATCATCTTATAAACTTTTTAACAATCCTATAAATCTTGTAATCGTAAATCTCTAGCATCATAATGTTCAATTTAATTTATTTATAACTTATTAGTATCTTATTGATTGTTTTCTAATTAATATCCATTTCTTAGTCTGGAAACAATCTTATTAGTGTATGGTTTGATACCACTCATAGTAACTGAAATATTAAAATTGTTAATATTAATATAAATTTATAGAATCATAAAAATAATTATTCTCTATAGAAAATTATAAATAAAAAGATAATTATTTGATCAATCAGATATAGCCCTTATTGATTTATAATGTATAAAGTTAATTCATATAAGTAACTTTGAGATGCATAAATTAAGATTATTTTTATTTGAGAATAATAATTGTAATTAAATTATATCATTAATTGACATAAGATGGTAAATACATGAATTCCACGTATTTTAGGCATCTCTTTTGAATATGGTTTAAGGGTAACCAATAATTGAAGTTACATTAGATGGAATAGAGACTCGTAAACACACAAGATTTGTAGACAAACAATTAGGAGCATTAAAATTACCTGTTTATACTGTAATTAGATTAATCATTTATATAATTATAGGGTGATGATGATATATCAGGTGTAGTTGAAGTGAAAATGAATAAATAAAAGAAAATAGAACATTTAGGTATAAGAATTGAATTGATTGGACGTATAGGTATTAATAAAATTAAATAAAAAAGAAATTATTAATGATTAAAAACAGAGTTCAGATTTTATGTCAATGTCAAGAGAATTAGAACCTTAAGGTTTCCTATTTGAAGACAAAGCTTATAAATTTTAATTTATGAAGTTTGAGAAATAAAATGAGAGTTATTATGGCAATACTGTGAGATTAAGATATTACTTAAAGATTTATATGACTAGAAATTATGGCAAAGTATAAAAAGAAGTGGATTTTGCTGTTTTAATTCCCTAACCAGAAGTAGAGGAATAACCTTAAACATCATTAAAATTAGAAGTATGAATAAACTATTATATATATAGGTTGGTATAGAAGAATGTTTGCATATTGATTTTGAATATTTCAAGAGTAAATATCATCTAAGAGATGTTGTAACAGGTAAAGTTAACTTCTATTTGGTCAAAATCAAAATAAAATATATGGAATTAGCAGTAATTAGGAAAGAATAATATGGTTAAGGTCCATAATAATAAACAGATAATGAAACACTTGTTAAATATGAATTGATGGATGGTTGCCCTTAAAAGGAGAAGTTGTTCCGATCAGATTATATTTAAGTGGAGTTGATGTGACACCATCTATTAAGAATGTTAATGGCAAATTTAGTGTTAAATATATATTGAATTTGATTTTAGTAGATGAAGATGACAGAAGATATTTTAAATAATAAGAGATAACAATTTATAGAAAGAAATGATATATTATAACACATCTAAACAAGTCATTTAATCATTATTAGTATTATTATTATTATTATTATTATTATTATTTATTTTACTCTCTTTTCTTTTTCAATTATAATACTACTTAATGTCATCTAATTCTATTGTTACTATTCTTTATAAACTACTATAATTCTATTCAGCTAATCATAAATAGGAACATATTCAAATCCTATACATTAATAGCCAAATTGTATGGGTTTTTATGATTTGTTATTTATATTATTATATATTAAATGATTAAATGATTATTAAGTTCATTTTAATTACAAGAGTGTATTTCATATTAATGATGGTATTAATTATAATGAGCATATGATATAGTTTAAGCAATTAATTGTATCTTCAAACAAAAAAAAATTCATATTTATAAAATATATGTATAATTCATATTACTTCTGCCTCTACCACAAACATATTAAATATTGCCAAAAACACACTATATTTAGCAACTTTTTCTTTAGATGTAATTTATAATCCTTCTTCTCTAAGCATAAGTTCGAAATCCTTTTCATAAGTAATACTTCCAAACTCAATTGTTGTGATGTATTTTAAATAAGGCTTGATTTTTTCAATGATCACTGTTTTATAGTTTTTATATGGTTCCAGAGTCAGTAAAAAAAAGATAGAACCCCCTTTGTTCAATCTTTATTTTGCAATTCTCAATGCTCTTATTCTGTCTGGCATTATCATGAAAGATGAAGAGAATATCACAGCCTCATATTGTTCTTTTGAGTTTTCCAAATCATAAAAGTTTTATTCTCTTATTTCTACATTATCATTCTACTTGAATGTTTGTCTTGCATATCTAGGATTCTTGATCTTTTATTTTACCTCAAATAATTAGTATCGATGTCTATCCCAACCACTCGAATTCTTGATGGAATTCTATTTATAATCTATTTCATTGGGTGTCCTGTGCCTACTCCAACATCTAAAATTCGTTTAACATTTGGCATCTTTTTTTCCAATCTATCACACATCATTACATAAGTCCACCTAGGTATTAATTCATATTATACTTAGTGTAGAATCTACTATACAATAAATTGTATATATAGATAGGCAGGTAACTCAAAATGTTAATCAAAAATCCAATAATCTTTGCTAACATCTCTATTAAATTATATTATATATATATATAGTTGAACAATTTACAGGAACATTTAATTGTCAATTTTATTACAATTAATTGATCATTAATGACACGTCATTTATATGCAATTATGTAATTAAATTAAGATTTATTTATTATTTATTTATTCATTAATAATAAACTAACTTTGCCGACTAAGCATTCTCAATATTAATTTTATTGAATTATTTACACAACTCCATTAAATATAAATCATATTTTATTCCTAATACTTATATTTTTAAATGCTAAAATCTATTTTGAGTTTATTAATGATTTAATAATTTACTCCCCCATCTGCAATGTAAGAGAATAAAATATTTACATTCTAATATTAATTTATAGAACAGTCTATAAATAAATTAACTTAAGGAATTTAATTCACTCTATAATTATATAATTTCATTACAAATTTATACTCAAATGGGAGCAGCTTGTAAAAAAGATGAAATAGAAATTAGAAATCTTTATACATTATATCTCAGAGTGAGTAAATAAAAACTACCCGACAAAATTGCCATTGAATTACATTCCATCCACACAAGACTTATTAAAGATAAAATACCAAAAGAATGTTAATTAATTTATAATATACTCCTTAATAATATACAAGAAGAATCAATATAGGAGTCTCAAAGAATTAAATTCGAGTAAGTTCAAATATTAGATTACTCAAACATTTAGAATGATAAAACTTAGTAACTTTTTTTTCTTAGTTTCAGATTTTTAAATTTTGAAGAGCTAAGAAAATACATTAATAATGATGATTACAAAACAAATAGCTATAATTCTAAAATTCTTAACTTATTTAATGCAACTGATATTTACTGCAAGAAGATTAGATTATTTCTATCCAGATTAAGTCCAAAATATTACATGAGCTTTTATTCTCAACTTTGGAAACAATTTAAACAAAATGTTGAAATTTTGAGAAATATTTTTCCTTTGGATTATATGAATAATGATAAATTTCAAAAGATCCCATTTAATTTTACTTTCCAGTAATTTATGTATAAAATATGGGGAAACAATATTCAACCTCATTTAAATAAAATTCAAATCAGGGAATTGTTACATAATAAAAAAAATGATGAATTAAATTAATATTTTAACGATTTTATTGAGATATCAATCAATGAATATCAACTAAAGTATTCTGGAAATATTGGACTTACTCATTCAAAAGGATTCAAAAGTTTCTTAAATTAACTTTTAGAATTAATGAATGAAGAATTTGATAAAGGATGTAATAGAAATCTTGAAGAGGTTATAAAATATGTTAACAATAATAGTTTTTTAAATTAGTAATTAAATGAATAAGTACTTATTCATTATATCTATCCTTCTGTTTTTTAATATATTGAAACATAATTATCAATGAAGTTGAAAGGATAATTTAAAGTTACAAAGTAATATTTAAAAGAGTAAATAATTTAAGATAAAGTATAAAATAATACTCTATCAAAATTACTTTTAGAGGAAGATGATGAAAATTACACTAAATCCAATAATATCTAATCTTCATAATGCAAAACCAATTATACATCTTCCCTAAAAGCAAATTATTTATCAGTTTAAAATTAAGATGAAACTACTTTTTTTAATTTTGAAAATAATAAATGGGAATATATTACAAATGTATAACACTCAAGTTATCTGAATATGGTTGAAGAAAGTAACAAAGTAGACTAAGCAAAGTAAAAGATAGATGAAAGATCGAATAAATTATTTAAGAAATTTAAACTAGAAACACTTAAATAATAAGATTTTGTTGTTTAATACATAAACGTTATGTTTGATTACACTCATATAAATAATAAAGAGGAGACATCAGAATTAATACTATAGCTTAACTTGTTATATTGATTTGTTTATAATTTTTATTCTAATTACTTTATCAATCCTATTGTTTATTTTTTATTACATCAAACTTTAAAATTGCACAATAATAGCTGATTATTAAAAGCTTAAAATAGTCTTATTCAATATTTTATTGATTGATCTGAGGAAATGAAATCAAGACTTCATTAATTTTTAATAAAGCTAAAGGATCATTTGCAATTTATGGATCATCTAATTATTATAATAATTTTTATAACATTTTCTATTTGATTAGATAAATAATAATATACTTCTAAGAAAGTAATCATCTAAAGTTATGAATTAACTCTTAAATCGTACTTTTTATTTAATTATGATTTTTGTTATGAAAATAATGATGTGATACCAATCATCTCCTCAGATTAGGGTTCAATCTTACTTTAAGATACCTACATTTTATTATCCTCTAATTCAAACAAATTTGTTTAAGTACTAAGTGGATCAAAACATAATAAATATTTAAAGAATGATGTTTAATTTTCTGTAATTTCAGCTTCACTCAAGGTTTGCAATTACTTATGTAATTTTAGATAATTATGTGGATTACTATCTGTAATATACCAACCTACAATAGTTATTATTAATTAAACCTACAATGTCTAAATTTTTAAAGAGATTCCATTTATCACCTTTTAATCTTAATTATTATCTTTCCTTTAAAAAATCAATCTCTCCTGGTGTCAATTCATCTTTCCCTGAATAACTTATCTCAAATGAATCCAAGATATCTGTCTTATTAATTTTGGCATTGAAAAAGCCCAATAATATACCAGCATGAATAGTTTTGCCAGGGAAATTGACTTTGTTTGTTAAAATTTATGAAGAAATGCTTAATAGCACTTATGGATGTACATTAGTTTATTACATTAATTTTTATATATTTTAATAATGTTTTCAGATAATTAGATTAGCCTCTTTAAAAGAAACTCTAGATTTCAACCACAATTAGCTTCAGTTGAAAATACTAAACCATTTATTGATACAACCAAATTAATTAAATACTCTGATCCTGTTCATAAGACACTTTTTGAATATCAATAATATAAAAAGAATTATAATTAAATGAAAAACTCAAAAATGAAAAAAATACTATCCAAATCAGTAGATAAGACAACTAGATAAATTATTAATAGCAATAGTTAAATGTCATCATCTGTTGATTACAAAATGAAATCTAGTGGATAAAATTTAAAATATAATTACAGTACTCAAAGTGTTATATCTGAGAGTAGCATTACTAAGAAAGGTGTTATCTATGATGGAAACAATACTCAAGTGTATAGAATTTTGATTGAAGGTCATTTCAATTATTATGCCCTTAAAATAAGTAAGGTTAACATGAATAAATGTACAAAGGAAATCTATTATCTTAAATAATTGAGACATCCAAACATAATTGAACTGAAACATTACTATGTAATTTATGATAAGTCTAATGTATGATCTCTTTAATTATATAGGATAATAGGCCTATGTTATATGAGATTATGCCATTAATGAGTTGTAATTTAAGATCCTTTTTATAATAATTCTATAAACATTAGAATATTTAGGAAAATGTTAAAGCTTCAGATCCTAAATTACTTAATCTCACTAAATAGGAAAAAAAGGCAAAATAAATCCTGTTTAAATTATTTATCTATTAAATTGTTAGAGCAGTATCTTATTTACATCACAAGAATATTACTCACAGAGATCTCAACACCAGAAATATCCTGATTGATGTTGATACACTTAGTGTATAACTCTGTGATTTTAACAGTGCAAAATCATTGTTCTCTTAGATTCCTTCTCCAAATTATGTTGGAGAGCGCAATTACAGAGCACCAGAATTATTATTAGGCTCTAAATTATATAATTAATAAGTTGATATTTGGAGTTTGGGTTGTATCATTGCAGAATGTTATTTGGGTAAATAACTATTTAATGGAACCAATACTGTTGAAACTATGGCAGATATTATTAGATTACTAGGAACACCTACTCTTTAAGAGATGAAAAATCTAAAGTCTTAAATATTAGACCTTAAAATGCCTGAAATTCCAAAGTTTCCTATGGCTAAACGATTCTAAGAAATCGAAAATGAATAATTGGTTGATTTGTTAGAGAAAATCTTTGTTTATGATCCTAATTTAAGAATATCTGCTTTTGAAATTTTATTACATCCTTTCTTTTAAGAATTGAAATAACCAAATATCAAAATCAATTCAAAATCTTTGCCTAATTTATTTAATTTTACAAAAGGTATTATTATTATTTAATACAATTTCTAGAAGAGCTATAATTAAATGAATATGAAATTAATAAAAATAGGTTAATTCCAAATTGGTTTACAGAAAAACAAAAAAGATTTGAATATCTTACAACAAGTATGGATGATGCTAAATTATTATTAAACAAATGATGTCTACTGTTATTATTTTATATAAAAATACTCTATAAAATAATTAAATTTTTCAATTATAATAATTATTTAATAAATCAAAGTTATTACATATTTCGAAATAATTGTAATCAATAAACTAGTTTATTTATATATAAAAACTATTATTAAACTTCTGTAATCCAAAATTCAAAATCATTTTGAAATTTATTTCATTTGGAGAGGTTGATTTACAAAAAGAAATCGAAATTCATTTTCTTCAAGGAATGTTTTAATTTATCTTGTCGCATTCTTGATTTTTGATTGATTTAAAACCAAGCTGAATATTGGAGAATCTAAAATATCCTTAATGATGTGATTAAACTTGACTAACTTACTACCTATTGACTTAGAACAACTTAAATTTTTTTTAGTCAATTTCCCCAGTCATTAATATAATTTTAGATTTCCCATTAGAAAATAATAGTTTTTTTTTTGCTGAAAGTTCATTTCACAATTAGTTAGGTAGAAGTTTTATGATCTTTAGAAATGTATCTTAGACAATTACTATGATTTCTATTACAATATATTTCCAAATTTTGATTAATTTATTAAATTATTATATAACTTATATATATAACAAAATCATTAAGTAAGTAAAGGAAAAAAATCAGGTTCAAATTAAGTTTTCAAAATTTAATATTATGTTTTTTCAGTTGTTTTTGTTGTTTCTCTATTATCTTTTTTAGTTGCACAATCTGTTACTTTAATTATTATTCTGTTATTTATTTATTTTTTTAATTTATTTCATAAGTGTTTATGATATCTTTAGTTTTGATTAATAATTTCTATAACTAAGATTATAATTTTTGATTAACTGTGAATTCATCTTCTTAAAATGGATTTACAGATTTAAGTACTATTTTTTCTCCTATTTTATTACTACTGTTAGATTTTTAATTTATTTTTTACAATCTTTAATTTTAACTAGTGCTGTTGGTTAGACTAATTGTTGTTGATTAATTTGATATTTTGTGAGTATGATTAGTCTTTAATTCAATTTTGCTTGATTCAGTTTTCCATCTACCATCATTTGTACCTTCCTATTTTTGTAAACTTCGTGATTAATTTTGAAAAAATTGATTGAAACTATTTAGATTACCATAATTGAACATTGTTGGCTAACTATTTTATGTATGATGTGTTCCAATCTTTATTTTTGGTGTTCTCACTTATACTATTAACATTAATAAATATATAGAAATTAAAATATTTATCACTTTAACTAATAAGTGAATTATTATGTGTTTAAGGATTATGATAATGTATAAATTTAAAGTAAATTGTAAAAAAGAATTAAGAATTTATGTATTAAATGCATTTTTATTGTTTTGCTGTGATTTATTTTTCATAAATTAAAGATATAAATTTTTTTCAAATTAATTTATGGGAAGAGTTAGAAATAAGACAGTTAAGAAGGCAGCTAAAGTCCTCATTGAAAAATACTACATGAAACTCACTTCAGATTTTCATTTCAATAAAAAGATCCTCTCAGAAGTTGGATAAGTACCATCAAAAAAATTGAGAAATAAAATTGCAGGATTTGCAACACATCTTTTGAAGAGAATTTAAACAGGATCAGTTAAGGGTATCTCACTCAAAGTAATGGTCACATTTCAAACAATAGATTTAAGAAGAAGAAAGAGAGAGAAGATTGGACTATGTCCCTGAAAAATCATCTATTGACATTGACAATCTTAGAGGAGATCAAGATGTTAAAAGAATGCTTGAAAAAGCTGGTTTAGAAATTGACATTCCTATTGATGAGCCTGTTGTTGAAGAAAAATAATAAAAATAACCAAGAAGAGGATAAAGAAGATAATAATGATTGTGAAAGTACATTTATTAAAGTAAAAAGCATAAAAAATACATTTAATATTTAATATTCATAATGCAGATTTTCTTTTTATTTCATTCTCCGTTTATAATCTTAGTTAATTTAATAAAAAGGCTTTTTATTCGTTAACATAATTTGTATTTTCATCATCAAAAGTATTAAATCTCTTTGATTTCTGTCTTTAAGTTCCCTAAGATTATAGTTCTTCTTGTAATTTTGCATTCAAGTTTGTACCACCAGTACTTTCAGCTACTTTTCTTTCATTATGATTATAATAAAAATTTTTAAGTAGAATTTCTTTTGGAAAATTTTCTAATAAATTTTATTAGAGTGGTTTGATTTGCAGAAGAAATTCACTTTCTCCTTTTCCAAATTCATCTTCATCAAAATTGAATTAAAAATAATCTGGTTTGAATGGAGGGTCTACTTTTTTCATTAAAAAATCCTTATACAAATTCTTATCGCTCCACTAAATCATCCATGGATGTTTTAAAAGAGAATCAATATCATCAATTCTTTTGTTAGGAGTCTTTGCTAATAAATTACTCAACAAATCTTTCAGTAGTTATGACATTTGCAATTAAGATGGAAAACTCAATTTTTAATTAAGTATTTTTTAATACATTTCATCTGTATTTCTTGAATAAAAAGGTGGTAAACCAGTTATTAATTCATATAACAAAGCACCTAAACAATAAAGATCTAATTAGAATGTATGACCTTATTTTAATAACATTTCAGGAGCCATGTATTCAGGTGATCCACAAAATGAATATGCTACATCTTAATTTTCCATACGTGGCTTAGATAAACCAAAATCTGCTATTCGAACATGCCCATCAAAATCAATTAAGATGTTTTCCGGTTTGATATCTCTATAAATAATATTATTATCATGTAAATTCTTCATTCCTAAACAGATTTCTGCAAAATAAAAATAAGCTTCTTCTTCACTCATTTTTTTAACCTATATTTAATTGAATGTTAATATATACTTTTCTTAAAAGATAAAATAATTCTCCTCCAGAACAATATTCTAATACAAATACCAAATATTTTCTAGATTCAAATGCATATTGCATTTTAACAATAAAAGGATGATTTAATTTAAACATTATATCTCTCTCATTTTGAATAATGTTCTATTTATTTTGTTACATGATTGGCTTTTTTTCAACTAATTTCATAGCATAAAATTATCCTGTCTTTTTTTCCCTTACTAAATAAACCTTAGAGAAACCTCCAACACCAATGCATCGAATAAATTAAAAGTCTCTCAAACTAACTCGAGTTTCTTTCTGTTCCTATTCAACATTGAAAATAGGTTCGAGAATTAATGGCTATTTTGGACAATTAGATAATAAAGACAAAGGTCTTTCAATTTTAGAAAGAATATAATCTACTGGTATACAAATATCGACTGTCTTTATTCCTATTATTGGTGAATATTAATTTCCAAAATGATTAATTAATTCTTATCTAATTGTTTCCACAAGCCAAGATATTTTATTTATAGAGATATCAATAGTAATCTTTTATTTAAATGACTTGTACTAAATAATTATTGCTAACAGATCTTATTAACATTTTCTATATTAATTAATTCTTTTACCTTGTAGTTATTGGCTTTTTTTTCTCTAAAGTGAATTCTAAGAGGGGTTAAGAATTTGCATGAGTTTAGAATTTTTATGTTTCAATAAATTGTGCACTATTAGATTTCTAATGGTATTTTAATTGCCCTTCTAATTGTCCTAAAGATGGTATTTATTATGATTGATTTTTGACACTCTACATTGCTAATGACTTTTAAAAATTCAATCTGGATAATATGTCTAATGATTGTTTTTATTTAATTTCCTATATTGCTTATAAAGCCTTTTATTTCAAATTTTAATCTGCTTTTGTAGATGCAGAAAAAATATCTTATTATTATAATTGTTTAGGAGCTTTGAGTAAATAAATATAAATACATATGATAGTATTATATTCATCCAATACATTTTCAATTGATTTGATTTTTGTTTATGAATTTTGATTCGAGTTAGGTTGTGTTTTCATGTGATTTGCATTACTTTTTAATTATTTTTTCTGATTTAGCCTTTCTTAACTTATTACTTTAGGTGACATGAACCCTTTTGATATAAGCACATTTTATTGTTATAATTTTATTGAATTTTACCTAGATTATGTGTTTAATTACTATTATTATGATAATTTTAGGTTTGGTTAAGAACTATTTGATTTCAACTAAGGACTTGATTGAGGACCTATTTATTTCTTATTTGTTTACACAAATTTATACTTTTTAATCAAATTGAAATGTAGGAGAATTAGACATACGAACATTTAAAGCTTCTCTTGATGATAAATAATTCATTAATGCCTGATTAGACAACTCTGTTGATTATGTTTTTTAGTGTAGTTTCTTTTAGAGCATAATGTTTTAGTTAGTTATTATTTAATAATAATAAATACTACATATATTGTAAATTATTTATAATTAAACAATGAAATTAAATAAGGAATTTTGTTAAATTCAATTACATCTATAATGAATCAGTTTGCTATCTGTCCTATATTGATTTATTATCCACATAAACATTTTATGTATTGTTCTCTTTTGTCTTCAATTTCTGATTATCTTTTTCTTAAACAAGATAAATGAACTTTATGATTACACGAAGTATTAAGAAGAAGAATTTCTGAAGATTGATTTTAACAGATGAAACAATTACTTTCAAATTGAAAGTGGTACATTTCCTAGTTTTTTTGTTTAACAATGTCATTTATGTATTTATGATCAGGATTTGATAAGAAATTGAGAATTGGTATTTCACAAGTGTAACATTTAAAATTACTAAATTTAATTGAATTATTTTGAATGCAATCTAAGTGAATATAATGTTGACAATCCAATAACTTTAAATTGTTATCACATTTACCACAAATCAAACATATGATATTTAACTAAATTTTGGTTTCTTCATCATCTATAAATTATCCACAATTACATCTTAGTGATTAAAGGTTATGAGGATCAATTAACATAAAAGCACATAAAAAATGAAAATTATGATTACATTTTTTTATTTGAATATAATCAGAGAATAGTCTACAATTACACCAATCACAATTTTAACATAGATTATTGCTAATATCATTATTACTTATTTATTCCTTTTGGCAATTAGATTTGAATTAGATCTCGTTTTTCTGATAATCAGATAATATTAATTCGTCTGAGCCTAATTTCTCAGGAAGAATTTATTATTTTCTAATACCTTTTACACTTTATTAACTTAACTATTTTTCATTTAATATCATGGACTAACATGAATCACAATACAACTTTTTGGTATTATTAAGATTTAACATTTTATTCTATTCTCTACATTTAGAGCATTCTATTCTATAATAATTTCTAAAAGTACCTTCTACCTTTTAGGAATTTTCCTATACTTGTGGATGTACAACAACAATCTCAGAAGAACCACAACCCATAATTATTAATATAAAATAAATATTAAAAACTTTAATTCAATAAGATATTATTAAAATTTTTAATGATTCTGAATTTGAAAGACATTTATTTGGCTGCGGCAGGAGGATTACTGATAGGAGTAGCCACATCAATTCATTATTTATTGAAAGGAAGAGTTACGGGATTCAGTGGTATATTTTATAGTCTGATAACATTTGACAAAAATAGTTTCTATTGGAAATTATCTTTAATGTCAAGTGTTGTTTTATCATCTTCGTTGTTATTTAAATTTTATGGGTATATAATAAATCTTAAATAGATTCACTCCTATTTTAGAGGGAGCATCTCCTAGTTTTGATCCAATCAATTAACTATCTAAAATTGGATATATTGGTGCAGCTATTGGAGGTTTCTTAGTGGGATTTGGTACAAAATTAGGGAATGGTTGTACAAGTGGTCATGGAGTTTGTGGTTTACCAAGATTATCAGTTAGATCAATGGCAGCAGTAGCATCATTTATGACATTTGGAATACTGACAGGCACTCTAAAAGATAGGTTTGTATTGGAATAACCAACCTAATTACTTATAGATAATTTGGATATGACTAATAATGTAGCTATGGCTATTAGTGGAGTAATATATTATTATTAATATTATTAAGATTTTGACTTTATTTGGTATTATTGGTCAAACTAAATAAAATAAGAAGACAATGATTGATGCTATAATCTCATCTGTTGTAGGATTAATGTTTGGAGCTGGATTAGTTATTTCTGGAATGGCTAAAAGATCAAAGATTTTAGGATTTTTAACTCTCAATAAGAGTTGGGATCGTATTATTTATTTATATAATTGTAGCTTCGTTGATTTTTGTTATGATGGGTGCTGTGTCTCTTAATTTGATTACATTTAATTTACTTGAAAAACCTATCCTATCTGATAAATATGATTTACCAGCAAACAAGAAAATTGATTTTAAATTAATATTAGGTGCAAGTATCTTTGGAATAGGATGGGGTATTGGTGGTTTATGTCCTGGACCAGCTTTTACATTAATTCCATATTTTACAGCTTAAATAGGAGTTGTATTTTTACCTTGTTTGGCATTGGGATAAATAAATGCTAATAAATTTAGTCAATATTTAGATAAAAAATCAAAACCATAATGATGAATATTTATATATAAAAATAAAAAGTATCAATCTAAATCTGGTTTTGGAGTAATTAAATATTTATTTTCATTTGAATCTAGTTATTAGATCTTAGCATCATCAAAACCAAATTACTTAATTTGAAAACATCTTAATCTATGATTTTAATTTGTAATGTTTTCATCTATAAGTCCACAATTAAAGCAAATGAATTATTAGTGTTCTTAATATAGGTGAGATTCGAATTAACATTAAGTAAAAGATTAATTACAAAATTAGCATACAATAATTTCAACACATTGTTAATGTTTTTACAATTCATTTTCATCTACATTATATCCCATTAAAGATTAAATTAAACTACATGCTGTTTAATTTTTAATGAGTTAGAAATCTATGAATTCATTTAGGTTTTCATTATATTAATTATGATTGTTACCATTATCAATTTTTGGATTTTATTAATTCATTAATATCTTTTACCCTTCTTTTTTATTATCTTCAAAATAACCATATTAGTCTTCAAATTCTATTAAATCTTCATCCTAATCATCATCTATAATCTAAAAAAAATATTGAATAATAAGTACGCCTATACTATTTTCTTGTTATTTACTGTTATCTCTATCACTCTAAACTTCTATATCATTATCAATATCCATTTTTAGCTCATCCACATTATTCTATAAATTATTAACAATTTCATTGTTTTTCATCTCCTATTATTCATTTCTGTTTTCATCAAATTATTGAGATTCTTATAATGACATTTTAGAGAAGCCTATTTATTTAGTTTTTATTAATTTCTATTAAAATTCAATTTCATTGCTTAAATATTAATGAAAAATAGATATTGATGAAAAATTGTGTATAATTTTTATAATTCTTATTAGTGATAAACAAAAATAATAGATTTCATATTATAAAAGATTTTATGTATTTGAGATCTAAATTAGTATTAGAATAATAATTGATTTGTATTCACTTTAATGTTTAATTATAAAAAAATTAATAATTAAATTTTTAACAGAAACATCTAATAATAAATGTCAATTTAGATAGCTAGTTTACCAGAGTTTAGTTATAAATCAATTCCAAAGAAATCGTTAGATCTAGAGAACTTTTTTAAAGAATTCGAAATGAGATAATTCTTAGAAGAATGCAATTATTCATAATAAGAATTATATGTTGAATGTAGAAAAATGAGAGGATATCAATAGAAACGAAAATTGAAACTAAATAAATACATCAATAGCTATCTAGAAGCACCTTCAATAATTAGTCATGTATAATTATTTCTTTGAATTCAGAATTTATATATTTCAATCAAATTCATAATCAGTTAAGCAAATATTATAAATGAAAATGATGTTAATAATCATTCATACTCATATTTTAATATGGTTTCCTTTAGTAATTCAGGAGCCTAAGAATTATAAATAAAAGGTTACTTCTTCTTTGGTTAAAAAACCAGAATTATCTTTGACAAGAAATTTACAGATGCTTCTAGCTACTTCTAATCTTTTTTGTGCAATATTAGACAACTAATCTGAAACATTTTTTACTGATTGAGCAAATGGTGATCAGGAAAAATATATTTTTCTAACAATTGTTTTATAACTTCACTACGCACTACTCTTCAAGTTGATTTTCTTAATCATTAATTTCAATTAACGCAAATACTATTTAAAATGTTATGGAAGACATCTTAAGAGGTAGGATTAAATCCTTTGTTCATAGCTTGGTGCATAATCTTACAGGATCATAGCGATTCATTCTATTATAAATCTATCTTGAATAGAATCATGTAATTTCTCCTAATTGAGCTCTTTTCAAATAACTATGAAGCAGAGTTTCTGAGCTTATTGCTATCCATTATTAATATAAATATGTTTTATTTCTCATTAAATACACTATACAAATTAAAAGATTATAAATTTAGGATAACATTAAAAACAATATTATATGACTATATAAACTCAGAACCCAAAGAATTAATTGATTTAAAGACTTAATGTTTTCATTTCTTTGGAGAAATATATATAACTTAGAAATTGATTCTTCAAAATAGTAGTCAGTTTTATTGCAAGATCATTAGGAAAAATAATCTGTCATATTAGAAGATCAACTCCTTAATATAAGAGATATACATTTTGAATTATGAAAAAGACAAATTAGAAACTAATTATTAAAATGAGATGCAATCTACTTTTATTTATATTATAAATAAGAAGTCAATAATGTTAGATAATAATTATAAGAGGGATCTATAGTCAAGAAACTAAATTCTAAAAGGAAATTGATATCCTCTAATTAATGCACAAGTAAAAACTCTATATTCCCAAAAAGAGAAAATGAAAAATGTATTATACTTTTCATATAAATATTATTTAATTTAAAAAGATATTCAATGGTAATTAATCTATAGTAATCTATAGCCTAAAGCACCTAAAACCAGTAAAGCTAAGAAACTACAAAAAAAAGTAGCTGATAGAAAAAAGAATCCACTCTTTGTTAAGGAGGCCAAAAACTTTAGAATTGGAAATGATGTCTAACCAAAAAGAGATTTATCAAGATATGTCAGATGGCCTAGATATATCTTACTTCATAGATAAAAAAAGATCTTATTACAAAGAATCAAAGTCCCAGCTGCTATTCATTAATTTAGCAGAACACTTGATAAAAATCAATGTAAATATTATTTCTATATATATCAGCATCGAAAGTATTGACATTATTAAAGAAATATTCACCAGAAACAAAAACTGAAAAAAAATAAAGATTAACTAAATTAGCTGAATAAAAAGCATAAGCCTAAAAATCAGAATCTAAGAAAGTATAAGTACTCAAATTTGGATTAAACCATGTCACTACACTTGTAGAAACTAAAAAAGCTAAACTTGTAGTTATTGCTTATGATGTTGACCCTATTGAACTTGTTGTCTGGTTACCATAATTATGTAGAAGATAAGAAGTTCCATTCTGTTTTATCAAAAGTAATATTTATAAATAGATCTTTAGATAAAGCAAGATTAGGATCTTTGGTTCATTAAAAAACAGCTACTTGTGTTGCCTTGACTGAAGTTAGAAAAGAAGATTAAGCAGAATTCGATAATCTAGTAATATTTGTTAATATCAAAAGGCTAGAGATTTAAGATAACATTACAATGAAAACCATGAATTATTGAGAACAATTGGAGGTGGATAAGTAGGAATTAAATCAAGACATCAACAAGAAGCATTGAAGAAGGCATTTGAATTGGAAGAATTGAAAAAGACATCCTAATGAACATATTTACATTAATAAAATAGTATATTAACAAAATTTATCATTAAAAATACTATATTTATGACAATTTCTATCTTTATTTAAATTTATATTCAAATATAATACAAAATGATATTAATATTAGATAATACAACACATAAATATTATTTTAAACAGATATGTTTTTTATTTTAGAAGTATATGAATAGATTTAAAGAAAATAACAGGTTTCCCTTATGATTTTAATCTGTGGCTTACTTAAAATACCACAAATTGATATATGAATTTAAATAATGTGTAATTAATATATATATATTGACAGCTCAAATGTGATTTTAATTCATATTGAATCATATATCCGTTCTGATTATGTTAAACATAATCATTGTCATCATTGCAGATAATTTTTAATTTTATTATTAATATTAAAATAATGTCAATTCAACTTCAATAATAAATAAAAAATAATGCTATGGAAATCAAAGAATATATTCACGATCTATATGATTGGGAAGAACAAATCAATACATCCTAAAAGCCATAGAAAAAATAAAATTTATAAAATGATCCAAATTCTGTGCCAATAAGAGGTAAAGTCGAATCAGAGAAACAGACTGAAATTTTAAAGAAATAATTGAAAAGAGATTAAAATTCAGTATAAAATTATTATGATGCTTGGAATAACGTTGATGTAGATAAATTGCTAGAAGAAACTGATGAACCTATAGTGATGGATGTTTACAAAAAACCTGAATAAACAAATATTAATAATAAAATAGTAGTTAAGGGTGGTAGAAATGTAATTAAGTCATAAGTGATTTTAAATAAAGAACAAGCAAATGACTTATTTAAGTAATAAGAGTTTTAGAAGGCAATTGAAAAATATACAGATTGTATTTAAGAATTAAATTAGAAATAATCCTTAAATGAGGAAGAATTAGAATAACTTGTAATAATTTATTCGAATCGAGCTCAATGCTAATTAAAATAACTTGATTACAATCAGGCTTTATAAGATTGTAATAAAGCTTTAAGTTTGAACAGCAATCATTAAAAATCATTACTTAGAAGATCAACAGTACTTTAAGAACTAGGAAGATGGAAGGAAGCATTAAAAGACAGTGAAAAACTTGTTTTGTTGGGAGATTAAGATGCTAAATAAATAGTATCAAAACTATAAAAGAAAATATAGATAAAAAAAGAAAATGCAAGAAACTAATTGAAATAAGTCAAAGTAATATATTGTATTAAATTAGTCTATTATGAATGACTATGTGACAATCTAGGTTATTGATTAAGAAAAAGAAGACATTAAAGTGGAGATTAGATCGAATTATTTAAATGAAATAGATGATTGATATCATTTATATAAAATAATATGTTTGGGTAATATTTAATTATAGTCTACTCTATCTTCAATGTAGCTCCAGAAAAGATTGCTTCCAATTCATTCTTACTAACCAAAACTTTTGGTCAAAATAATTTGATTACTGTAGATGAAGCGATTGATCTTCATTATTTTGATAATGAATATTATGCTTTGACTTTAAGAATTGGAACTCCATTATAAACATTACAAGTCCTTGTTGACACTGGCTCTAGTGTAAAACATATCAAATTATGAAGATATTATGGTTGGCCAATTACACTTGCGATAATTGTTCTATCATAAATAGATATAAACCATTTATGTCTTAAACATATATTGATTTTAATTAAAGCTATACATAAATCTATGGGTAAGGAGAATGCTCAGGTTAATTTGGATAAGAATTGTTATCAATTGCTAATACACCAATTAATACAAACCTTACCTTCCTATTGGCAGATCAAATATCTGATTTATATGTATTTCTACATCCATATTAAAGCTATAAAAAACAACATCTGGCATTATGGGATTATCTAATTGGGATTAATACAAAAACATATTTGAATCTGCATATTCAAATAATTAAATTCAGTCACCTTTATTTGCATTTTAATTCTCAAATTCCACACAAGGATCCTAATTGTATTATGGTCAATTTAATCAATCTATCCTAGACGAAACTATTTGGATTAAAACAAATATGGAAAAACAATGGGTATTCGTCTCTACTAAAATTAGTCAACCGAAATTTTGGGAGTTCAAATTAATGATGATGAATATCTGTACTTTGAGGATCACAGTAGTATCTTTGATTCAGGAACTACTTGTTTATTATTAGAACAAAAAGTCTATAATTAAATTTACAATGATTACCTTAATTGTAATTTAGACTGTGATTGTAACAACATGTATCCTAATCTTACCTTCTTTTTTGAGGGTGCAAAGGTAACAGTACCTGAATCTGCTTATAAAAGATATTTATAGAATGGATCATGTTCAATATGCATTGGTTAAGCAAAATCCACTAATATTCTTGGTGATCCATTTATGAAACAATTTATTTCTATTTTCAATAAGGAAGAATAACTTATTGGATTATATTAGACTCAAAAGATGTTAAATATAAAATATTGGTACTTTTACTCTGCTTTGGGAATATAAATACTCTTCATTTGCTCATTAGTATACTACTAGTTACAAAGAAAACTGATTATATTTGAAAAATAATGATTAGTATTTATGAGTATATTAATTTTGTATTTATATATAAATGAATGTGGATAAATTGTAAATATAGAATTTAAAAAATAAGTTATTTAAAAAATATTTCAAAATATAGAGAATAACCTGAAATTCTGAATATTATTATACACTATTATGATAAATTTATGAAATAAAAAATTTCATTCTATTCTCCAGTATGTTAATTGTTAATCAAAACAGAAATTCCATTATTATTTGAATTTTTAAAGAAACAATTCAGTTAATCAAGAATTTATTTTTATTGTATGAATTTAATAAATGTTCAGCTTTATTGGTTGCATGTTTATAATTAGAAAATAGAAAAAAGAAGAAAAAATAAAACTGGGTATTAGATTTCAGCTTTATATATAAGCAAGTGGAGAGAACTATGATGAATGGAGAATTTAATGAAAAAACTTTTGAAATTTAAGATTAAGAATAATTAAATTAAATGTTGTTGAAAGATTTTTCGTAAAAAGATCTAAGACATTACAGAAATTTAGAAATTTTTAAAATTTATGGGAACTCTAATAAAACATTCCTTAGAATTGAAGGAATTTTTAAAAAGACGATAGAAAACATCATGTTAAACTTTAATAATAAAAATACAATTAAAATTTATTAAAAATATTGAAAAAGTTTCAATCTGGGGATAAGACCAAGAGAATTAATCTTTAGGCATTTGAAATTAAAAATTTGGAAAAAATTGATATAAAAGAATAAATAAAATTGAATTAAATGATAAATATATTAGAGAAACATTAAGTGTGCCTTAAAACAAAGAAATGAGTACCTTATTTGATATTTGTTGAAACCATTAAATAATCAATTGATATATAACAGTAAGTTCTCAAGATATGGACTATTATCATCTAATTTCAGCCTAATCTTAATCAAATTTTGAAGTTCTAGGGTATGTTAAACCTTAATTAAAATTATTAACGATTTGAGAAGCATTTTATTAGATTGAATAGGAAGAAACTTTTAATAGGACAATATTCAAAAAAGTAAGACAATTATTTAGTGGTCTTACTAACTTACTACAACAATTGGCAATGAAATGTTATAAATATGAAAGAATTACATCTTTGTGAACTTTTACAATTTGAAGTATTCTACTTAACTAATAATGATTCCAAAGTTAAAGTCGAAAATAATGTTCATTTTCACCCTTTTTTGATATATTGGTCATAAACAATTTTATGGAAAAACTCATTAAAATTATTTTTTAGCAAAATGAACAAATATTTTTTATTTTTTATATATTAATGTACTTTAAACAATCATCTTGCACCTTTTCCTCTTCTTGCAGTGTGACTAACATATGGTTTAGCATGAGATCCTGGTAGACCTGCAGCTCTTCCGAAATGCTTTAATTCCTCTCTCACTCTTGGTCCTCTCAATAATATTGTTCCTGTGCCTTTGAAGTATTTAATTTAATATCATACCTGTTGGATTTTATTGTGCTAATTGATCGAAAGTCAGTGTCTTTCCTCCAACTGCAAGAATTCTCTTTCTGGCTGTCTCAGTGAATCTAAGAGCACAAACATTAAGTTTTGGAATAGTAAGAAGTCGTACACTAAATGCATGATATATATTCTTACTCATCTGTAACAGTGCCAACAACAACTAATGTTCTTGTCTTATCTTTAGCAGTATTAATTTATTTGACAAGTCTGCTTACGCTGATTGGATATCTAGCAGTTCTAGTTTATTAAAGTCTTCTTAAAACTGTAGCATTGAAATTGGAATCTGTTCTTCTGGCTAAGAATTTATATAACTATGATTAATACATTAATTATTACCTTTATTAATAATTTCAAATAGAGGTTGGTTGATGTTACTTTTCTTCCAACATTCCTTTATACTCTAGTCTTTTTATATGCGTCTACTCCCTACGATGATTAATTGTGATATTCATTACCATTTTAAAAATAAATATATCTTTATTTAATTTATGTTATATACATTAATTATATAATTTTCATCAATTCGTTTCTATATATTTTATTTTTTATTATCCTATCACTTTTATCTTATTCATTATTTACCACTTCTCCATGATTCTTGCCATTAAACTTCTTTTTCCAATCATTATAATAACAAATCAATTTTCTTATCATTTTAAGGTTCTTCATTATTTCTTTTGCCATTAAATCCTTTATTACTAAGTCTATTTATGCACTCTTGGCTGCAATATTCCTAAAACTACTTTCATTTTCTGTATTATTATTAGGTCACTCTGCATTACAAATAACAATCTTTGACTAAAAAATTCATTTTATTGTTTTAAGTTTTTCCAATTACTAACAATTTTATCTACCATCCCTCAAATTCCCAATATCGTTCCTCTTTAATTCCACCTATTCTTTTATCATAATTCATCAAATAACTCCCTATACATATCTCTTTTTAACCATCTAAAGTCATATAATTTGTAACCATAAGTAATATCAATTAGCCCTAAATCTTTTTCTCATCTTTTTTTTCTTCTTTCTCTCTAGCTCTTCATCAATTATAATATTCGAATAGGTTACAAATAGCTTATGCGAAATAAAGATTTGGAATTAGTCCAGTTATTACTATAATTTCAAATTCAAAACACTGCAAAATACTCTCTTCAAGTTGTATATATTATTATATTAATCGAACATATAGTAGATGTTATAATGCGAAAAAAGACTGTTAAAGTAGTGTACAAAAATAATACTGCTATATATTGACTCTTCTCTATTATCATTTTTCACCACCAGATTGTCCATTTTATATTAAACATTGACACGTTTATTTTTTAGCCTTTCTTTGAGATTTTACTTATGACCAATTATCATACCGTGTTCTACCCTTTAGGATTTACTGCTAGGTAGTTTAATGTACCTATGCAATATCAAAACATTAATTAACTATTCTATAGTTTGTTATTTTTCTGATGAATATTCTAATCCTTGAACTTAACAGAAAAATTACTAAATTTCTTAAATCACTGTTATAATTTTTGCTATTTGTGATTTGAAACCTTTTGAAAAGAAACTAAGTAATTGTTTCAACAAAGCAACCTTAGTTTAAATTTAGAGGATACAACTTTCTAGAATAAGATAATGTTAGGGAACTTCAAAGTCAAACTTATACACTAACCTCCTGTATAGCTTTACTTCAATAACATGTCCAGGACTAGAAATATTGGGGGAAATTCTTTGTCTTTAGGATTATATATTCTCTCTTTGGTTTTAGGATATCCCTATTTGCATTATGCACACCTGACCTAATCTTGGGGTGGGAAGCCTTTACTTCCCTATGACCCAAAAATACAAAGAATAATTACTTTTTTACTGAACTATAAGAATTTTATTTAATTGTTTTTATTTTAAAGCATTTAGATAGAGCTTAAAAATAATTCAAGAATCTTTATTCATTCAATTATTATTAAAATATTTCTTCTTTTTGAACATTTTCGTTCCATTGAATATTAGAAATGAATTAGTTTTTTTCATGAAAAATGTAGAATAAAAGGAATAGTTGAGACTAAATACCTTACCATGTGTTTATTTATACAGAATTTTCTTTTCATATTTCCATGTTGGTTTATTTTTGAGAAGAGGAAAAATTTCTATTATTCTACAAAACTCATTTAAGAAAATTCATTAAAACAATTATTATTAGTTCCTCAAGAAGTAAGCATCTTAATTCAGAACCCCAACAAGAGAAATTTTTATGCTCAATATCTTACTCTTTTTATTAATAATTCAAGAAGACATCATTTCAAAAATTATTAGATGGATAAAATTTTTCGCATTTGTTTGAAAGAATGTTTCATACATTTCCATAATTAAAGATAAAGATAGGGTAGTTAAAAAAAAATAAAGGAAAAATAAAAATTAGAAAAAGAATACTTATTACAAAAGGAATATGACTAGAAATTGGTTATAATATTCAAACATCTGTGGAAGTTCTTTAATTAATCCATGAATGGGTGCTATTTAGGGCTCAAAGCTCCTTAAGTCCAAAACTTTAAAGTCAATTAAAAATTTGGGCAAAAAAAAAAGAGAAATACTTGAATTGTAGTAAAGCTAAAATTAATGGCTAAAAAATATAAAGTAGAGATTAGCATTGGAATTAGATGTAGTGATATAAATTAATTAACAGTTTAATTAATTGTTCAACCTGTCTGGCCAAGCAATTGGATTGACAAAATTTAAAGGCAGAAATGATGAATAAATAATTTGATTGAGCTCTGCAAATTTTAGAGGCATACTTGATTATTAATAATATGATTCTCAACATTGTGATACAATTTTAATATCTTCATTCTAAAATACAATGGTATTTAATATTATAATCAACGTTAAAGATAAAATTGATTTTTATTTAATTAAAATTACATATTATATCGATTTAATTCAGGACTATATAAATTGCTTGAGCAAATTGTCAAATTACAAGTTCAGCAGATTTATCAACTGAACCATATTATGAATGGATTCGAGTAAAATACCTTTAACTAATTAGTCCGCTACGTCTTTGCACAGCAATAATATCGAGCATTTGATAATGTTTTCCATTTTGAGCCATGGAAAAAATTAAAATAATTTATATATATTTAAAATCTAATATATAATATTCAATTTAATTATAAGGAATAATATTGCTATCTATAATAAAACAAATCTCAAAAATTTGGATTTGAAAATCCTTTGATATGTTACATATTTTTTTTTAAGGGCGTCTAGTTTTTGGTTAAATGTTGAAATTGGTTTTTTCATATATGTTTTATTTCTTGGAAGCCAAACCAAAAAATCCATTTATTTCTATAAACAGAAATTAGAATAGTTGATAATCTAATGCTTCAAAAGAACTTAATGGATGGTAGAGTATTATATACAAGTTAATAATTATTATATAATTATATAATTTAAAATTGAATTTGAATCACTGTTTATAATTCAATTATAACAATTGGTGTATCCAAATTTTGCGGTTTTTAAGCAAATTGAATATTCGAATATGTATATTAAATAAATAAAAATGAAAGCCTTCCTTTTAGTATGCCTCATCGCCACATCAATGATGGTCAATGCAATTGAAATTCCATAAGAGAAAGTCTTAAGCGCATAAACAGATTCCCCTAGTTTCCTACACGTTCAATAAGTTTGCCCCAATTGTTGCAATGGAACATGCTGTTAAAATTCTAATAGCTGTGTCAAAGGAACATGTACTTCACCAGTGGCTCCTTGGACCTGTGTTTAAGGATGATTTTATATTCACATAATAATTAAGTCATTCATGTTTATCACACTTCTCTTTAACATCATGATTTTCTACTTTCCATGTCTAAAACGAATTATTATACAATCTTGCTTGTGTTTAAATTTGAAATTTTTTCCATTTTATATTTCTCTACTTTATGGTATTCAAATTTATGTCTAGGACCTTTGAACGATTTCTCCTACTTCTTTAAGATAAGTGCAATAATTATTCATTATTTTACAGAGAATTGAATTTGAATGATGAATTGTCATTATTCAAACTAGAAATTAATTTTTTACAATCCTATATCCAAACTCGACAATAATAATATAATAAAATTGTCCTGCTGCTCAATTTGCCTGAAATATATATTAAATTTTCACTTGCCTTATAATTGCTTTTGTATAATTTTAGAAATATAAGGCTTCCCAACATTCTTCTCCAATCTTCCTAATCAAATCATCAACCATAATATTGAAAGAGTCTATTCTTTCCTTTTTATGTAAGGATTTGAAAGAAGGATGAAATTTCTTATAGAATTTAAGTTCAAAATATAATGTTCATTAATATTTTTAGTGTGGGGCATAACGGAAATAGAATCTATATTCTTTATCATAAACTTTCCTGAATTTAATCAGTTCTAATGGCAACATTATATTACTTTTAATGTATTATAAACAATGATATGAAAGAATTACTTAATACTTTCAGGATGATTTTAATTAAAAATATAAAATATAATTTTCATTATTTAAAGAGGAATCAATAAAATAATTTCTTTAAAATAGTTTTATAATTAATATTATAAATAAATTTATAATCGATAGTTTTATTATAGGAATTAAGAAAATATTGTTGTTGACATTTTCTTTGTATATTCAGTTTTTACCTAACAATATTGTTTTTTTTTTAAATCTTTGACGTCATAAAACCAATTGCGCGGAATTCCAATTTATAATACTAAACTAATAATTTTGAATATGAATATATCACACTAATAAGATAGCATTCACACATATAAAAAATATATTTATTTAATACCGTCTTTAATTAATGTTATTATTTTTATCAAATATTGAATATTTTCAATTTTATAAATAAACTAATTCAGATGTTAATTAAGATTATTATTTGCAAAAAAAGAATAGTTTAATAATTTATATGAAGCTTAGTATAATAGCAATGAATTGCTTTTTCCTTTTGAATTTTTCTTAAGATTTCAATTTTACTCTATTTTTCAAGGAATTTAATCTCATGTTCATTAAAAACTTGGGAAACGTTAGAAAGGGCTTGAAAAATAATTTAAAACTGATAACACTACTTATTATAAACGAAATTTTTATATTGATTTAGACCTCTATTTTATATAATTTATTTACTAATTTTCATATTATAGATGAGAACAGTCTGGCAATTAAGTTTACTTCAAAAATAAGCTGATTTGCCTTATCATAAATCGCTTATAAACTTGAGTCTTGGAAAACTACAATTTATATTCTCTAATTTATTTACAATATTCAATCCTGTTTTCTTTTCTACTTTAAAAAATATTTTAGTTAGAGGTACCTTATTAAAACTCCCCTTTTATTTACTAAGGTTAAGATAATGAAAATCAGACATAATGAATTAAATACAACAAAATATAAAATATGAATGAATATACGCGCTATTTAATGTTGGAAATTTATTTATCTAAAAAATCTTAGCTGAATGAGATGTGAGTATTTTGAAATTGTATTCTTGACAACATTTCCACAAATAGTATTAGAAATGATTATTTTGAATAGGGTATGATAGATTGTATGACTTAATTATTATATGAATATAAAATCATCCTTAAACACAAGTCCAAGGAGCCACTGGTGAAGTACATCGTCCTTTAACACAGCTGTTGGAATTTTAACAGCATGTTCCATTGCAACAATTGGGGCAAACTTATTGAACGTGTAGGAAACTAGGGGAATCTGTTTATGCGCTTAAGACTTTCTCTTATGGAATTTCAATTGCATTGACCATCATTGATGTGGCGATGAGGCATACTAAAAGGAAGGCTTTCATTTTTATTTATTTAATATACATATTCGAATATTCAATTTGCTTAAAAACCGCAAAATTTGGATACACCAATTGTTATAATTGAATTATAAATTATATGAATTTGCATATATATTACATGTTTATAATAAATTTGAATTATCTATAACTTTGTAATATTATGTTACAAAGAAACCTTTTATGGAGACTTTAATTGATCTGAAAGACAGAAACTTTGATGCTATATATCCTATATTAAGAAAACAAAATTCGTTTAATAAATATATGAAATTACTTTTTTTTTAATGAATTATTTACTCCAATTGGCTCACTTTTAAATTTCTTTAAAAAAATTAGATAGGTAATTATACTCTTACCTCTTTATCAGATCCCACTAGACTTTTATCCTTTTTTTTAATATTTTACTATATAATTATAATATATTGTCGAAAATTATTTATCTTTCAACTTCTGTAAAAAAATAAGAATATATTAAAGAAAACTGCACCTATAGATGATTTTATGATATGTTAGGCGTGTTTTATGCAATTAGAATTACATCTTCCGAAAATTTTATGTTAATAAAGTCCTGTATGTCTCCAAAAAGGAATGCGATTTTTTGGATGGAGTAGAGGTATTAACACTTAATAGACTGTTATTATGCTTTGAGCTTTCACAGTTTAAGATCAGGCTTTTGATTATTTAATAACATTACAATAAGATAAAGAATTGAGAATAATAATCCAATTCATTAAAATTTAAATGATTTAGATTAAACATCTAATCATATCCCAAAAGAGTAGTAGTAAAGGAAAATGTTGTAAGAACACAAAATTTTAATATTAATAATGAAATTTGAATAAAAATTGAATTAAAATATAATAACATTATTTAATTTGGGATACACTAACATGTAAATTAATATAGGCAGTTAATAAGGGGGGTTGAACAAGATTTAAATTGTTATTAAAAATGAAAAATAAACTGACATTATAACTATTCCTCTTCACCTTAACAGCTGCGAGTATATAAGTAGATTCTTCCTTACACTGCGACTGTAGTGAACTTAATAAGCAAAACTGCGATGAATCTTAAGCATGGTGTTTATGGAACAAAACAACTTCTGAATGCTAATCGTACTCATTTAAGTGTTCAAATCAAACAACAGAAGTAACATGCATAATTCAAAGCGATTTATGCAAATGGAATGATGGAACATGTATGGATTATAACAAAGTTTGTTCTGATTTCACAGAATAATCAAAATGTAAAATCGAAAATGACTGCTATTGGAATAAATCAAATGTTTGTGAGAGTTTTTCTAATTGTTCAAATTACTCAGTTGAAAATTGTCCAACACAAGAATGGTGTTCAAAATTATCAGGAACTTGTACAGATTATAATTTTGTTGTATGTTCTGAATTTACATCAGAAACAACTTGTTAAGGATTTGAGTCTAAATTAAGCTTTTGTGCCTGGGATAATAGTGGTAAATGTAGTAAGTTAGAAGAGTTTAGCGATTGCTCAGAGTTGAATAATTTTTCTGAATTATGTGTAGCAAATAATTGCATTTTTTAAGATAATGCTTGTAGAGCTCCACTTTGTTCTGATAAAAGTGAATCCGCTTGCTCAGCTGTAAGAAAAACTGGAACAACTTATATTTTATGCTCTTATAAAGATGGTGCATGCAAAGATGCTACAGATACCTCTGACTTGACAATTGAGAATTGCTTCTCAAGAACAAGAAGAAACTATAAATGGTCTGCCAATACTTGTGTTGAATGTGACACTTTAATTGATGGATCTTTTGACTTTTTAATTTCTTCTGGAATCCTATTATTGATATCTTTAGGATTATGAAATTATTTAAACATTAATATTTATAACAAAATTGTTTTTAATTTTAGAAAACAATGTTGATTTGAATTTTTTGAATAATTGTTAAGTCTAAACTGTATTGTCAATCTAATAATTAAATCCTACTTTATTAGATTTCTAATTTTAATTTAATAACCATAATTCATCTTTTACATTTTATGGCGTTTTTAATATCTCATAAGAAAAATAGATGAATGTTTTTCTCCTTCCTAATTATTTTTAATGTTTTTACAATTGAATTACAATTTATTTATCTGGTTAAAATTTTATATGTTAAGATTGTATATTTTCTAATTTTTTTAGATAACATTTATACTGTTGTTAGATCTCCTAAATCTATGTACACCGGTCTAGCACTCAGTGGAATTAAACTCCCAAAAATATTTCTTCATGTATTACCAGCTATAAGAGCACTCAAATAGATGTTCAGCCTTAGTTTCTGTTTTCTATTTATTAAAGGCAATTAAATTAAATCAGTATAGAGAAAAACATCAAATTGTTTGAGAAGAAGAAGATTTTTTGGTTTTCCTTCCAATAAGCTTAATAGAAAATGGTTGATAAATATTTTCAATTATATTTCCCTAAACTACTAGATGTTTTAAGCCCTATCATCAAATTAATTGAACTGGCTTACATATTCATCATCAAATTTCGAAAACTGAAAGATTTAAATACCACATTATAGAAAACAAATGGCTCGGATTTCTTCTGCCATCTTGTTTTGATAAATCTATTTAAATTATATACTTATATGTACGATAAGTCTTTGACCTTTTAAAAATCCTGCCCTGTACTATCTGGCTAAGGATGTATTAAATGTTTGGATGATTCTTTTTGTTAAAGAAGAAATCACTTTAAGTCTTTTTAGGTGAGGATAGATTCACATTCATATATTGAATTCTTAAATAATTGATGTTTAGAATTCATAGTGTATAAGACATTAATCATCCATACATTATCAGGGTAATATCCTAGTCAAAACCCCAAGACTTTGCCAACATCTAACAATAGAAAGTTTTAGGATAACAATTTTGAATTTGCTTTTAAAACAACTACCCTATTTAATCTGATAGCCTGATTCTATATAATGTATTTGTCGTTACCTTAAATAATTATTATGTCTTGATGTTAGAGCATGATCATTTAGGGGGTAATTTCCTTTCAATTTAATCCGATTTATGAATTTTTTCATGCTGAGAGGAATTATAAGAATAAATTCTCTTTCAATTTATCAACCAATATGGATGTATCAAATTGTTCAATTGATTGTCACAAAAAAAATGGACATTGCCAAATAAATTATTATAAATTAAATTTGTAATTAATCATTTACATAATAGAATTAGAATGAATCAAATTTCAATTTAGAATGTATTGTATTTATACAGAAAAATTCAATATAATATATTAATGAAGGATTGTAAACAAAATTTGATATGAATCTAAAACTTATTATAATGTACATCTCGACTGCATTTAAAAATATAAAAACAATTTGATCGGTATTTCCTCGTTTATAGACTTCGAACATAGATTTTAAAACTAAGCTAAACTTTTGATTTTACTAAATAGATTATATTACGATTTAAGTACTCATAACGCCTAGAAGTATTATTTTCGCTTTAAACTGATTGCTTCATATAGCGTTCTTTCTCTAAATTTTATATCAAACTAAAATAGTCAAGGACTTTGATTAATACTTAGGTTTGTTTGGATAATAATTTTTAACAGTAAGAAAAACAAATCTAAGCTACAACAGTTATCATTCACTTTAATTATAATAATAGTTAGAAATTTTATTGAAATATATTAGAATTCGGATATCTTTATTCCTTCTTGTTCGTTTGATTAAGTTTCATTCAATTTTCATCTGAGTATATACTTAAAGCATTATATACAGTTGCGATTTATATTATAATCAATTTTTCGTTTATTCAATTTTATAATTCATTCACAACCTTTAGACTTTTTGATTAAACTATTTATTCTATTTCAACTTATATATAT
>JPFL01000011.1:399346-409696 GCA_000733385.1 Paramecium biaurelia
ATCTATTTAATAACCTTGTTTATAATAAAATCCATATTATAAAAAAATTAAAATCAATTATAACTCATTTATAACATTTGGTTTGCAGACTGAATATTCAAATAAGCACATCAAAATTAATACAAATGAAATATCTCCTTTTATCATGTCTTATTGTAACATCATTATGGCTAATACTCCAGAAATTTTTTAAGTGAAGATTCATTAGTTTCCTCCACTTTCGATAGGTTTAAAAATATTGTTGCAATATAGTATGCTATGCCAGTTATGAAACTTCAGTTAAAGGACAATTAACAAATCAGTGCCACTTTATACCTGTGTTTAAGGATTTATATTTACATAATAATTAAGTCCTGCATATCACATTTCCCTTCAATATCATTAATTTCTACTTCTCATATGCCTAAAATTATTAAACCAAATTCTTGAGGGTATTTATATTTCAAACTTTTACTTTTTCCAAAACATTGAAATATTTTATTCTCTTGCATCTGTTAATAAAACAATTTTTAAAGTAATAAAAAATTTCTTAAGGTTTAATTTCAGAACCAAATATGATAGCAATTTGTATTATAATGCAAAAAAAATAAAATTAAAGTAGAAGCTAAGTGCCTTCTTATTAGTTTTCCTTTATTTAATCAGTCCTAATGCCAATATCATATTACTAATAACTTATTATTAACTATACTCAATATAATAGCTAATAAGTTTCATTATATTTGGAGGAATCAATACAATATTTTCTTTAAAATAGTTATCTAATGAAAATTATAAATAAATTAAAAAAAATTGTTATTATTATTTTCTTTTGTAAACTCACTTCAAACTTATCAACATTATTTTCTATTTCAAACTTTGGCATCCTAAAACAACTTGTGCTACATTCGATTTAATAATATTTAAATAATTGCATTGAATTGATGTATAAAAATCTATAATTTCAAACTTTACAGATAGTATTCATAATAAATATCATTTTAAATCAATTTATTAAATCCACAATAATGCTTCAGTCTGTTAATTTGTTATATTACATATTGAATCTATTAAAATTTGCAAATATGCAAAATCAGATTTTATTAAAGAATATTATTTAGAAAATAGATTGAATATTCATTCAAAATATATATTTAAAAAACAATCAATGCACTTTGGAGTGTTACTTCTTTATTTAATTGCCTTCGTATAGAATTAGAAATATCTTAATTAGTAATTTATTTTAATGTAAACTTTGAAACTTGATTAAGTTTGAACAAGTATTTGATATAATTAAAACTATTAAAACTACTTATTATCAAAGAATTTTTTATGCCCATTTATATATTAATAATAGCCTCTATCTCATAGTATTATTTCCTAGTCCTTTTTTATTATGAATACCGACTTGCATTACCATGGGTCGCTTATAAACTAAAGTCTGGAAATACATAGATTTTATGTTTTGTAATTTTTTTTTTTAAACTTTATCTAATGACTTTTTTCTTATATACAATCACAGATACATAGACAAATGATTGCCTAAAAACATACATCATTTATATCAACTTGATAAAAAGACCAGAATAGAGAAAAAAAATTTCTATGTAGAGTGAAAATAACAAATGATGTATTAAATTCTACAAAATATCCATAAATGAGAGAATCTGTGTGCTATTTAAAGATTGTTAGAGTAGGGATTCACTTAAATTCAAAAATGTTGCCTAAACAATGCATACAGGATTTATTGCGAAATTCAATCCTTGATAATTTTTCCACTAATTGGTTGTAGAAAATTATGATGTTAAAGTGATGTATGTAAGATATGAATGACTTAATTATTATATGAATATAAAATCATCCTTAAACACAGGTCCAAGGAGCCACTGGTGAAGTACATGTTCCTTTGACACAGCTATTAGAATTTTAACAGCATGTTCCATTGCAACAATTGGGGCAAACTTATTGAACTTAGAGGAAACTAGGGGAATCGGTTTCTGCACTTAAGAAATTCTCTTAAGGGAAGTCATTTGCATTAACCATCATTGATGTGGCAATGAGGCACACTAGGAGGAGAGCTTTCATTGTATTTATTTTTATGTAATTATTAGAATAATCATTTGCTTAAATAGTGCATAATTTGGATACACCAATTGTTATAATTGTATTATAAACAGTGATTCAAATTAAATTTTAAATTATATTTTTTATTAATTTTATATAATACTCTACCATTCTTTAAGTTCTTTTGAAACTTCAGTTAAAACAATTCAAATTCCCGCTCGAAATATGTATGGATTTTGGTTGACTTTTTTCTAGATAATTGAAAATCAATCAATTTTGAATATTAACAAAAAAAATGCAATACAAAAAAGTAAGGATTTCCTAGATCTTAATTGTAAAGCTTTTTTAAAGAAAATAATTCATTAATGAACATGATGCTTGTCGAACTCCTAAACCTCCAATAAAAGAGAATCCACTTTTCGGATGTAAAATTAACTGGAATTTTTATAAATTTTGTACTTATAAAGATTGTGTTGCATAGAAGCTGCCTTAACCTAGACTAATGATTCTTGTATCATAAGAACAGATAATTATCTGCAGTCTATAAATGTGTTGAAAATGAAATCTTTAACCCTTTTATCCTTGTCTTTAGGGTTGTGTTTTCTTTTAATACATCTTAGTATATATTAAGTATTTAATTATTTGTTTATATGGTAAAGCTTAAATAGCTTAGATAGGAAATTTGTTTTTATTTGTACTATTTTAGAAGATAAATAGTATATTCTTTTGATATTAATCCTTTGATTTTTAATTTACAAGTAAAATAGTTTAGACTATTTATTCTTATTTCCTAATTATTTATAATGATCTTTCTGTTTACAAATTATAGTCATTTTATCATTATCATTAAGTAAGATAATATAATAAAACTTAACAATAATTCTGATCCATAATGTGAATATTTTCTCCAAATATACTATTATGTCTAGAAGGTTAGGTAAATTGAAATTTTCCTCAAATTGAGATGATATAATATAAGTTTGAAGATGAAAATTTGAATAAAGTTAAACATCATATTTGCTATATATTTTTATAAATATGGGTTTCAATTATAATGATGAATTTTTTACTATTTATATTTTAATATATTATTATTTTATGGTTAAAAATACGAATAATATTGTAGAGATAAAGGATAATTATAAATTATCATTTCTAAAGTATGTAATATTAATTTTAGATTATAATATGAGCAGTTTACTTAATTTTCTTTTTTATTTTTGAGCTTTCTTTTAGTATATGTATAAATTTTGAAAACTCATTTCGTTTATTAACTCCTTCTCATTTTATTTTATGGATTTACAAAAACAAAAATATTGATGTTAAAAATATTCTTTAAAATACTTGTTATAACTGCATTGATAAATTTAACTTTGCTCTTCAATTCAAAATTGTACATAATTTACAATTAACTTTGATTTTGATAGAATCTTGAATTTAGTTTAGTATACAATTTTTTCTGTTTACCTTTTCATTTCTTCTCCTATTTGCCTATATTTTTTTGATTCTAATTTTGATTTACGTGAATCTTCTGGAAATAGGAATAGTTTTATTCATCTCCCTTTATTTTTAATAAACATATAATTAATCAAGAATCAGATTATCGAAGAGAATATGATTTGTCATTATCTATTATGGATCTTTTTTTTTGTAGCAAATCTTAGCCCTGTTTCTTTTCCAAAACTCTAAAAAAGGTTTTGAACACGAGTGAAATATATTGGCTGTTTTAATTAGACAAAAACCTAACAGTTGATCGATGTGAAATGTAATAACATTTTTCAACCATCTCTAAGCAAATATCGCCTTATCATATAACCAGACTCAAATTACTAATAAGAAAAAATTATTTAGTGTGCTACATCTATTGTTAATTCTTGAAATAATAATCTAAAAATGTTTGATAATAAAGGAATCTTCTAAAAGACTTAGGAGATCTTACATATTGTTCAACAATTTTTTAATCAAAGTGTAATAAATGTATTTTTGCTGAAGCAAAAAATAACTTAATTTTAGAAATAAAAAATGTTATTACAACATTTATTTCAATATCCTTAAATTTCAAAACAAAATATAAATAATTAAATGCAGAAATTTATTGTGTTTTTTGAGCCGAAAACTTTCTAATTATGTAAAATTCTCAATAATCTCATCAGCCATAATTTATGCCTTTCAAAAGCAAAGTGACCATGAATTACACTTCTGAGTAGTAAATAAAAAATCCTAAACTCTTAGAATTCAAAAGATAATTATTTGATGTATTAAAAATTCCTTTGTTACGTGGTTAACATATTGTTTATAGTAATAAACTAAGAAGAGCTAGACTTTAAAATTGAATATTTAAACCAAAAACATTTCAAAATTTGGCTTATCTAAAGGTTAAATAGATATCAATTTGTAAAAATACATTATAGAGTGTCTTCAAATTATATTAATTAAATTTATGTTGATTTCAAGCATTTGATTTTTATTTCCTTAAATTTTAGATTATTTTGAGGAGGGAACTAATTTGAAAGGATGTTGCGCTTTATATAAAGAGATAGTGAAAACGATGTATCTGTTTAACAATATAAATAGTTTTGCTAATCTAGGTCAAAAATATAGAGTAAATAAAATATGTTTAATTTATTGACTCTACATAAATTTAATTATTATAATTTGTGAATTTTTTTTTTACAAATGTATATAATTTTATAGAATTAACTTACTATTACTATTTATATGTAGATACTTTATCTAAATATTAATCATTGTTAATTTGCTGTAATGCCTCCTATTTCTTATTATGCCTTATAATTTTATCATATTCTTTTTCTAAATTTGGTTGAGTGTTAATGAGCTTTCCAAAAAGCTTAAATTATGGAATATCAATACTTTATTTTATATTAATTCAATTATCTATTTAAATGACCTCAAAAGTAACATTGTTAAATTAGGTTCTTACATCTTTAACAAGATTCTTCGATTTAGTGTAGTAATTTAAATAAAAATCTTTCAAAAAAAGAAGTAGATGGTTCGGATACAAATTAACTATTCATATCTTTCTCTTAATCATTTTAAAGAAGATAAATACATTCTCAATAATGGGGATATTGAAATTAGAAATCGATTAATCAAGATAGTGTAATCTAAAATGAATTAAATTAAATTGACAAAAATAAATTATTAAGGAAGAATGACAACAAAGGTATATTACTACTATTCTTTGTATTATGAATTCTAAATAAATAAATAAAAGATATCAAATTAAGGACAAATAGAGTGTTTATTGATAAAACAATATATTAGGCAGTAAAGATAATTTTAAGGGTGCTAGTATTACAATTAAATTCTCTTATTATTCCTTTAATTAAAAATTAAAATGAGATATTTAAAGTCTTGTCGAAAACTCAAAAAAGTATAAGAATATAGATTTTATTTAATGGACATACTGAAGAAGCCAAGTATTTTTATAAATTTTCAACTCTAGTTTGATTGAGAAAATTCAATATGCTCTTCAAACAACTTTGGTCATGGTTTGAAAGCAAGTTAATAAGTCATTAAAATAGAAATAAATGGTCTGTTCTAACTTTTTGATGGATATTTGCAACATTTTTGACCTGTTTATGATATATTTAATCAAAATAGATAACAACTTCTTTAAGAATTAATTTCATTAGTAATAACAATGGAGAATAAATTAAATGAAAGAAGATATTAAATTGTTCTAACTTTAGAGCAGTTCTGTTGAGTTTAAAGAAGCAAAATGATATAAATAAACCCAATAATAAATAGAATTCACAAGTTTTCTTTTTGTCAGTTCAATGATATTAAAAATAACAACAAAAATTTGTTTTAAATATCATATGTAAACCAGAAATGTTATAAAAAATTAATTCAAATGCCAAAATGTTGTTGTTAGATTATTGCATTTTGATATTAAATGAATTGTTAGTTATAAATGGAGGAGTTAATTATAATACTCGGTTGAATTAGAGAGTGGAATTTACAAAATTCGTTTCATTATCCAAATACTCTAATTTGATAATAATGCTAAATTGATTGGTAAAGCACATGATTGCAATTTAGTTTATTTATTATGAAACTATAAGAATTCCTATAATTGAAGAATCAAATTAGTAGTAATCTTAAATTTATAAATGTTTAGTGAAAATACATTATATTGTCTTATTTTCTTGTTACTACTGTTTTCCTAATAAATAATATAAATGTTCATTATCTTAACAAGCATAGATAAGGCCATAAGAAGAGTAATTCGATTTCTAAAAAACAAAGGGCTGAAAATCAATCAAATAACATAATGTCAGGATACTTTAAGTAATATTTAAAGATGTATAATAGATTATAATTAGTTAGTTATCATAAATGTATAAAATATCATCTTAAAGTATTTAATTATTCACATAAGAAATATTCAATCTTGTCAAGTTGGTCATATTACTTAATTATTATTGGTTTGTTATATTTATCCTTAATAAGTCATTTACAAATTAATCTTAGGAATCCTAATTTTAACAAATAAAAAATATATATTAAGCATTTATTGAGAATAAGTGTTGAAAACAAGAAGTGTTATAATATTTGATATTTGATGCTTTAATCGACTCCCCATATGGATTCATAGAATATATTTATAAAGAGAAATTATTGTTTTTATCCTGTAAACATAATATTGTTTAGTTAAAAACAGACATTAGTTGATCGCAAATAATATTAGTTAATTGTGTTTCATTCAAAATATTGGTAATTTTTTTTAGGATTTAGATTAACAAGATATATTAAACCATCCAATTTATCCACTAAAAGTTATATTATCTGTTGTTAATATTACATGACTATCTGAAACATTATATGATTAATTATTCAATTAAATATTCAAAAAATCATTCAAAATTATGATTTGTTAATTTGAAGGATAGTAAATAACATATTAAGTACCAATTTAAGATGAAACTGAAGAATTATAAATATTAGACCAAAACCTTATTTAATTCATGACCATTTTGTTTAATGTAGTATGATAATAGTAAGTTAAAACTGGCAATAAAACATAAAATTAAGAATTGAATGAAATTACAGCTAAATCCTAAGAGGTAGTTGTAAAATAGAATCCAGTATAGTTAAATGTATAAAACAATGAAGAATGTTCAAGCATAACTGGATTATAAACATAGATTTTATTATTTGTCTGAACATAATAAAAAAGATTATCAGCAAAAAACTAAATATTATTTGTATTTTAAATATTTCTTAAATTCTTTTCAAAAAATGAAAAATTCAAATTTTGAACATTCCAGACTTAAAACAAATAAATTAAGTATTTTAGCAATTATAGCTTAATATCAAACAATTATTTACAATTTTCATATCCTATACTTTAATTTCAATATTTATTATGCTTTAAATAATATAAGTATTTTATGATGTTATTTATCCAACAATAATACTACTGTAATTATTATTAATAAATAAGATAGATGAATATGATTATTAATTTAATACTATTCCAACTGGAACCATACTAGAATTATTAATTTGTATATTAGTACAATTTCCAGTAAAACTACATATTTAAATTATATTTGTTTCAAGCAATAGTACAATCTAATTAAATAGCAAATAGAATTATTAGAAGGGTTAAAAAGTTAAAATGTTAGTTTAATATATATAGTAATCCAATTCAGTACATAGAAATAATTGTGATTTGTTAATTTAAATTCCAAAAAAAATATTATTGTAGATGGCATAACCTTAAATTTAATTATTCATAATGGTAATTTACTAATTTATTGTTCCATTATATAAAGTATATAAATGTTATTGACCATTATAAATGAATGGCTATAATAAACAAATTTATTAGTTAATAATTCCAACAGCAAAATTCATATCCAAAAATTGAAAGTTTTGAAATGATTAATTTATGAAGCCTACATTTGAAAATGTAATATTCTTGTTGAATTATATATTACCAAAATGAAAAAACTTTCTATATCTTCAAAGTTGCCCAAACTGGAATTTTCTACCTAGAAATTTGCTGTTAAGAGGGAACCTGAAAATTCTTAGATTAAGTAAGAGTAATTTTGGGTCTCAAAAATATATATATTTTAATTGCTCTTGTTCTCATATATTAGGTATGTTTCATTATCATTAATCAAGAGAACACTTGCATTCATCTATACAGAACAATTTTAACATTCATAACCCTCATTGTAAATTATCTCATATCGATTTCCTATTATAATAAATTGATAATTTGACTAATTCTATTCAGAATTGAATTTTATTTGAGGATAATTTACCTAGAATGTTTAAATCTGAGTATCACTGAATATAAATAACTGATTGTTATTATAATCTAAGGATACTTTAGTAGATGAAGAATTTAATTTAAGTCCTCCAATTAAATTAAAATCAATATTTTCATAAATGTCAATTAGATCAAATAATTATAGAATTAAAAATTAATTACTTAGGAAGACTTAGTTGGTATAATTAAAATTAATAGAACCTTGTGGTAAGTTTTATAATCTAAATGTTGTAGGTGATTAAGATGAAATTGTCTAATTACAAATCATATATATATAAGTTTAATACATCTGAATAATTAATAATGTATCACATTCATAAAACATGAGTTATGGGTTGAATATTTATACTGTAATAATTTTATAGATATATTCATTAAATATTTAGTTCAACCTGATTTAGTAACATTTAATAGATATATAGTGCTACTATTCCAAATGTAAATTGTATTCTGAGATTGTGATTTATTAGAAACAATAAAGTTATTAAATGGTTTCATCCAACTGGACATATTGTATAATATACTTTGATTAAATTAAAATTAGGTTAAAATTTCATAGTTTTGATAATATTATGCATAAAGAATAGAGTTAATTGAATTACTAGTAAATAATTAAAGATCTGTTGTTTTTGGTATTCAATGAATTAATCTGGATATATATAAATATTTAAATTTGTCTAATTGTAGCAGTCTATTATTATTGAATTCTCTGAAATTAATAAAGCATTTAAACGATTTGATTAAGGTAAATCCACTTAATTTATGAGATTTATATCTGTAGAATTCCAATTATAAATATTTAATACATTTACTTTATTAATTAGTAAGAACAATGGGAATGTAGAAGATATGTTTAATCTAAATAATCAATATTATTATACTGTTATTCTATTCAGATAATATATTTAAGGTTTTATATAATTCAATATTGTTAGGTTAGTTCTGAATTGTGAAATTTAGTATTTATTCCTTAAATAATACTTTCAAAGGTAGGGAATAAGTTTCTCCTTAGGTCAGGAATACATTGTAAGTTGAATGTAATGCCTAGCCATATAAAGTTATGAATAGAAAAGATAAAAGAATCATTAATTAATTATAAAATGAATTTATAACTTATGTTTATTATATATATATATATTCTACAATATTTATAAGAAGATTAGATTAATTAAATAAATAATAATAGTTTAATATAATAGATTTATTTAATATTAGAATGAATTTGCAATTAAAAGTCATTAACTATTTTCCAATAATACTAATTACAACATCAAAGGTATAAACTTTTTAGTTTCTTCTTATGTTAAATATGGTAATAATTTACTGTTATTGTTAATTATTTTTTCAATTTCTTCAACTGGATATTTTAATAGATCACTAAAATAAATATTGAATATTTACTTTAAAGTAATATTATAGATTTTTTCAAATGCTTCTTTATTCATAACTTATTATAAATATGATCTTAAACCTTCAGGATTATGAAAATAATTCAATCCTATATCTTAATTTGTTTAAATAGCAGATTTTGTAAGACTTAGATCATTATCATCTTCTTCAGAATCTAAATCATCAATATTAAGAACATCTTCAAGATCAAATTATTGTAATATCTATTATCTTTTCTATTCAAATTAAGCTTCATCTAATTAATTGACAATATCATTAGTTTCTTATACTTCCTCAAGCTAATATTAAATGTATTAAATATACCACTTTCTCATATTCCTTACATAAGATTGCTTATTATAATGCATCTCTTTCTGCATCATTTTCTTGTTATACTAATCCATAATCCATATTTGCTTCATCCTAATCTTCATGATCCAATTCTAACAATTCTTTTGTATTACTCTATTAACCTTCAGCTTCATAAGTTTCTTCTTCACTATTATATTCTTCCAATTGATTATCATCAAAGTTTTCTGCTTATGAAATCGTTTGTCTCACAATATATTTTGCTTCACTTTCAAAATTGGGTTAACTTTATTATTATTATTAAA